>OZ007576.1:17859656-18166830 GCA_963931925.1 Onchidella celtica | reverse complement strand
GGTTGGTTGGTGGGTTGGTTGGTTGGTTGGTTAGTTGGTTGGTTGGTTGGTTGGTGGGTTGGTTGGTTGGTTGGTTGGTTGGTTGGTTGGTTGGTTGGTTGGTTGGTTGGTGGGTTGGTGGGTGGGTTGGTGGGTTGGTGGGTTGGTGGGTTGGTTGGTTGGTTGGTTGGTTGGTTGGTTGGTTGGTTGGTTGGTTGGTGGGTTGGTTGGTTGGTTGGTTGGTTAGTTGGTTGGTTGGTTGGTTAGTTGGTTAGTTAGTTAGTTAGTTAGTTAGTTATTCCTCAGCTCGTTTGCTTTTTTATTTCTTTTTTATCGTTTTTAAATTAACAAGGACGTCTGACTACATTATCAACATACAGGTGCAAGATATCTCAAATAATCAGGTGCCCTATCTTTATTACATTTTTCAGCTATTTTATTCATGGCTGACTTGTTTTTAGGCGTTGTTAATTATTTATATGAGGCATTTAATTATAAATTCATCCCCATTTATCTGTCTGTCTGCATTAAACAATGAATATTAATGTTAATTAGACGGAACGTTGCAAGCTTGAGTGTATTTTCTATGTCTTTGGGGCTTTACGAGCAACATAATGTGTGCGTGTCTTGCAAGTGTGTGGGTCTATGTGTGTGTGTGTGTGTGTGTACTAGCGTGTGCATGTATCTGTGTGTTTGCCGCACTCCGCGATGCTCTGATAATAATTATTATTGGCTTTTTCAACGCCTTTATCTGACCCATTGTCCTTTGACCTGTGAACCTTGCTACCATCTCCTGCTACACACTGCAGCGTTATCGGTGAGCTAGAAAGGTTCTGAAATAGGGCAGCAGCAGCCGCACCGTTAGAGAAGGGTACTGGAGGGAAGGGGGCGTTGTTACGGCTATAACAGGGATGTGGAAAACTGCACGTCGGCACAGGATGAGAATCGAAGTATGCAGTGACCTATTTTTGCTGAGCTTCGGATTTTTGAAATGAAGAGCATTAGGGGAAGGTTACTAAATAGTCATGTATTATCAGCTCTAGGATTTCGAAGCTTAAAACAATTATAATTATTTCCACGTAAAGTATAAGAAATAATGAATTGGATTGGACACAGAATTTGCATTTGAGAAACGATACTATACGCATTTTCTTCTTCTCTCTCTCTCTCTCTCTCTCTCTCTCTCTCTCTCTCTCTCTCTCTCTCTCTCTCTCTCTCTCTCTCTCTCTCTCTTTCTTTTGCTCAATTTCAATCCGAAGAACTCCAGGGTTTGAGAATTATAGTCTTGTGAAAAAATAAATGTCTGAAGTCTTACTTTTCCAGATTCCTTGGTAACACATCAATAGATTTCGACCTACTTTCGTGTTTGTTCTGTCTCCAATTTCTGAAAAACTGGAGATCTTTTCGTATGTAGAAGAGGCTATAACAAATGTACACTTTGACACATGTTTATAAATGCGTTGTGGCACTTATCGGGCTGTTTCACAGTTCCGATTTATTCTAACTCCTTACCACAATAAGCTTACTAAAGCCGAAAACATTTAAGGTCGAATTTATCACTTGTGCAAGAAGTGGAGTAGGAACATACAAGGAATAAGCTCGCGACATGGCAACCAATTTTTACCCACTTTATCCGGTGCAAACAAGTTGCGGAACTAAAATATGCGGGGCCGAGTCAAAAATTCAGTTTGCGGCACTAATTTTATAATCGAATATTAATATAACTTAACTAGAACCAATTCGACAGAAGACTCAACATGTGACCTACACTTGAATCGCTTTCGTTTGCCGGACAAAAGTTTTCTGAATAATAATTATAGAAAAGGTAGATCAAAGTATGCTTGAAGAACTGCTATAGCTCTGAGTTCGAGTCTTTGTTGAGTTTGCGAGAGGCCTTGTGCTTGAATTTGGTGCCGCCAGTTAGACCTCTGGTAATGGTCAAGCCTGGACGAACGCTCATTGTGGCATCGTGGGTTGAGCGTTCAAAGTCGAAGAGCAGGAGGCGTGATTTTTTTACGTACTCACTTTACCAAATTCAGGAGCGTGGCAGCAACACACCCCCAAACACAGGTCATCGGCTAAGGGATTCTTCGTCCTACCGAACACTGCCATGGGGGCTGCAATCTCTGGACCGTGCACCCTAACCCCAACACAAACCCTAACCCTAAAATGATTCTGAACGTCACCGAAAATCCCTGTAATCTGTTGGAGCTGTTGCTGCCACGCTCCTGAATTTGGTGAAGTGAGTACGAAAAAAAATCACGCAAGCAGGGCAGGACACCAGCCCCCCCCCCCCAACTGTTCTTTTATCTCATGACAATGATCCTGGATCTTTGTGTTAACGCAATGTCTGCAACCTACAGATCTAACCACCTGTGTTTCCTTTTCACTACTGGCATTAAGCCGAGAAAAAGCATGTCAAAGTGACGAACGAAGTGAAAAGTTTTTAACTTTGCAGGCTTGCAGGTTAGGTTATCCCGAACTGTTAAGATCTATTGACCCATGTTAGAAGCTGAGATGGTGCACTAAATGGCTCGAATCACAATACTATAAGGCACATCACTGTAACGGTAAGTTACGGCCCAATGAAGAGATATGTGAGACTGCAGACTAAAAGAGACTGAGAAAAAGAAGAACAAATAAAAAGAGGTGAGACTGAATGAAAAGAGTGTTCCAACCCACTTCACACAACCAAAGAGATGCTTTTTTTCATGGGGGGGGGGGGGTTGGAGAGTCATACTAAGCCCAAACGTCACAGCCATTTCCGATTTCTGTAGGAGCGGATTCCCTCCATCAAATCCACGCCAGTGAGATGTAGTTACCAGCAGTGCAAACGTGACGTCAATCTTACTCGTGCGATATCCGTGGGGTCCCTGGCTGGGTGACTTTCAACTATCATGGCTGTAAGAACTGGCTCTACTTGTTCTGCTTGTTTAGCACAAACAAACAAACAAACAAAATTGAACAAAACATAAAACCTACTTACAGAAAGTAGGAGCTGGGACATGGTAGGTGGTCTTTTGTGCATTGTTAACAATAGCGACCACCAAAGTCTAATAATCTGCAAATGTCTTGCTCCAGGCCTATGACTTCAAGTAGGGCCAACCAAATCTACACTTCTATTAGGAAATTGGGATTTTGGTGGGTTTGTTTGTTTGTTGGTTGATTGGTTCGTTGAGTGGTTGGTTGGTTGGTTGGCTGGTTGGTTGACTGGTTGATTGGTTGGTTGACTGGTTGATTGGTTGGTTGGTCTGTTGCTTGGTTGGTTGGTTGATTTTATTAAGTCGTTTATTATTATTATTATCATTATTATTATTATTTTAATCATTAAGGCTGAGACAGGGCGGAAAGACAAACTAGATCATTACAAACAAGTCTCTGAGTTAGATATATCTAAAAGCAAGTCGGAAGAGGATCGCAAACTGACTAGCTGATCTTTACGCACAACTATAATAATAATAATAATAATAATAATAAGTCATTTCTATAGCGCCTGATTCCACAAAAGAGTGCTCTAAAGCGCCTAACAGTTCTCTCAGTCACACAACACACATTTTCATCATCCTATACATAATCACTGTCTCAAGAATGTTACATATCCTGCGTATACGCTTTTGTAAACAACGCTGTTTTAAGTTTTCTTTTGAATTGGATCAAGCTGTTTGAATGTTTCACATGATCAGTCAAGTCATTCCACATTTTAGGTGCACACACCGAAAAAGCTCTTTCTCCCATGATTGTTCTTGATCTGGGCACTACTAATAAATTTGCTTCTGCTGATCTCAATTTTTTTGGGTGGAATGTATTTTTCAATGAGCTCTGAAAGATATTCTGGTGAGCTTTGATTGAGGCATTTAAACACAATGCATAAAATCTTAAACTAAATACGCTCTCTAACAGGCAACCAATGAAGGTTTTGGAGAACTGGTTGAATTTGTTCTGATGTTTTTGATAAAGTAACAAGTCTAGCAGTCTTGTTCTGGATCTTTTGTAATCTATAAATAGTTGCCTCAGGGATACCAATGAGCAACGAGTTGCAATAATCTAGATGACTGACAATAAATGCCTGGACCAGAATCTTTGCGGTCTCTTCATCAAGACATTTTCTGATCTTACTGATATTCCGCAAGTGAAAGTGCATTGTTTGGCAAAGTTTTGTAACATAGGTTTTCATGGACAAGTCTGAGTCGAAATAGACGCCAAGGTTCTTAATGGCTCCAGATGTTACTTTGATGGTAGTACCGTCTAGATTTAAGTTATCAATTTTCACATTAGATCTAGAATTTTTTGCTCCAAGTAAAATTATCTCAGTTTTGCTGTCATTGAGTTTGAGTTTATTGTCGAACATCCATTGCTTGACATCCTGCAAGCAGTTCTCAATGGCCTGGATCCGTTATATACTGTTTGTTTCAGAGTTCAGGTAGACTTACGCATGAGTACTGAAGAAACCCTTTCAAATTATTCGAGAACCCGGCCGAGATACGAAAGAATTCTCATCCATAACTCACTGTAGTAGGCTAACAAAATATTTTTTTTTTTAACCTGAAGATCTGTGGGAACGCAACAAAGCTTGGAGCAAAGTCAAAATGTGGCAAGACAGAAAAGGCTGTAAGTTAATAAACCGAAAACTTGATTTGTCTTTCCTTTCCTTTGCGTGATATTTTATCGTTTCTCATGCGAGGCTTTACTACATACAACCTTTTACTTTCGCCATATTTTGACTGTAGCAAACTGAGCATCTTGTAACTTCCTTTCATGTAAAGCTACGTTGTAATGATCTTTTCGTTCTATTGTACAATCTTTCCCAGCATCATACTCGTGGACTAAACAGTCTGTGAGATTCATATTTCCTCTCTCGTTCCAACCCAAGATTAATATCTTTGAGTCCACAAGAAAATTCCTTTATCTACAGACATCGTTCTTGTCTGCGTGAAGAAAGAAAGGGGGGGGGGGGAGGGATGCCTTCATAATAATGTGAAGTACGACCGCGTGAAATTAAACTTGGCTGAGGTGTAGTCTACTACATTAGCAGCAGGACAACACAACACGAGAAGCTTTTGTGTACACTGTCATATTCATAATACTACATTCTTTCTGATACTTTCTGTTGTTGCTGTTGTTCTGAATGTTGGTGCTGTAGTTTCCATGGTATTGTCTTTGCTGTTCTTGTTGTTGTCTGTTTTGTTGTTGTTGTTTAAGCCATTTCTTTGATCGTGTGTCTGCCAGTTTGTTCGATTGGTTGGTTGCTTGGTTGGTTGGTTGGGTGGTTGGTTTCTTGGTTGGTCGGTTGGCTGGATGATTGGTCGGATGGTTGGTTTATTGGTCGGTTGGTTGGATGATTGGTTGGTTGGTTGGTTGGTTTGTTGGTTGGTTTGTTGGTTGGTTGGTTGATCGGTTGGCTGGATGATTGGTTGGATGGTTGGTAAATTGGTCGGTTGGTTGGATGATTGGTTGGTTGGTTGGTCGGTTGGTTGGTTGGTTGGTTGGTTGATTGGTTGGTTGGTTAGTTGGTTGGTTAGTTGATTGATTGGTTGGTTGGTTATTTGCTTCGAAATGCATTAAATTAACCCTATGATGAATACAAACAACTGATCAATGGGGAATGAATTATGGCATCTCAAATATGTTTCTTCCCCGCCTTGCTTTTGCTTTATGAGCTGTTGTGTCAACATCTTATCCTGTGATCTCCCTCCACCCCCAACCCCCTCCCCATCCCAAATACCGCCCTTGGCCACCCACCCCCTCCCAAACCGCCATCTTTTCAAATCGGACCAGACAAAACTTACCGTTCCGCCAAATTTTATAATCCTTGGTTGTCATATCTTGACTCTGATATTATTGATGAGTAACATGAAATTAGCGTCTCAAGGTTAGTGTTTTAGTCGTAACAAAAATCTCATACTTTCACATGATGTGGGGGCCACAGTGGAGAAACAGAGATAAGATATGTTCTGGTGCGGCGATGCCGTTTAATGCCAGCAACACAACTTTCTCTTGGCGTTGTAGTTTAGGGGAAGGAAGAATGCGTTTCTGTTGCTCATTTTTATGTATTGTTGTTCGTTCTGTCTTTTTTTTTTTTTTTTCAGGATTTGATTGTACAAAAATATCGGTTACACAGCCGAGGTTTATGCATAGCCATCTTAATGCTTGGGTACACTGAGTAGTCAAGCTTGCAAATTTACATTGGTTTTTGAAACGAGGAAGAAAATCCCTATTGCTTTGCCCGGGAGTCCTTAATAACGTTATGACAGCTCTGGTGCTTTGTGGTTGTAGCGCATACCATCTTCTGACAGTGAAACCAATGCAAAATCCTGTCTCACAGGACATTTGTGATCTGTAAGTCTTTGAAAACAATGAAATGCAATGATTACGACTGAAGACAATAATAATAATAATAATAATAATAATAAATAGAATTTCTATAGCGCATTTCTAATAAAATGATTACTCAATGCGCTGTACATTGCATCAATGATTCATGCAAACACTTTCCAAATCTCAGACTAAAACACGCACTCTCATCCATACACACTCTCAGTTTCACACACATAGACGCTCTTAGTCACATAGCACTAGGTTACATAATCAATCATAACATCAAAGTACAGAATAGAATTTTGAAAATTTTAACAGTTTCGGAGGAAAAGGTGATGTTTTACGCTTTTCTTAAAGCTTTCAAGATTCGGTGATTCACGAATGTTCAAGGGTATCTGGTTCCAGACAAAAGGTCCAAAATAATTGAAGGATCTATGGCCTATAGTTTTATAGTTCTTAGAGGGGGGGGGGGGGGGACGCCAGTTGTTACAAAATGAAGATTTGGAGAAATTTGTATTCTAAAGTTTGAAAGTCCATAGGTTGAAAAGAGGATGTCTTATCTAAATTTGCTTCTATTGCTGGACAACGGTAGTTTTTCACCAAATCGGCATGAGAGGAACAAAGCTAAAGATATCAGCTAAGAGCTGAGGGAGGTAACCATAAAACTTGCATTTTGTGCCAACTGACGTTCTTCCCCTGTAGTCTTCAACTGCGTACACCACTCTTCTGACAGCAAAACTGACACTATTCTGACAGTAAAACATCGGGGGCCACATAGTAAACTGTCCCAACTCGAGTATTTTTGGTTTTGTTTGTTGTTGTTTTTTATCGAAAATTGAGATAGGCCTATCTGGCGTGCTTGCAACCCTTGACAACCCGCAGGCTATGTTATATGTTGGGGGATTAAACTCTGAAAACTAAGACGAAAATAACTTGTATAAAATATCGTAAGTGTTAAGTTCGACAAAGACATTTTTTAGTTTCTTGCTTCTCCTGAAAAATGTGTAAACGCTGAGTTTCGATGATTTACCACGCCGTCCTCAATATTGTCATTTTATCTGAGAGACCGTTCCCTGACAGACAAGGATAGTGAAGTTACCAGTAGGCTACTGACAATTAAAAATTGCAGAAGAAATTGCATAAAATGGGCGTCTCGCTTTCCATACGCGAAACAAGCATCACCACCATTCATCTGATTGTAAACTGATACCCAGCCAAACAAACAAACAAAACAAGAAATGCGTGTATAATTATGCGTATGAACACACATTGCTGTAAACTACATCCGGCATCATTGAGGCATGTGCGTCCATAACTTGTTTTTTTTTTTTTTGCAATTACAAGTTACAAAATAAAAGCGAAAACAGGATATTATAGAACGTCAAGCTCAGCATTCAGTAAAAACCCGGAAGCGAAAAAAAAAAACTCTCTTATCATCAATTGGACGAAAATTTCAGCCGTTCACAGAGTCGGTGCGATGTCTGTGTCAATATTAACACGAATTTTATGTAAGCAAACCAAGTGATGTCTTTCCTTGTACAACCCGGTTGTCGAAAAATCTCATTTTAACATTTGCGGTCACATTGAACGTTACTTGCACCGAATGCCAGTGCATATGCACTTCATTCAGTCCAGGAATTCACTTTTTGAACAGGATACATGTTATTATTATCTTTGAAAAGAACTAGGACCTTATTGCGGTGCAAAAAGGCTATATTCAAACCCTGCAGCCATTCCTCTGTGGCGAATTCGTATTGGTGTACAACACAAGAGAAGCTGTTCAACAGCAACATTTCGCCCCTTTAGAATAATAAGGTTTTATCTCCACTTTTTGGCTGAACTGAGTTACACACTACACACGACACACGACACACGTCACACTACTCCTACGGGCCATCTCCATTGAGTGTCAAAGTATCAAGCAGATTCGGCGTGGAATTTGAAAGTATTACTAAAAAGAAAAAAAAGTTCTTTGCTCTGAAAGCTGTGAGCACATGGAATTTCAATCCTCGTTTTCTCAAGAGTTGACGGAAGGGCGTCAGGACCTTGTCATTCTAGGAATCTAAGCGGACGATTTTTTTTTTCCAACAAGCAGAACTTAGAAGAACAGCACCAAGAACAGTTTATGAACTTGACGACTTGGATTAATTTAAATATTTTTATTCTAAAACCATGATATATACATTAGTGATGTAACAGCTGAGTTTGTTCTAGCACGTTATAGTAGGGGGGAGTTAGTTGATCTAACTACAACCCTTTAGGAAACGAAATTATTACAGCTGTAGAATAAATAAACACGAGATCCAACGATCGATTAAATAATACTAAAGTTTAATAACTGTATCTTAACAATAAAATACTAGGAAGGCACCAGTGAACAACTAAATATCCTAGGCCACACAAAAAGGAAACTCACTTACTCACCAACTAATCACTCATATGGGTCCATATATATATAGGTATTTCTATAGAAAGTTCCCGAAATAAACATAACCTCTGCCCTGGCACAAACTAACCAGTCACGTATCAAGTCGTCACTAGGTTACATCACTCAAGGCCAAATTTGGCGTAAACATCAATATCTACACCTTTATCGAACGTTCGGGAACATACTAATATTTACGAGGAAAAAAACTACTCACAAGAAAGGGAGGGCAAGGTCACTCTGGCGAACGTCAACAATAAAATGAAAAAAGAAGTGAACACATGCTCAGTCACCAGTATAACAAGCAACGGGGAAGGGCAAGGGGTAGCTTCAACGGGGAAGGGCAAGGGGTAGCTTGCAGATGCTACAAGTGATGATTACAGAAGTCAAGATAAAGTCTCCTCCTTTTTTCTTCCACTTAAGATATTTCTTGCTCTCTCGACGTTGAGGTCTTTCTTTCTGTAGGATCTCTGCCCTATGCATTTGCAACTTCTTGCTGGCTCACTCATACCTCTCGCGTATATAGGTAGAATGCGCATGACGTCACAGAGTTTTTGTTTTATACTTCCGCCAAACAAGATGGCCGGTGGATCAGCTGATGAGTGTAACTTCGAGATATGTCTAAGCAGTTAAAATGCAGTTATTTCACAAAAGCATTTGACACAGTGTGTCGTGAAGGCCTCTGGAAAATCTTGGCGAAGTTTGGGTGTCCACCCGAATTCATCACAATAGTGCGCCAGTTTCATGATGGCATGCAAGCTGCAGTCAAAAGCAACGGCAGTGTTTCAGAGCCCTTTGCTGTCACAAATGGGGTAAAACAGGGTTGTGTCTTAGCCCCAACTCTGTTCAGCATCATGTTCTCTGCAATGCTACAAGAAGCCTTTAGCTCTCCTCCTCAAGGGGTAAGCATCAAGTACCGAACTGATGGCAGTCTATTCAACCTCAGGAGACTTCAGGCAAAAACCAAAACCAAAAGTAATCAAGTCTGTGACCTACTATTTGCTGATGATTGGGCACTTCTGGCACACGATGAGGATAGCATGCAAAACTGTGTTGATAAGTTCTCTAGTGCCTGTGACAACTTTGGCCTCACAATAAGCACAAAGAAGACGGAAGTGCTCCATCAGCCTACTCCAGACGACAAGTATCCTGTGACCCCAAATATCAAAGTCCATGACAGTCTTCTGAAGGTGTCGGAGAACTTCACCTATCTTGGCAGTACACTGTCTTCCACGGCTCGTGTTGATACTGAAATTCTCTCAAGAATCAGCAAAGCCAGCTCTGCATTTGGCAGGCTTCGAAAGAGAGTATGGGATGTCGCCGGCATTCGCACAGACACTAAGCTGAAAGTGTACAATGCTGTGGTCCTTCCCACCCTACTCTATGGGGCTGAAACCTGGACAGTGTACCAATCGCATGCCAGAAAGCTAAATCACTTTCATCTGGCCTGCCTTAGAAAGATCCTAAGGATCAAATGGCAGGATAAAATTCCAGACACTGAGGTCCTCAATCGTGCCAAGGAATTGAGCATCTTCTGCCACCTGAAAAAAATTCAGCTACGTTGGGCAGGACATGTTGTCAGAATGCCCGACTCCAGACTCCCTAAGCAAATCTTCTTCTCTGAGCTCTCCAATGGAACGAGGAATGTTGGGGGCCCCAAAGAGACGTTACAAAGACACTCTCAAGCAATCACTGAAGGCCTTTGCCATTGATGTGAGTGAGTGGGAAAAGCTCTCGCTTGATCGTGCAAATTGGAGGGCGGCCCTTACCAGAGGCAGCAAAGCATGGGAAGCTGACAGAGTCCAGCAGGCTATTAAAAAAAGAGAACTGCGCAAGAAAAGGCCCAGTGGTACTGAACCAACGGAGCACTCTTGTCATTTATGCGGAAGGGTCTGCAGGGCAAAAATAGGACTTATCAGTCACATGAGAAGCCATAAGTCATGAAAGAACAGTTTTTCCACTCTGTCCTCTGTGTCCTTCAGTTCTCTTTATTGTCCATGTGTTGAAATTCTCAACAATTTCTGTTCTTTATTCCTCTGGTGTTGTTAAGGTCATCATCATACCTGATGGACGAACTATTATTATTATTTATTATTATTATTATTGTTTACAGTAGTGAACTCGCCGCCGATTGGTTCGCGACGCCTTAAGTGGGTCCGGACAGACAAGATGGTGGATATGCGCATTCTACCTTTACCCCCACCGATGGACATTAGGACAATTTGTTGCCAGAGAAATGGTTCTTGTATTTATTTGCCTGCCAAATGTGAAAATGGCGCTGACCACTACGAGAATGTTCTCGTTTGCCCAAGTTAATAAACATTCTTTTTACAGTGAAAGGCACAAGCTAGATAGGGGGTGAAACACATCGAGGCTGGTGTAGGCGCCACACTGGTAGTTCCCCGCCCCTTAAATTTTGCTTCACACTTAATTCAATAAGCACTGCCCGCAGCATCCCGCTGGGTTGCCGCGCGGGCAGTGCCACAGACTAATAAAATACCCAGACTGGATGAGTCCATTGTGTGACGTCACAAAACAGCGGAAGGTCATGAACCATCCGCCATTTTAGGTTTAAGGCAGCGACCAACGCTTCAGCATAGCTACAATTTTGAATGATACCATTTTGACGCGCTACTGAACAAGGAAGTTTGGTTCCGCACCAAGAAATTAATACATGTACAACCAATCTTGACGAATAAAAAGAAAATTCTACTGCAGTGGAATTAGAATTGGATTTTCCCGAGCGGCGGCCATGTTGGTTATACGGCCGCCGCTCGGGAAATTCCGTAAAAAACGACACAGCCCGAAGCTCGTGTTTCCAGTCTGGTTAATTTATTAGTCTGTGGGCAGTGTCCATTGTGCTAGTGTGAAGCAAAATTTATGGGCGGGGAGCTATCAGACTGGCACCTGCATCAGTCTTGGTCTGTTTCACCCCTTATTAAGATCCATCGTACACACTCGCACTAGAATAACATCCTTCCAAGCCTTCATTCCAATTCAATCTCATTTGTAACTTTTCAAATCATGTCGGGAATCTTATCTTATACGTTTAGAAATAAATTGTCTTGGAAATTTTTGAGAGCCATGAATATTTTCATTTATTTATTTATTTATTTAGTTATTCATTTATTTATTTATTTATTTCTTAACAAGTTTTATTCACATGTTAAAGTTCACATACATATGACTACAAAACAGAGCATGTAACATACAGTCATTCGTTTTCATCCTTATTTGAAAAAAAAGTCAATTCCCCTGGTAACGTGATAGAGTTTAAAATGAAAGACACAAGGGCAGGAAATGCTCCACGATGACCGACACACAATCATTGACTAAACATCAAAACACAGACACACACACACACATATATGTATACACACATGATGGATTTTTTTTTAAAAATAGAATAGAAAATTATTTTGCACGATTTCGAGTAACAATATTATTATTATTACACTTTCAAATTACCCTGGGAGCCTAGGTATTTCCCCACTGACGCTCGAAATGTCCCTCCTGGAGAAATCCCCCTGCCCCCCCTCCCTTCCCTCCCCCCTTGAGCTAATAGCAAGATGTGTATACGTGAACGAACAGACGTTGTCGGGGGACACGTTAGTCTGGAGGCAAGGTGATCGCCTCTTATGCCGAAGTACCGGGTTCGAATCCAGGTCGGTGCAGACATGTTGGAATTTTTTAATTTTTTTTAGGGGGGGGGGGGATTCCTGTCCCTGATCCTATGGTAGGTAGGATCGAGCACTTAGTCTTCTCGGATAAGGACGAGAAACTCGGGGGGCCCGGGTGCACGTTGCGAACGTTGAAGATACCTTGGCAGTTGAAAGTCGAGAAGAGCAGACCGAACAATTCTGCTGTCCGGTCAAATTCTAAAGGACTAATCCCTACCACAAAAACACGGCAGGAGGGGGGACATGTAGAAGTTTATTGACATTATAATAATAATAATATTTATTTATTTATTTAATTACTTATTTTTCTTTATTTATTTATCTGTGTACTCAAACAATTTTCCCCAGACTCACTTTCATAGAATGATATTCTATGTGTAGTTCGTTCGTTAATTCGTTCTTTCGATTGTTAGTTAGTTAATCAGTCAATCAATCAGCCAGCCAGTCGGTCGCTCAGTCAATCAGTCAGTGGGTGGGTGGGTGAGTGGGTGAGTGAGTGAGTGAGTGAGTGAGTGGGTGAGTGAGTGAGTGTGTGAGTGAGTGAGTGAGTGAGTGAGTGAGTGAGTGAGTGAGTGAGTGAGTGAGTGAGTAAGTGAGTGAGTGAGTGGGTGAGTGAGTAAGTGAGTGAGTGAGTGGGTGAGCGAGTATGTGAGTGAGTGAGTGAGTGAGTGAGTGAGTGAGTGAGTGGGTGGGTGAGTGAGTGAGTGAGTGAGTGAGTGAGTGAGTGAGTGAGTGAGTGAGTTAGTTAGTTAGTTAGTTAATTAGTTAGTTAGTTAGTTAGTTAGTTAGTTAGTTAGTTAGTTAGTTAGTTAGTTAGTTAGTTAGTTAGTTAGTTAGTTAGTTAGTTAGTTAGTTAGTTAGTTAGTTAGTTAGTTAGTTAGTTAGTTAGTTAGTTGGTTGGTTAGCTAGTTGATTGGGTGATTGCTTGGTTATTTATTAGTTAGCAAACATTAATGAATTGTCTCTGACATTTGTTTTTCGTTTTTACGCAAGGGAAACTGTGCTCTTAACATTTTTCTTCACAAAAGATTCAATGTGATAACGATGCAAATTTACCACAAAATCTTTCTGTCGTACCCAGAGACTAAATGTGTGTTATAACGATTGCAATTAAGTTTTATGTCTTTGTACATAATTTGATTTCCTGCAGTGCGAGAAAGATATTCTGAAAAACAGAAATTAACAATGACTTAGTTTCAATTCATCTCCGATTTTTAAAATTTCTTTTACGCAGAATGGCGGCAAAACATTGCTTGACACTCCATATCCCAATTTTCGTGACGTAAATAAAACAAGCGACACAATTCGATTTTTCATATTAGGGCTGGTGAGGGTTAACTCACAGAAAATAAACATGCTGGGTGTATTTTGAGTGTCTTTGCTGTTGGTGGTGGTGGGAGTGGTGGTGGTGATGGAAGTGGTTGTTGTGGTGGTTTGTTGACTGGAACTATTTCTGCAGCAACACTGGATTTTGCAGTGCACACAGTTCCATAGGCCGAGAAAGTCATATTAAATATTGAAAAGGGGATCCTGTATCCGTCACCATTCTTTGATTTTGTCTTTTATCGATCTTTCATCTGAAAATGTTGAAAACGGTATTATGTTTGTGCTGAGGATAAATGGAACTTTCGTGTTCAATACATGTGGTTATCTTCATGGTTGTTGTGGTTGTATTTAACTTTTTGTTAATAAGTTTAATGTATTTTAAGTTGAAGTTGTAGTCGTAGTAGTGGTAGAAGTAGCAGCAGTAGTAGTAGTTGTAGTAATAATAATAGTAGTAGTAGTAGTTGTTGTTGTTGTTGTTGTTGTTGTTGTTGTAGTAGTTGTAGTAGCAGTAGTGTTAGTAGTGTAGTAGTAGTGGTAATCGTTTTTGTAGTAGTGGTAGTAATAGTAGTAGTAGCAGTAATAGTGGTTGTTGTAGTAGCAGTATTAGTAGAGGTAGTGGTGGTGGTAGTAGTAATAACTGCAGTAGTAATTGTAGTAGTAATAGTAGTAGTGGTAGTGGTTGTAGCAATAATAGTGGTAGTAATTGTAATAGTTGTACCTATTTCATAGTAGTAGTAACTGTTGTAGTAGTAGTTGTAGTGGTACTAGTAGTTGTTGTAGTAGTGGCAGTAGTGCTAGTAGTAGTAGTAACAGTTGTAGTAGTAATAGCAGTAGTTGTTGTTGTAGCAGTAGTAGTAGTTGTTGCAGTCGTTTGGTCTGTTAACTCAATTACGACTGACGAGCGGAAAGCTGCTGTACATAGCTTTTTTTTTCATTTCTGAAAGGAGGTTTTCTGCTGATTTTTTAAAAGTCTAAATCAATTTCTCGTCCTGCCTGAGAATTTATTGTGTAAATTTATTTACTGACAATATTCTTCGTATATTAGCAAACTTTGCATCTCTGAGTTTTGACTTCTTTGATTTTCGTCTTGTGTTGTTATTAAATAATATGTTATGTTGTTGTTGTCTTCGTGGTTTGTTTGCTGTTTTTTTTATTATTGTAGTCTTCCTTGTTGTTGTTCTTGTTGTTGTTGTTGTCGTTGTTGTTGTTGTCGACGTCGTCATCGTTTTGTTGTTGTTGTTGTTGTCGTTGTTGTTGTTGTTGTCGACGTCGTCATCGTTTTGTTGTTGTTGTTGTTGTTGTCGTTGTTGTTGTTGTTGTCGACGTCGTCATCGTTTTGTTGTTATTGTTGTTGTCGTTATTGTTGTTGTCGACGTCGTCATCGTTTTGTTGTTGTTGTTGTTGTCGTTGTTGTTGTTATTGTAGTTGTCTTCCCTATACTTATGTGTTCTACAACCAACAAACAAACAATCACCTTTTCCTAGAATTGGCCATCAGATTTTGACATCACCTTTCAATGCCATTTTAACTCATCCTGTCAATATCTGACGTGACACAAAAGACCACTTCCTTGAAGCTCAATATAATTTAATCAGTTACCAGACTATGTGAGGCACCCAAAAATATCAGATTATTACACAAACCGTCACATAGCAACCGATCCTTTCACCATTCATCGTCAGCTTCAAGTGTTGTATAAGAAAAGTCACAGGGCATCGATCAGCCACACACAACTTATTCAGCATTGGGAAATTCCTGTATATCGATTTTTGGCTTGCTTCTACTGGGGGAAAATTTCTCAAAGCCTTAGAAAAGATACTCTTCCGTGTTTGGACACTGGCTATATTGTTTAGCAGACTCCGTCCATATTCACGTTTATACAAGCTACACCGTTCGGTTTTTCCTCTATTCGCTTCCTCTTCCTTGTTGTACTTTCCGTCTGATTTGTGTTATTTATTAAAATTTTTAAATTCTATTTCCTCTTCCGCTTAAGTTTTGCATTTTTTTTTCTTATCTTGTTCTTGTAAAATCCTTTATCTTTTTCTATTTATATTCTTTTATCTTCCTTTTGGCCTCTTTTTCTCTTATTCTCATCCACTAGTCTGGTTGAGATTTTATCCATCTGTTGTTGTTGTTTTTTTGTCTGTCGTTTTTTCTTCCTGGTCTTTTCTCCATTTTAATTCCCTTTTTTATTTTTCTTCCTTATTTTTCTGATTTTGTTTCTTGTTTGTCTACCTAATCTACCATAATTCAGTACTTATCTTTTGTCTTTCCTCTTTCTTTCCTTTTTCATACAAAATAGAGTTTTCTCTCCTCTCTGGCCCCCACCCTCTCCCCCTCCTCGTTTCTGGAACCAGACAAAAACATGTATAGGTTCGTCTAAATCATTTTGAAAAAAAAAAATAATAAAGATTCAAATGCTGAGATAATGAATGAAATTGACCCTTTTTCTACTTGTGTCCGTCACTACGGTGCAATTGTATTTATAGCTAAATGTATTACCAAATATAACACAGCCAAACAGTTTCTTGTTTCTGTTTTTCATAAATACATGTTTTGTTTGTTGTTTTTTTTGTTTTCTACCAAATATCACATAAATGTGATAAATGTTACCTGAATAGATGGAAAAGATTATTAAAAAATCTGAAAAAAAGTTTTTAAAAAAATAATAAAAATCTGGTATAATAATTATTGGTTAATAAGTCATGAGCGAGAACTATTCCATGACAGAGCATGCCCACAATTGGGCGGAAGTTCATCTCCACGCTACAGGAATAACAACAGTTGAGAGGGAAAAAAAAACAAAAAAACACGGGAAAGCTGTGAGGTCCCGGCAGTGCTTGGCATAAAGTTTACATCCGGCAGATCTTACTTGATTATTTGGAGCATGTCCGTAAATGTGTTTCGCTGAAAGCCCCCGAAACCATTCCGAAAACTTTGAATAAATTTGAAAATTAATAGATGGGTGCAAGTTAGCTTGCCGGTTTTGCCAGTTTGCAAGGGCACATTTATATGAGAAGACCCGGGAAGAGCCATGGGACACGCTGGTGTAGAGGCAAGGTGCTCGCCTCCTACGCCGAAGGTACCGGGTTCCAACCCCGGTCGGTCAGGGCTTGTTGGATTTTTTTTTTTTGGGGGGGGGGGGGGGATTTCTGTCCCTGATCCTGTGGTAGGTATGATCAAGCACCTAGTTTTCTCGGATAAGGACGAAAAACTCGAAGGGCCCGTGCACACATTTCGAGCACATTAAAGATGCGTTGGCAGTTGAAAGTCAAGAAGAACAAGGCCCGCTGCCCGAGCAAAATTATTTTTAAAAAAACTAATCCCTACCACAAAAAACACACAGAAAGAAGAACAAGCAAAATCGAAACTAGAAAAGTGGAGTGGAAATAAAGACCTAAACACAAGTGTTACATTTTGATATGTTTACACGTTCGTCAGTTTGCATTGGGAAAACAGCATCATCTCGATCCACCATCAACTTGGATGTCTGTTGTTCTTCCACTTTTCTTTGGTTTTATGAAGTGTCGACACGATAACGTGCACTTTACGCCTATCACAGTCTATTTGGGTACTTCATTTAGGTTGGATATTCAGAGCTTCAGCAAGTTAAAAGTTCACAAATAGAATTAGATAGTTCCGTATATAGTAAAAACCACAGAAAAACTGTGGGGTCGCAGCAGGGCTAAACTGTTTCACTTCGTTCCTGTCGAGGTCTTTTATTGTTCGTTTTTTTTTTTCACTTGAAAAAGGCGAAAGCCGAAAATTTTGTGTATTTTCTGTCTTCTCTTTAGTTTGCTTTGTATTGTTTGGGTTTTATTTCTCACGCGGGGTTTTGCAACATACAACCTTTTCTTTTTGCCCAATTTGACTTTCCGCATATAGTTTATTACATTGGTAAACTTCTCAAAAGTTGTCTTGTAGAGGTCTATGAAAAGAGTTTTGTAAATGTATATTTTTCTGTCTGTTGGAAGACCAGGTCTTATGCTTGTAATAATAATAAAAATATTAATAATAATAATAGTAATAACAATAATAAAGTAATGATAGTAATAATAATAAATTGTATTTCGTAAAACCCTACGTAAGAAACAAACAATGGGAAGTTATTCAGTAAATTCTAAAAGCATAACAAATTTAAATTTATAAAACAAAACTACGCTAGTGCTTCCGGTCACAAGGAATCCTATCAGAAAATTCATTAGCAAATGATTCCGATCGATTTCCAGAGTAGTAATAGGAAGTCCTCATTTGGTATATACGCTGACTTAATCAGATTAGCCTAAATTTCAAGTTCATTTCAGGGGCGATTTAAGTAATTATCGATAGCAGTCAGAACAGTCCAGTATACGTCTGGGGTTACAAAAAAAAAAAAAAGGCTTTTCTCGGCTTTTTGATGCGCATTATTTTACATACCCGTGATATCTAACACTGCACCGGAAAGTGAAGCTGCACGTCTGAAAGATGACACCGGAGGAAGTAAAATTTTTGACAAAATATGGACAGGAAAAAGCGCGGAATGTTCGACTATAAAACACGATGTGGAAAAGACACAGCTCAAATTCGAAAAAGTGTCTTTGTCAAGAACAGATTTAATTCATAAATGTTTCCACTGACTAAATTTTTGTGAGAGAGCAGTGAGTAATTTTTACAAACGTAATTATTGTGCGAGCCAGCATAACTTGGTCTCGTAAACAAGTTGTTTTGAACAGTTTTTTTTATAATAGATAGACAGAAGATGTGGGGAAGGATAGACGGACAGCGTAGGTGTGCATGACTGAGCACTTGTTGTATCTCGTGTTTTGAACTAGGTTTAGTAAAGAGGGAAGGGGTGAGTAGGAATTAAATGTTATTGAGACGTCTGTTGACGTACAGAAAATACCGTGATCCAGAGTAAAAGCTCGGGGTTTTGAACATGTTAAGAATTTATTGCTATAAAATTTATATTATATTGTATTGAAGTAATTCGACCTTTGATGTCGACCCAAGGTCGTTGCGTAGGGCTGTTACTTAAAATAACTCAGTTCGGCAGCTGAGCTAGAAGTGGTTGCACCAATCACAATCCAGGAATTAGACGGTAAGCTGCAGATGCAGACCAGTATTTAAGGCCATACAGAACTTAGTTCTGGGCCACATGTAGACAATCCATTTACGAGGTGGTCGGCGATAGTCCTCAGCCAGATGAGAGACATAGAGACGCAGTTGAGCAGTCCATTGTGAGGGGCCTGATTTAAAGCTCCAGAGCCTAAGCTACTTGGTTTGATATAAACCCACAGCGTTTACATCCAGCGCTCTCACTCCCAGTGAGGGCCGCATGGTGAGAGTCCATACTAATTTGTAATGGTGAAAGTGAACCGTTCTACTTACTTTTGAAGACAGTTTCAGAGCTACCGCCAGACAACGCATGGTTGTACAAGCATTCTCCATGGCGTGTCTAGAGGAAATGTCCATATCCTAACATGTCTCATTGAATTAATAGAATTTAAACTGTTAGATCCGTCGCCACGTGCGCGGATTCTATTTGGCATATAACTCATATGACCTGCAAGTAGTTAGATTGAATACGTTAGTCTTAAAAGAAAGCGGTAGTTTCATTAGTTAGATTCAGTTGCCTTTGAATTGATATATATATTTATAATTATAATTGTTACATTAATTCCTGTAATTAAACTGCCCTACAGTTCTGCTAAAATTGAAAGCAATTGATTTATTTAGTTTTTAGAGTGCAAGTATTTATTTTTGTGTGTTCGTCGATTGTGGGAGCGGACCTCGAAAGAGTGTCAGTCGAAATATCCCCATGTAACCCACATCGCGACAGTCTTCACTGATTAGTGCAATGTGTACCCACAACTTCATTCTTCATTGTTAATCATCTATATTTTTTTTTAAAGATAAGATAACAATCACTTTATTATCCTATGAGAGAAATTCACTTTCACAGAGCGTTTAAGAGCACATAGTGTAATACATGGTCCACACATCTAACGTGACAATTCATAAACACACCATAACTCAGTAGCAAACTTATTACACGAAGCAATAGGGCATGAAATCTTAGTAAAATAATAATACAATTCTTGTGAAAACCGCACGTTTCTAGGTTTCGTGGTTTGTTTCTGAGTTCTCGGCAAATTGCTTTTATTTAAATGGCCATTAGTCTAGTTCTGAATCGTATTGCCTCAGCAGCCAATTGCGCTGTACTGTTTAGACAGTCAGTGGTAGTCAACCTTGTGAAATCAAACGCCTCCTTAACCTACACATTTTTATTCATAGCTCCCTCCCTCCCCTCCCCCCCAAAAAAAAACTCCACGCTCAAAACCAGTGGATATATTTCTCAAGATAACACAACATACACCTTTTGATATTAAGTTTGTCAAGCTTTATTTATGACAATAGGCGTGCTGGTTATTCATTATAAATTTGAAGGCGTTCTTCAGCAATTTAGTGCACTAAAAAAATGGTCTTTTCTGTTCTAAATCCATCTATACGCGCTGTTCAACAAGTCAGTGACTGCCATGCATTTGCCCCCAAATCGTCCATTCATGTTTTCGCCCCCCCCCCCACCCAGCCATCGTCACCCCTGGCCCTCTTTCTTCGTATTCGCCCCCCATGGCAATCAAAATCGCCCGGGTTGAGAACCGCCAGTTTAGAATAACAAAAATCAGTTTTATATATTGTTCTGTAGAAATGTGAACTTTACAACTAGGTCCCCGTGTAGCTATGGTGTAATTAGACCTGTTTACAAACCTGCTGAGCAAATGTCTTTTGTGTTTATATCAAATGTCAACGTGGCAAGTTAAAAAGAACAAAAAAAAGGGGGGGGGGGTGAAGATTGTCAGATATTTGAACACAGGGAAGTTCAAACCAGGTGATGCAACATTAAATTTTCATGTGGCAATGTCTCTGTTGAATGCTTCACTATTCACAGCTAAGGCATCGTTCGTCAAAGCTGGGCTCTTTGAAGTCTGTTTAATATTGTATCATGGGCAAGCTTCGCCTTTGAAATTGTCCAAATTGATTTTCAGTTTGAAGAGAAGTGTGAAATTAGTCAGTGTGGCAAAATGTAATGCTATATTCTAAAAGGCACTTTTAAAACAAAATATAATGTGACAAGACTGTTTTCCTTTTAGGTTTTTGTTTTGGTGACAAAAACCATAGACTAAATTTATTGTAATTGCTATTAGGGCTATGTAGCCAAAATACTTTGTCACCAACCTGTGGTCAATTTCTATGCTATTATGGCATGGCGCCAACAAAATGTTTGCTGTAGCCAATGAGCTTAAACCTTATTCTAACCCTAACCCAAAAAAGCTTTCTAGAAACCTCAAAGCACACATGAAACTCAATCTGGCCCCATGAAGTGAATAGTCACTCGAATAAATTAGCGCAGTAACACGTTCTGCGGGGGTCTGTTGTCGACATCTCCATTCGCTCTATACAAATTGCCCTCTGTCTATCTGCGGTGAAGTTTTAGTCTAGCTATGAGTGTTGTGGTAATGAAGGTATAATCAAAGAGAAACTTACTCAATGTTTAATAATTGCATGAACGAAACACGTCTATGTCATGGAAGCGATGATCAATAACATGTGTGTAACGATTGAACATGAATTATACATCTGCTGAAATAATATAAATAAAAACCAAGAAAATCTATAGAGTGGCAGCTTGAAGCAAAGTCAAAATATGGCAAAAAGAAAAAGTATAATTGTATGTAGCAAAAACAACCTGTATGAAACAATACAGAAACGATACAATCAAACGCAAAGGAAAAGAAAGACAAATCAAGCGTTCGGTTTGATTGTATTGGTTTTGACTTGAGACTTTGCTGCAAAATACTTCTGTTCTTTCACCGCATTTTGACTAAGAAGTTGCCAATACTGGAAATATGGAGATAAATATCTGTAACGTGGACAAGTTTTCTACTTTACCAATAGAAAGATAGAATTTCATGGGGGATTGGACGAAATGTTAGTCCAACGACGGTAACATCCCTACTGAAATAAGATTTACAGGAATATTCATATCTTGCGATGCAGATGGTTAGTGGTAGGGTCTCGTTCAGTCCTATCATTATGTTATATTCTGTTTGTCTTCTGGCTTCTTCCTGGCACAATGTGCTCGTTGCCGTGTCGATGTGCTTTCTCCAAACACAAACTCAGATTGAAATCTCTTGTGAAAACCATCAAATTGCACATGTTTGTGAAACAAAATTAGCATTTTCCAATTATGCATAATTACCGAAATCTTATAATTGGCGTTTGTGGTGAGTCATACATTTTTCAATGGAAAGCCGGAAGGAATGAAAATGTAAATTTGAAAGTTTAGTTACTTTAAGCATTTGGACCAGTGTGCTCAACCCTCCGGAGCCCAGTGTCCAATATTTGCAACATGCCATCTGTTGCCCAAAGTCTTATATTTGGAACATTTTTCTAATTTATCATCAACAAATAGATTTTAGAGATAAAACACATAATTTATGCAGAGTTTTGCATTTATTTGACTATTTTAAATCAGATTTGCATTTTTGAAAGTTTTTCTGACAAGGCAAAGAATTGCTGACCATACAGGTTAATCTTCCTTACAATGACATGGTGCTCCAGTGCAATAATATTCGTTTCTGCATTTTTTATTTTTCCTTTTCTTTTTTTCTTTGAACAGCACCACCGCCCATTGGAATGCTTCATGTACGTCTCAAAAAGTCACCAAAAATTTGAGGTGGTGAGCGTCACGCCATGCTGTGCCACTAAATATGAGCGGATCTGGCGAAATCGGGCTCAAGGTGAAAGGCCAAATTCCTAGCCTGAAAAAACCCATCCATAAAAATGTTTTCTATGGAAATTGAGATTTGCTTACAAAATGAAAGATGAGCTCATTTTTCTGCATTCAATTAAAACAGCCTGCTTGAAATCGTCTTAGAAATATTTTTATTTTGATTTTTTAAAGGGGTATAAACATTTCACGTACGCTCGATTTAGCCAGATCCACCCACCAATATTCTTAGAAGTGCAAGTTCTGTGTCGTCAACTGAAATAAATTTTTGTTGTTGTTGCTGTTAAAACATATTTCTTTCACAAATGGGTGCAAATGGGGGATGGTGAACTATTTTCAAAAACACAGTACGTCATTGTAAACAAAAAAAAAACCAAAACAATACCTGGTGCATGGAGACGATAGAACGACTCCGTTATAAATTCTAGAATGTTACCCCACAGTAAATCCTTTTTAGTTATGGCAGTACGGGCAGACCTCTTGATGTAGAAACAGAAAATATGCCTGTGAGATCAGAAACTTTTTGACGTCGAATGAGACATACCATCACACGATTTTCTTCACCCAAGGAAGACAGAGATAGATTTTCAGATCTACCCAATATGCCGGTGTGACGAAGAATTTCGTTCCCTGTAGTGGACTTTCCCGCTGAAGAAATCTTCGTAGAAAAAGGTCATCAGGAACGAGTACTTCATAATGGAAGTTCCCACCTCCGTTTTACCAAAAAATGAAAATTTTCAAGAATTTTAACAGTTAATCTTGAAAATTCATTGAAATGTCACCATATAAACATTCGAATCTTGATTCTGTATCAAGAACCATTGGAGCCTTTTTTTAAAAATATCTAGTTAGATGCAAAGGTAATGTTTTGTTAATAGAATTATAAAAGGAGTTTTCGCTGATTCTGAATTTGTTCATTAAGTTTTCAAGATTACTTTTTAAAAGTCCTGGAGGACGGGAGTGGGGGAGCGGAAGCGGAAGGGGGGGGGGGGCAGAAGCGAAAGTGGGGAGGGGGAGGGCATTTTACTATGAAGTATTTATTCCAGGGTACCATCTGCACCATAGTTTTTGTTCCATGGAGACCATCTAATATAGCATTTGTTTCGGGATTTGGAGGGGGGGGGGGTGAACAAATGCTTCACAACTGTCACGAAGAGTGAACCGCGAAGTATTTGTTCCGGGGGAACGTATACTGTGGAGGAACAAATATTTCGTCACACCGCCCTCTTCAAATCTAAACCGGTTGTGATTAAGAGATGCTCGGTTCAGAGGCCACTAGTTCTAATCTAATCGGTCAAAAGTGCACGCGGAGGATCAACACTATTTTCATGTCGCTAGGGACGGGAAAGGAATGAGGATGTTAGTTTTAAGTGCCTACTAGAGATGAATGGTAGTCTAGTAGTACAGTACTCAGCCTGCTGTTGTCAAACGTGACAAATTATTGGTAGAGGATATTAAACAGCTGAACACACTACCTGAGCAACGTCAGCCCCATTACTGCTACATACACATTTCCCCAGTGCTAAAGAGCTTTTTAAAGCATTATGGTGGTATAGTAAAACGGCTGTAACTCTTTGGAGTAAATAACTACACATTTTTGGGAAGGAAATTAGATGAAGAGTGTAAAAAAAAAAAAAAAAAGAACCACCGTAATTGACCACCAAAATCGGTTAATAGCAGTAACAGGGTTAAAGGGTGTAATTTTAGGAAAGAGAAACACGCAAGAGGGTCTGCTATTGGGAGATCCATGGGACAGCAAATCGAGACCTCCATTTCTTGTTTGTTCTGTCTCTATTTTCTGAAAAACTGGAGATCTTTTAGTACGTAGAAGAGGTATAACAAATGTACACATTGGTCCTTGTATAACATGCGTTGTGGCACTTATCAAGCTGTTTTGCAGTTCCAATTTAGCGTGTTCGTCGCTCGTCTTTAACTTCCTGTGTAAACTACTACGGTCAACTAATAACAACCTATAATACAAAAGCCGTAAACGTTTAACGTCGATCGCAACAGTTGTGCAAACAGTGGAGTTGGTACAAACAAGATGTACGGTCGCGGAATTGGAAAATCTCTGGCTTGATGGGACAAACTAGAAAACACAGTAGTTCTATCGTTGTTGTTGATGTCTTGTTAGAGCTGCAGGGCAATGAATCAGACTGTTTTGCATTGCTTTTGACTCAAGATCTGAACTTCTTTTGTATCAACTAGAGACAGACGTGTTTGAGTCTCATTAGTGCGCCAGGTCCGGTTGACTCCATAGTCTACAAAACTCGGGCAAAACAGTCTTGACTCAGTTAACTGAAGCCCTTTACTGCTCGTTCTGAGAACATAACTACATAAGGTTTACTATTTCCCACTATCAGGCTTTCCCAGACATTTCAAATTTGGCACGATTTTCTTGTCTTATTGAGTTCATCCAGTGCATCCCGACTATGTAGAAAGTTTATCAGTTAGAGTAAATATGTTTCCAGTTCTTTACTCTTCAGCGTCCTGCTGTATTCAGTTTATCATTGCAACCAGTGTTCTGTCTTTGGAGCGAATCGCCAGGCGTGTAATGATATAATCTGTTATAGATCGTTTTTGCCCTTCCCGGCTCACCTCAAGTGGAGATTTTAGCTAGACGTGTGCCATATTTTACTCAGATTCCATGCCATGTTATTGTTATTGAGTTGTGGCATGTTCTTTATTGATGTGTCAGATGTGTGTACCATGTAATGTGCTCTTAAACTCTCTGTGAAAGGGAAATTCCCGCATGGGATAATAAAGTGATTGTCATCTTATCTTATCTATATTTAGACCACTTTCTAATCTATTAGCACATGAGTTTCTCATGATAAATAATATTTTGAAACTATCATTCACTATACCTTTAGTTAATTTGTTTAATTTTAAATGAACTGCGTTAATTACAGAAGTTTGTTAACAAGGCATCGTTGTCTGGGAACAAAAGGGTTAATTCTTTGAGTATAACACTGTTCAATTAATATGGGTGAAAATAATCATCATACTAATTGTGGAGCTAGAGGGTGAACAGGTAAACAAACTTCATACCTGCGTGACCAAAAATTACGAAACGTTTGTGAACTGTTTCAGTTTTAACCATACATTAGGTGGACACATCCATTTAGGACAAAATTTGGTCATTAATATTATTTATTTTCGATCTTTTTGAGGGACAAAAAAGAGGCACATGTTGTCGAGTATAATCAAAATGTGTGATCGGTAATTTCGTTTTTCCGTTTGACCTTACACACAGCTGGTCGAAAATCAACTTTATCACATCTGCAAAATTATTCTGCAAGGAATTGTGGTATAACAATACGTTTTGCCAGTCTTTGCATCGAATTCAATTGCCATTATTAACACGGCCTAGATCTAATTGTGCGACTAGACCGGGCTTGGTACAAAGAAAGTGCAAGATTTTTCTTACTCCTGTCGGCTAGTAAATATCAATAACAATAACAATGATAACGAATGATAATGATGGCAAACAATAATCATAAAGAGAGTGTGACGCCATACATAAGCAATAAATAACAAAGAAAAAAGTACCTACAATAGATACTACAAAAAATGAATATAAACGAAGATATTGCCGCCCTTATCATGAAACGGTAAAAGTGCGAAGGGCCAAATTTTACAGGGAAGTGGGAAAAACTGGTTCCTGGAAATTTATTCAATTCTATATGATAAATACATTTTCTTTTACTTAGAAATAAAGAGTTGAAATGTTGTACTCCTTAAATAATAGGTAAGTACACAAAATTATCCAAGGGCTTCAGGATAACTTGACAAAAATAATTGTCATTTGCAGTGGTGGGAATACACTAAGTCGTGCTCGGTTTCATGATAGTGCCATCGATATAATATACCACACAAGCTTTCGAGAAATGTTTTTATATTAAGACCCCACTTTTTGTTGTGTGTATATGTTCTGCACTGAATATAACGATTAGCAAAGGGCATTTCAGCCAACGTTATGTTGTGAAAACAACACCTAAAGTTCAACACAAATACATAAAGTCAGTATTTTACCTGAACGGCCCAGGTATTTTTTCTTCGCTGAAATCCTGAACTGTTCCTAAAGTTTCTCCTAGCTGAAAACCGGTGGGTTCAATAAAGGAAATTAAGGCAAAATTCTCGATTATATCTCTTCTCTACATGATTTTTCTTGCCATTTTGTTAGAATGTCATTGTGATAGCTTAGGTCTATGTTCCCTTGTAAGCGATTGTGTATAATTATATATAGAGGGCATCTTTAAGAAACACGGTTTGAATATTTATCAATACAATATCAATTAAGATATAGCAAAGAGTTTTCATCCAATTTCAACAGGACAGATGTATGATTATTTTGAGTTATGGCATGTGTACAAATTGATGGCCGTTCTGAGCCAGACTGATAACAACGCAGTTCAGTGGAGTTGCAAACAGCATTGAGCAACATTTGTCTGTACACTAAACATTATTTATTAGAGACACCCGGTACTTGAATGTAATAATAGTATGTATGTGCTGTTTACATACCGTATAATTATATTCTTGTTTGTTCGAACTCCACTTGTTAGGATTGGGAGTTAAAATAAATCGGAACTGTGAAACGGCTTGATAAGTGCCACGGCGCATTTTAAACAAGTCCCGATCTTTGTTCTTGTTTGTTCTGTCTCCAGTTTTTCTGGAGATCTTTTAGTACGTAGAAGAGGTATGATAAATGCACACCTTGACACTTTTAAAACGCGTTGTGGCACTTATTAAGCTGTTTCACAGTAACCGATTTATTCTAACTCCTTATCATAATACTGTACTACAGCCGCAAACGCTTAACGTCGAATTTCTCAGATGTGCAAAACGTAGAGTTGGGAAAGCAAGAACTTAAGGTCGCGAAGAGTCGAAGTATGCATTTATTACACCTTTTGTACAGACTAAAGATCTCCAGTTTTTTTTTCAGAAAATGGAGATAGATCACACAAGAACTTAAGGTCGCGAAGAGACAAAGTATGCATTTATTATACCTTTTGTATAGACTAAAGATCTCCAGTTTTTTTTCAGAAAATGGAGATAGATCACACAAGGTCGCGAAGAGTCAAAGTATGCATTTATTATACCTTTTGTACAGACTAAAGATCTCCATTTTTTTTCAGAAAATGGAGATAGATCACACAAGAACCTAAGGTCGCGAAGAGTCAAAGTATGCATTTATTATACCTTTTGTACAGACTAAAGATCTCCAGTTTTTTTTCAGAAAATGGAGATAGATCACACAAGAACTAAGGTCGCGATAAATACAGGCTTTGCCCAACACACCCAGCCAAGCGCTATCGAAGGCAAGTGTTATATTGTTGCAGATCCGGAAGGAAACAAAAAATAGCAAACTCGACCTAATGTTGCTCCTGGTGAAGATTTACGTGACAAACAACACGTACCAAATACGTGGTTTCCACCAGCCGAGAAGATTGACGCACTTACCATTAATATCCAAAAGTACCAACTGGCATGCTAAATTACGTTTCTTTGACTGTGCCAATTGGTTCTTGGTGCCAAAGGCATTATTAACTTTCATTCACAACGTGTTATTAAGCTGTAACAAGCCAAATCATATTGTGTTTTTAGTGTGCCGTTGTTGTTGTGGTGTTTTTTTTTTGCTCTTTTTTTTTTTTTCGGCCAAATCTTTTTATTAATGAAAGAAATTTCTATGTTAAAATTATTTTGGTTCTACCTGAAATTAATGTTTATTTCTCAGACGTAGGATAGTTATTTTATCGCATGCTTCAAAATTTTAATTTGAAACTGCAATCGCCTTGTGTACTGGCTTGTTGCTGAACATAAACAGAAATTCCTTTACTCCTATTTATTATTCAAAGGCAAGTGAATTAGCGCTGCTTTATTAATCAATATTGAAACATCAAATGGAAAACAAAAGAAACTGAAACTAGTGATTCTGAAAGAGAAGCTTTAAATGGGGAAAATGTGTTTGAAAAAAAAGAAGAAGGAAAGGAAGACGAGAGAAAGAAATAAAGGAAGACAGAAAACAAAAAAGAGAGAGAGAGAGAGAGAAAAAGTAAAGAAAGAAAGAAAATCCAATTTCAGAGTTTTTAACCAGGCATCAAACATCTGCATCATTCTGATTCGTTATAGAAATATTAAAGGTAATTGACATAGATTAAAATAACATGTACACCCACAAAACAACCAGGCAATTTAAATCAGAGATATACAGAACTGGGGTTTTTCCCTAATCATTAAACATCTGCATCACCGTGATTCATGAAAGAAATTTTAATTGCAATTTATCTAAATTAAAACAAAACAATAGCAGGAACAAAAGCTCAGTTAATTTATTTCAGAGGCAGCGAAGCTTGTTATGCAATGTTTCGGAGGTCAAAGTCATGTTTTCACAATATAACACGCCACTGTGCAAATAATTATACTTCCTTAGCCTCTTATTTTTAAGGTTGTTGTTATAAGTACGTACGCACCCCAAACGTTTTGCTCTCGGGGGAGTGGAGGGGGGGGGGGTGGGAAACGTCCGTTTACATACTAACCTTAACCTCGTCCTTATCCTCAACCCTAAATCTTATCGAATCCCTAACCCTGCCCCCCTACCCTTTCAACCAAAGAAAAAAAAAAAACAGGAGGAAAACAAAAAGAAAATCTGAATAATTAATCATAATTAATTAAGGCTGTTATTAGGAGCATTTCGGGAGGAGCTGTGTAGCTCTGGAGTCACCAATGGCTTTAAGATACGTACCCCTAGCGCAAAAAAACTTGGGGGACGTGCGTTCTTGTAACAACATTCTAAATGCAATTTAGATAAGGCAGCTCAGAACGTCCTAATTCGAATCCCGACCTGAGTTCTTGTTTGTTCCAACTCCACTTTTTGCCCAACTGAGAAATTCGACGATAAACGTTTGCGGCTTTAGTTATTAATGCTATTGATAGAGAACCGTAGTGTTTTACACGGTAAGTTATCAACGAGCAGTGATACAAACTCAGTATTTTCTTGCCAAGGACAGGGATCCTTCGAAAACATAGACCTGAACACTCAGAATTTCCCCATGCGGCTATGTAACCCTACTTAGACCACCGCCACCGCCCCTTCCCCCACCAACAACATTATGATAAGGATTTAGAATAAATCGG
This sequence comes from Onchidella celtica, assembly GCA_963931925.1. Lineage (NCBI taxonomy): Eukaryota > Metazoa > Mollusca > Gastropoda > Systellommatophora > Onchidiidae > Onchidella > Onchidella celtica. Next base: position 18,137,195 of record OZ007576.1, on the reverse strand, counting down.
AACTGTGAAACAGCTTGATAAGTGCCTGCAACGCATTATTAGCAAGTGTCAGAGTGTGCATTTGTCATACTTCTTTATATATACTGAAAGATCTCCAGTTTTACAGAAATTGGAGATAGAACAAACAAGAACTGAGGTCGCGGTATGCTGGAGGCGTAAGGTTTTCTCTTTAAATGTTTTTCTCTACCACAGCTAGTAAAACAGAAGATTAACATCGTAAAAGCCCATCGTGCTATATAAATACGAAATTTTCAGACTCAGTGGTGTGTGTGGCTTTTTAACAGAGAGATATTCTTGCAGAGCATTAAACTTTGCATACCTTATCATCAGTGTGAGTTTTTACGATGCATTTGAGACTTTGAGGGGACGACCTGGTATTGAAGGTGCAGCTAAACTGTATTAAGAACTTAGTATGACAAAATGTGTTGTTTTTTTCGTACTCCTGAACCAATAGGGTTAAAGAGTTGTTCCAATGGTATTGCCAGTTGTGAAGTCTCATTCCCAATCCACTTATTTAATCTATTCATTTTAGTTTTGCTGTTTTGTTGTTTATTTTTTTGCCATAATTATAGTATGTTATGTGTGTGTGTCTATGTACACAATGTATATCTAAAATAAAGAGTGTATGCAATAGATTGTGTTTGGGAGAGAGAGAGAGAGGGGGTGGGAGTTGGGGGGGGGGGGGTGAGTTACAGATGTGTAGAACAAGACTTTCTGTAAAGCGCCTAGAGCAAATTGTTTGGACTGGGCGCTATATAAATGATCTTCATTACTATTATTATTATTATTGCCCGTAATTGACATTATACAGGTCAATTGATAAATTCATGCAGCTTGATAATAGTGGTTGTAATTACATTCGAGAATATGTAGTATTTTACTTCCTGATCTTGCACATTCGAATTTGCAGTGTTTCTTTCCATCTATCTATCTATCTATCTAATATCTATCTATCTATCTATCTATCTATCTATCTATCTATTTTTCTATCTGTCTATCTATCTATCTATTTATCTATCTATCTATCTATCTATCTATCTATCTATCTATATATCTATCTATCTATCTATCTATCTATCTATCTATCTATCTATCTATCTATCTATCTATCTATCTGTTTGTCTGTCTGTCTGTCTGTCTATCTATCTATCTATCTATCTATCTATCTATCTATCTATCTATCTATCTATCTGTCTGTCTGTTTGTCTATCTATCTATCTATCTATCTATCTATCTATCTATCTATCTATCTATCTATGTATCTATCTATTTATCTGTCTGTCTGTCTGTCTGTCTATTTGTCTATCTATCTATCTATCTATCTATCTATCTATCTATCTATCTATCTATCTATCTATCTATCTGTCTGTCTGTCTGTTTGTCTATCTATCTATCTATCTATCTATCTATCTATCTATCTATCTATCTATCTATCTATCTATCTATCTATCTATCTATGTATCTATCTATTTATCTGTCTGTCTGTCTGTCTGTCTATTTGTCTATCTATCTATCTATCTATCTATCTATCTATCTATCTGTCTATCTATCTATCTATCTATCTATCTATCTATCTATCTATCTATCTGTCTGTTTGTCTATTTGTCTATTTGTCTATCTATCTATCTATCTATCTATCTATCTATCTATCTATCTATCTATCTATCTATCTATCTATCTATCTATCTATCTATCTATCTATGTGTATATTATTACATTTTGTGTGTGTGTGGGGGGGGGGTATATGTGTGTGTATGTTTTCCCTAGCTTTTTATTTAGCCCTTTAATTTCAAGTAGTTAATCACAGAATACATTTCCGTTCAGTCCAAAAAAAGAAGTTATAATTTAATCAACTTCATTATAATAACACCGAAAGAGAGAAAATAGATATTATGAATGGTTATCATTTTTAGACGTAATCAGCTGGAAATAGCCAGACGTAAATATAATAACATTAATTAGTGATTGACAATGAGATATTTTAGTTCATTTTTGCAAGCGGTCCTCAGAGGCGTCAGCCACACTGTAATATTATTAATATTATTAGTATGACCCGATATGGAGTGGGAGTCAATCAATCGCACGTTATTTTGAAAATATTCGTTTTTAGCCCTTTTTAAGCAGGGTAGATCACAGACTAATAAAATACCCAGACTGGATTATCCCATTGTGTGACGTCACAAGACAGCGAAAGGTCATGAACCATCCGCCACATTAGATTTACGCTAACGGCCGACGCTTCAGCATAGCTACAATTTTGAATGACATCATCTTGACGCGCCTACTGAACGCGGAAGTTTGGTTCCGCACCAAGAAATTAATATATGTACAACAAATCTTGACAAATAAAAAGAAATTTCTACTGCAGATAGAACTAGAATCGGATTTTCCCGAGCGGCGGCCATGTTGATTATACGGCCGCCGCTCGGGAAATTCCGTAAAAAACGACACAGCCCGAAGCTCGTGTTTCCAGTCTGGTTAATTTATTAGTCTGTGGGGTAGATGCTTTTTACGTTTTTACGGCGTCAAAATATGACAAAAAGAAAAAGTTGCATGTAACAAAGTCTCCCACATGAAACAATGCAGAAACAATACAATAAAAACCAGAAGAAAAGGAAAGACAAATCAAGCTTTCGGTATGTTTACATTAGTCGGGGAGAAAATGGAACAGGATTTTTTTTTTTTTTAAATCATTAAACAAATAGTCAAAATCGTACAACATTTGCCAGTTAAAAATAAATATACAAATATAAAAAGAATAAGTTATAAGGAAAGCTTCGCAAATTTTATTTATTTTTTTTGCCACATTTTGACTTCGCTACGAGCCTTGTTTTGACCCCACAGATTTTTTTCTTTTAGATTTTGTAATTATCAGTATCTAGAACAACCACATATGGCATAATAAAACTATTTATTGGTATAACTTCGAAAATTGATCAATTATTTTAAATACAAACAACCAACATTTCAGGTCCTTCATTATGGCCCTTCTACAAACAAACAAACAAAAAATGTATGAATAGTTACGTAGGCTACACACAACTATCGTCAACGACATCACACACACAAAAGGACCTCAGTGTATGTTTTGAACTGGAAATGTGGTACAAACAGTTTTTGTTGTTGTTGTTTTTCTTTTGGTTTGTGAATTGACGTAGAGCTGTTTGTTTGGGTTTTTTTTTTTTTTTTTGTTTATTTGTTTGTTTGTTTTTGGTGGCAGTGTGCCAGATTCCTTTTGTTTCGTTTAGTTTTGGTATTTTCATAACGTTTTGAATTCCAAAAAGTAGAGTACATAAAAGTGGCTTGAAATAAAGGCTCAACATCAGAATGAAAACTTCGTGCTCATCTGTCACTTCTGCGCTTCTTTTTATCCCTAAGGTTAGCCCTTTCCTTTTTGTTTGTCTTTTTTGATTTGTTTTACCTGAAACCATCAAAGCAATTCAAATGAACGTATAATTTGTACAGAATAAGTGAATATCCACACAGAAATTCGAGCTTTGGTTACATCAAAGCTGATACTAGATAATCTCTGTATAATCTCTAGATAATACCGACTGTCGCTGGTTAAATCGCAGGTGCTACAACAGTTCTGCTACGTCAAAATGTGGCAAAGAGAACAAGTTGTGTGTAGTAAAGCCTCGCGTGAGAAATAAGACAGAAACGACGAAATAAAACGCTGAGGAAAAGAGAAGACAGTAATATTGTATCGTTTGTATATTATTTCTCACAGAGACTTTGCTACATACGTCTCTTTCTATTTGCCACATTTTGACTTTACTCCAAGGCTTGCTGCGACCCCACAGGCTTTCTGTGGTTTTTATATTTCATAAGTTCTGCTTTGTTGCGGGAAAGGGCCGTTTTCGCCAGTGCAGGTCAATTCCCTTTTTAGCATCATTTTATCGAATTTGTGTTTGAGTTTAGAGAAAACACGTCGACACAACAGCAGTCAAATTGTACTGGGAAAAAGCAAAGACAATAGACAGAGCATAAAAGAACGACAGGGACAGAAGAATACCCAACCAATGACGCCCACCAACCACTCGCCATCATTTTGTCGAAATTGTGTTTGAGTTTGAATGTGGCCACAAAACACGTCGACACGACAAAGGTCAGATTGTACTGGGAAAAAACAGGACAACAGACAGAGCATAAAAGAATGATAGGACAGATAAGAAGACGACCCTACCAAAGACGCCCACCACCACCCCCCCCCCCCCGCCATCATTAAAATGTTATGGAATGAAAATGCGCTCTATCTTTCTGTCTGGGTTTTATGTCTTTATTCTAGGGTGTACGCTGTCTTTGGCATTTCAACATTCATTAAATTCAGAAAAGGAAAAGAGATTATGCATCACCTCTACTGCAGAGCTTGCACTGGCTACGGGTAGAAAAACGAATAACTATAAGCTGGTTATCCTGTGTCACAAATGTGTGTAAAAAAAACGCAGCAACTTATTTAAACTGATCGTTTGACTCCCCATGTACCATCACGGCATCTTGGAGCATCTGCTGATACTAAAAAGTTTAAACTTAATAAAATGTCTCTTAAGGCCGTGGGTGAAAAAATCTTTTTCTTATCAAGGGTCTCAGATTTGGAATTCTCTACCTCAGTGTTTGAGAGAGAATGAAAATTTTATGTCATCTTTTTACACTCTGAATGTCCATCAAGCTTTTGTTTTTCCGGAATCGAACCCGGAGGGAGCACCTTGCCTCTATGCCAACGTGTCCCCTCTTTCTGTCGGGGTTATGATTTTGTAAAGGACTAATAGTGTTCTGTCCTCGTCACAAAATGGAAACTGAAAAAAAAACATAAAATAAGGCATAACGTAAAATGTTTTTGTTTTCCCTTTATAATTTTAGTTTTTTTGGTACGTCTTTTTTCGTAACACGATAGAGCTGATGACAGGGCCATAATCATTCCAGGTGCAATTTGCTCTTATAGAATTTAGCCTGTTGTTATAAGTACATAGGCACCACAAACGTTTTGCGCTAGGGGTACGTACATATACACACCTATCCCTAACCCCGTCTTTGTCCTCAACCCTAACTCTTACCGAATCCTCAACCCTGCCCTTTACCCTTTCAATCAAAAACCAGGAGGAAAACAAAAAGAAAATCTGAAGAATAAATAATTAAGGCTGTTGTTAGGAGTATTACGGGAGGAGCTGTCTAGCTCTGAAGTCACAAAAGTCTTTATGGACGTGGCCTACGTACTTGTAATAACATTCTAGAATTTTGTTCCAATGTGGTTTTACTCCAAATGTAAATATTACTCATTTTCTTTTTTTCAATTTTAAGATCTAACAGTACCCTATTACATTCTGCCAAATTTATAACCAGTGCTAAAAATTCTGTTCTTGCTGTCATTCAGAAAGAAAAAACAAAGAAGAAGACTTTGGCACACAAATACCGTAATGATAGCAAATAAAGGATAACATACAGTCTTTACATGAATAGTCTTTAAATTCATTCGTTTTCTCAACATTTATATTTAACATCTCGAGCACATTTTTTTCAGAGGTCAGCTCTTTTTTGATGTTGCACAATTCATTCATTCATTCATTCATTCATTCATTCATTCATTCATTCATTCGTTCGTTCGTTCGTCCATTCATTAATTCATTCATCCGTTCATATATTCAGTCATTCGTTCATTTTATCCATTCATCCTTTTATTAAATTTCTTCATTCTCCCTCCGGGCCATTTGCAGTTCTTTTGACATGTGAATGATTCAGTTCTCTGCGTGTGTGTGGCCAATGTCAAAGAAACATCCAGTCTCAATATTCAATAGCCAGTTAGTTGTGCTTTTATCTTGAATCGTTGTAGAACGTAAAACGTACTATTTTATTGTTCTTTCGACTCATTCTGTCGGCCAGCTGTGTTGGTTTGTTTGAACTGTGACACCCCTCCCTCGCCCTCCCAATTCTATACGTAATGACTGAATAGCGTTTGAATGAAGTCCTGAAATGATCTATACCAGTGGTTCTCAGCGCAGGCGATATCGCCCCCTGGGCAGGTTGGAGCGACTTTGATTTCCGGAGTGGGGTGGAAAACTAAAAAGAAAAGGGCAGCAAGGGGGAGATGAAAGGAGGAGGAGGGGGGGGGGGTGTGATTTAAGGCAAATACGGAGTAATCAAAGAAATTGGGAGCCGGGGGGTTGGGGGGGGTCGCCTGATAAAGGTTGAGAATCACTGTTCTATACCTTTCGCTGTTGGTAGTTCTCATCCGTTTGTACCGACTGTCATAGCGATACCTCGTACAACACACAGAACAGTTGGAGATTAAAAGATCATTGTCAGCTCAATGTTGCTCGTTTTATGTACATGACAGCGTGCCTGGCCTTTGTGTTATGTGTGTAGTTTGTTATAAAGTGTGACGTTGTGGTTGTTGTCGTTGTTGCTGTTGTTGTTGTTGTTGTTGTTGTTGCCATTCATGTAGTTACTGTGTTATTTGTCAGTGTTTTCGTTGTTGTGGTAGTGGTGGTGTTGCTGCTGTAATTTTGTTATGGTTGTTGTTATTGTTGTTGTTGTTGTTATGGAGCCAATCCTAACGTTACTGAATTATTTATGAGTGTTTTCGTTGTTGTTGTGGTGGTGGTGATGTTGCTACTGTTATTGTTGTTGTTGTTGTTGCTAGTCCTGTAATTACTGTGTTATTTGTTGGTATTTGCTTTCTTGTATTGGATTTGGAGGTGGTGATGATGTTGTTGCTGTTATTTATTTATTTTTTTGTTGTTGACACAGCGTTCTCTTTACTTTCTGGGTACATATCATTTGGGGAACTGCTATTTGGGGAACTCCTACTCGATACAATCCTATTCGATATTATCGAAACAATGTTGGGAAAAGAGGACATCTCTGATCACTTCATTGCATGAGTGATTTTGATAGTAAGCGGGCAGAATGTGTGTTTGGGGAGAAAGCAAAATTTTATTTAAAGATACACGTTTGTTGAGTTGTTGAGTGCATAATTTGACAAAGTGAGTTGGCCTCGGTTGTTGTTGTTTTTTTTTTTGGGGGGGGGGGGGGGGGTGTGATGTTTCCACTTTCTCTCACTCTTCCTCTCACTAACTTTCTTCTGACACCAGCCGTGATAGGCACGGCACAAACACACTATCTCTCTTCTATAAGTTATAACAAACGATATCTGTATTGCTTATCTATGCAATAATTATTAATTCATTCAATAATAATAGGAACATAGGCCATACAATTTCACGTGAATTTCGATGGAATGAAATCAATGCAAATCAGTACATGATAATTAAAAGGCTTCGTAATATTCAATTTCTAGCACATTTTATAAAAATACATGGGTACATTCAGCATAAGGAAACCTCTCCTTTAGGGGTGTATGGCGCTATCTGGGAGCTGGGTCCTCCTCTCTACTCTGGCTTGACTGCGCAGTTAGATCAACAGGTATCGGCAGGTACCAATAAGTCGGGAAGCCAAGAAGCAACGATGTCGTTAATCAAAGGACAAGAAGTTGAGAAGCCAAGAAGGTGTTGTTCTTCCTCCTCTGTAGAAAAACAATCGCAACTTCCTAATCTACTGCTGGAAGGCATGACTCCCATACTTACTCCATGACGGATATTCATCATTAATACTTTTAACCGCTGACACTGTTATAAGTCAGGCTGCAGCTCCCATACTCCATAGGCTCCCATATAGGCAGTAGAATAAACGATCAATACAGTTTTAATGATATTTACACGTTCCCCACGAAGAATAACGCTCTCTCTAACAGACAACATCCTATAAGGTTTCGTAACATATATATAACGGCGTTTCCGTGACTCTCTCAGAGGCAGTAGTTATACCAAAGTAAACCCCCTAGATTTATGTTCTACAATTATGAACATTAAGTAAAATACACATACATCGTACAATTAACTTACCACTCAGCAACAGCTCAAATACCGACAAGATACCAAAGATACCACGCTCTGACAAAGGATGTTTGCGGGTTCCCTGACCTTCCCCACTCACAAGACTAGTACAAAATTACAGTTGCAGTTGTGGTCTCCTCTTCGGCACGAAGCTGGTGAGTGCTCTCAGCGGTCTGAAGTTGGAAGGAGCGTTCGGGGATTTATACCCAGTCAGGTAGCGTCCCAAGACGCTCACCGAGTGTACATTAGATATCCTAATAGCCACCCCCGTCGACTCCACGTCAAATACTATTGAAGCATCTCTACCCCCCAAGCAATTCCCAGGTGATCTGATCGTCAAGTACGGCGGTCAAGTAAACACTACCCTTTTCGGGTGTCAACGCTTCCCGTTGCATCCCTTACTTTCCCCCTCTGGCCTACAATAACTCTGTCTCCCCGCCGTCAACTATCTTCCCACGCTAGTTATACCTTGCCAATCTGTCACCCTGTTACAGGGGGGGTTGTTATCTTTGTTGTTGATGTTGTTGTCATTTGGTGTTAAAATATCGACACATAGAGAAAGTATTTGTCGAAATAGTTTCGACAGAAATTGGTTCCCCAAATGCACTGTTTTTGGTAGTTCCCCAAATGAAAAGTTTTGCAGTTCCCCAAATGATATGTACCCTTCTTTCTTCCTCTCCAAAATATCGTTAGCCATTTGCCACATTGTTGTATGTGCATGTTTGCCTTTTCGGGAAAAATGAAGATTGAAGTTTGGTCGGCAAAAGGGCTAAAACACATAAAACATTACGTCACAAACACATATCTCGAAATGTTATCAAGGGATGGGTGGGAATGACACTTATAGTATTATACATAATAAACGTAGGAGTGAGAGAACCACTTTCATAACAAAAACCTCAAAATCGGCAAAATGTCACATACAACAATATGGCAAATACCCCTCGGTATAGAGATTATCTTTCCAAGTAACCAGCACTGATCCAGTTATCCATGTAGCTTGAAATACCAATGCTCGTAGCAAAAAAAAAATAAAAAACACCAATAACATGAACATGAAATAAATAATGTAATAAATAACATTTATACAGCGCCTCATCCCGTCAACCATGAGCCAAGGTGACATGCTGGTCTAGAAGCAAGGTGCTCGCCTCTCATGCCGAAGGTACCCGGTTCGATCACTAGTCGGTGCAAACGCGTTGGAATTTTTGGGAGGGGAAATTCATGTCCCTGATCCTATGGTAAGTAGGATCGAGCATGTCGTCTTCTCGGATAAGGGCGAAAAAGTCGCACGTTGCGCACGTTAAAGATACCTTGGCATTTGAAAGTCGAGAAGAGTAGGCCGAAAATAAGGCCCTTGCAAAATTTTTAAAAAACAACAAACAAAAAAAACGAATCCCAAACCACAAAAACACACAGAAACAAGAACAAGGAAAACAAAACAAAGAAAAGTCAGGCGTTAATGCCTAGGGCAGCGGATGATCTAAACTAAAGACCTTTAAAAACAAGTACCATTTCTAAGTGCTTTACGGTCATTCTTGAACTGACATTCCTTTCACCAATATACTAGACATGGGACAACAGACAGAAACAGCTGTGGTTGCATTCCATCAATTCAAAAGGTGTCTTTTCGGGCGTTTCTTAAACATTTCGGTGTTTTGTATTTATTTTCTGAGATACCAACGACCCAAAAGATAAACCTCTTTTTAAAAAGTGTATATTTTGATGATGGCAACTTCCCTACTCGCTATACGCTATCCCTACATTTAAATCTATTTCCATCAGTTTAAAAGGTGTATTATCAGCGGTTTCTTAAACATTTCAGTGCTTTGCATGTATTCTCTGAGGTACCAACAACCCAAAAGATAAACGTCTTTAAAAAAAAAAAAAGTATATTTTGATGATAGCAACTTCCCTACTCGCTATCCCTACATTTAAAGAAATTTATTTCCAAAAAAAAAAAAATGGCGCTACACTGTGGCGTCTACGTGTCTGCTCCACTTGTAACTGGGATAGAATGACACAAAGGCAAATTTCCCAAATTAAAGAAGTATACAGAATACTACAAAATACAAATTAAAAGGTGTGTTTTGGGGCGTTTCTCAAACATTTCAGTCTTTTTTTTTTTTTTTTACATCTCTGAGGTGCCAACAACCAAAATGAAGAACGTCTTCAAAAAATTAATTAATTAAAATTTTAAGTTTAATGATAATAATATCCCTACTCTTATCCCTACATAATTATTTATAAGGAATGACTGCCATTATCCGCCAACATTATCGGCGAATACTACCCTGGTTTATCCGCCAGTATTGATGTAGTCTAAATACAAAAACAAAACAAAAAAGGATTTATTCCCTATTATATTTGTTGGGTTACAAAAAAATAAACAGATTGATTCCTAATAAACAAGACATAAAAAAAAAGGAAAAAACATTCCCCGTTGAGAATCGAACCACGGTCACCCGATTGACTGGCAGAGGTAGGATACTAACCATGACACTATTGCGGACCCTGTATAGCTGTGAACGAATTGTTCCAAAATAAACATCACTAAACCAATTATTGGTGGATTAACACTTTGTTGAAGAAATCAACACAGGCAGTTATACATAATAGCGCCCTGTCGATACAGTCTATAAATAAACAGGTGACGTAAAATGGAAGGGTGCGAAGGTAACCCTTCCTGTCTCGCTAGTTTGAATGTTATTCTGTGAAAAGGAATAGATCTAATCACAGGGTATCCCATTTCAGACTTGCAGTGCACGGAAACATGTAATTGCGTAATGTTTATGTTATTGGGCAATCGAAAGACTGGGTTGTATTAACAGGAAATGGGTGTGAAATTTATTTGAAAAAACGTAATGGTAAAAGGGAGGGAATGGGGAGAACGAGAGAGAGAGAGAGAGAGAGAGAGAGAGAGAGAGAGAGAGAGAGAGAGAGAGAGAGAGAGAGAGAGAAGGTTTTAGATTATTTTATTGCGTATCCAGGCCCTTGCAAATTTAGCAACAGGCCCACCAGCGGGAAATACAGGCCTTCGTTTCAATTTGCTCAATAAGTAGGCTACATTTTTGTTTCAATTTAATAAAAGAGATATGTAATAAATTTGGAGTATACTTTCGTTTCAGTTGCCGTATTTGCAGTTATTAATATTTATCTGTATGTTGATACACGCATGCCAGACCCGGGGGGTGGCAGGTGGCATTTCTATCTTTCATGGCTCTTCTTTTTAAAGTAGTAGTTTATGCTATAGGATCCCCACTGGGTTTCTTTACGATATCAATATTTTTTTGTTTTTTAGTCAAAGGATCCAAACATTTAATCTTATTTATAAGAATCTGAAAGCTGAAAACTAACCCAAAGTAAGATAACAAAAAAAATAATAAACGTGAAAGGCGCAAAGTGGCCGTTGTAGTGCCGACGCCCTTTTAAACCCAAATTCAGACTCAAAAACCCTCAAACTCAGCCCGAACCCTCGACTCTCTCAAAATGGTAAGCCCATGCCAACTGACACATCTACCCTTCCCCGCTCCCCCTGCCCCCCCCCCTCACACCTCCCATGCCTTTTCCTCTGGTCTGGCCTGCGTGTATCAAATTAAAAGAAAATAATAATCTTACTATATATAAAACCAGATACTACAAAGCTGTGGTTGCCTGTGCTACGAAACAGTAAGTCTTCAGCTCAAGTACACAGGAAAAAAAGGCGTAATCGATGACACACGCCCTGGAGTTTGCATTACAATTGCATAGGTGGCACGGGCATAATATTTATCCAGTGGATTTCTGTATCGATTTTCACATTCATATTGTAGTAGATGCATTGTGTTTCTCGGTGTCAGCTTCACTGTGGTCCTTTATTGTACAACTCCCCTACCCTCAACTCCCCCCCCCCCCCAAACCAAACATCCCCTTTCCCCTTTCCAAACTCTCCTGGCTTATAGCAAATATTTTATGTTCCGTTTGCGCAGTGAAAGCAGGAAAAGCCTGCACTTTGTTGACAGAAATTCACGATTTGAATGCCTCCACACAAGGAGACTTCACCAAGCAATTTCCCTGCTAGACTTTAAAGTATTATAGGATTTTAATACCTGCGGTCTCCTGTAGTGGGCTCCAATTATAATCTTGACCTGAGCCTATATATTGTAAAAATCACGTTGTGATCCACACTGTCAAATACACGTGTGCATTTTTGAAGCTGCTTTATTTATAAAAGTAGTCTAAAATACGGACTGGAATGTTGCATGTAGATTCTAACATCTCCGGTTAGTTCATTTGTATGTTCCTTGAATGCCTTATTGCTTCTATTTCTGTGGTTCAGTAACATAATTATGCTGTCATATCACGATGCAATAAAAAGTAAGGATGGTTATAAACAAGTTATTTCCATAGTCAACCATCTGTTAATTGCGGAGTTTTGTAGATTTCCTATCTCACGCTATCTATTTGGTCATTTCTCAGTCCTACAAATTTGGTTTCCCACAATTTCCTAGTTTTTGCCATTTGTCAGAGTTGAACTAAAAGAAGCACCACGCCTATGCCCACCATTTGAGAATGGGTCACATTCATACGATCGTTCCCACTAAATCTCCTAGTGCAGCAACGATCCATCCTATAGTAAAACCTACTTCATAGTGAAGCGCAATGTACAGGATACCTTACCCAAACTTAAAGTGAATTGGGATCAAATGTGAAAATGGGAAAGATTTTTTTTTTCGCTTCCTCAGAGGTTGCAGAAATTCACCAACGACAGTAATCAATGCCAACCGCGTTATAAACGCAGGTAAAAAAAAATCAAAAATGGCAAACAGTACAGAATAGAGCAGCACTGTTAATCCTTAAGAAAAGGAGAACAGATCATGCATCACCTCTATTGCAGAGCTTGCACTGGCTACAGGTAGAAAAACGAATGTTTAAGCTTGCTACCCTGTGCCACAAATGTATGTAAAAAAAACGCACCAACTTATTTAACTGATCTTTTGACTCCTTATGTACCATGACGACATGTTAGATCATCTGTTGACACTAAAAAGTTTAAAATTCCTAAGATGTCCCTTAAGATCATGGGTGAAAAATCTTTTTTATTTTCAAGGGCTTCAGATTTGGAATTCTCTGCCTCTGTCTTTGAGAGAGACTGAAAATTTGATGACTTTTAAACATCAACCGAAGAGTCATCTTTTTACACTCTGAATGCCCATCAAGCTGTTGTTTTTCCTGAGTATGCCTGTGTATTATGTACGTAATCATATGACAGAAATGTATTGTAAAGCGCTTAGTGCCTGGTTGTTAACGGGATGAAGTGCTATGTAAATGCTATGTATTATTATTATTATTATTATTATTATTATTATTATTATCATCATCATTAATATAAGGGTGTTAATCTCAGAAACGCTGAGATCAAGCAGAATATTGGGTATATATCCTGAGATACCACTGTCTTCATATCTTTTTGGGTGTTGTTATGGGACCGCCGTATTTTACATTATAAGCTACAGCTCAACTCAGAATTTTTCTCTATTCGGCTTTGCAATTACACTACGGTTCTTTAACGACAGGCCAATTTTTTTTATCCTTTTCATCACAGAGTAGAATGATAACTCTTTTAGAAAAAGCCTTTGTGTGAAACATTACATAATAATGTTTCTATCTCAGAGAAGTTTTTTTTCAAAATCCTATTATTTTGTCCGGGAAGATCAAGGGCAGGGAAAGCAGGGGTAGACAGAGAAAAACGTTCACTGAAAGTCTTAATTCATGGACAACAAACAAACGTCACAACAACAACAACCCCTTCTTGAGGTTGGCTGGTGACAGATCTAAGTGGAGAGCCATGATCGCCAATGTCTGTTCCAGACAGGGCAAGTGATGATGATGATGATGATGATTTTGTCCTCCCTAAAAACGTGTATACATTTCGTTGGTAGGAATTTTTCATGAGGCAAAGACTATCCCGCAGAGCGTAAGTTGTAACTTGTTTGGGCGAATTGCAGAACAACATTAATGTTGATACCAGGAAATAGTGAGAAGATTCATCACATTTAAAGATAGACTCAAAACTGAACTGTTAAGGACTGTTTCCCTTTGAAACTGGATGGTATCCCTTTTGGTCTCAAAGTTTTGGGGATGAGAATAGATTAGGTTTTGTTAATGTGTCTGAGAGAGGGAGCATGATGAATTGGTCTAATGTTAATCCTGTAGCTAAATTCAGTTCAGCCCCTTAGAGCACATCAATTTGTATGTGTGGATTTGAGCGCTATACAAGCTAATTATTACATCACACTACATTACATTACATTACATTACATTACATTATTTTACATTACTCTCACCCTAGCAATGCCACTGAGCGGCTGTTATAAATAATGTTAAACAGATAGGCAAACTTGCCCTTGACCTTGTCGGGGAAAGTTAGCCTAGCTAGTGGCTGAAATGTAAAACCACCGGTGTCACTTTGCACTTAAATACCGCGGTTTAATTTGACCCGTGTCAATGTGGGAACACATAACTCATCAAATTCTGTTATACAAGTTTATTTAAGGTCCCACTAAAAGAAATCGCTCTAATTTCATCTAGATCTGGTCATAAAATGTGACTGGCTCTGGCGAAGTCGTACCTCAGGTGAAATTTTTATACCTTAGTAAAAATCAAACTAAAATATTTCTAAGATGATTTCATGCAAAATATTTTAAGTGAATGCAGAAAAATGGCTAATCTTTCATGTTATACGCAAATCTCAATTTCAATAGAAAATGTTTTCTTCTCTTTGGATGGACTTTTCTCAGGAATCTGGTCTTTCACCTTAAGCCCGATTTCACCAGAACCGCTCACAATTGGTTACTGATTATATCTTTAATAATATTCATGAATTCAAGTGTCATTTCTAATTACTATCAGAATTTTTATACAGCTTTATTCGGGACAAAAAGAAAAACATGGTTTTCTCTTTATCAGTTCATAAATGTCGTTACTGATTGCATTTTGAAATAACGTTCATGAATTTCAAGACAGCTGTTACTTGTTCTTCTTGCAGATTCTTTTACATAGGCCCCCCCAATAGGCTATGATACAAATTTCTCTGTACTTCATGCAGATGGGTATCACATTAATATGATGTATGGACTCAGCGCAAACAAGCTGTGTAGTACTGTGCTTAGTGTGGTTGTGTTATGGAGAATTGTATTGTACTGTATGAATACTATTGTCACTATGGTTGTACTGAGGCTAAAGTTGTGATACGGGATATTGCATTTGCGTTTGTTTTGTTGTTGTTGTTTCTTACACTGTACTGTGTTGAATATGTATTGTCGTGATTGTAAAGTCAATGTGTTGTAACAGGGAACTGAATACGCTTTTTGTCTGTTGCTACGTAGGAAAATAATTATTTCTTGTCAGCTCTGGTCAAGTGCCTTAGTACACTAGTTCTCAACCCTTTTCAGGCAATAGTTCCCTTAGGCTCCAAATTTTCTCTAATCGAACCCCTTCTCTCCCCCCCCCCCCCAAAAAAACAACAACAACCATAAATCCCTACCCAAAATCCAACAGGTACAATCCACAAGACGATAGACTACACACAAGCTAGGAAAATCAGTTTTTCAACCCCTAGTTTATGACAATAAACTGTGTGTTGATTATTCATGAAATCAGAAAGCATTCTTTATCAAATGCACTTTTAAAAAATAGACCTTTTCAGTTCACAAAACCCATCCACGCATACTGTGGGCAAAATTGAAAATTGAAATTAATAGATTAAAATTTATCCATATCACCCCCCCCCCCCCTCCCCCCACCAGCAACAACAAAATTTGTTATTCATTATTAAATATATATTGTTATTAATAAATATTCAAATGTTATTTGAGTTGTGTGTTGTGAGTTGTGAACTGCTGTGAGTTGTGAACTGTTGTGAGTTGTGAACTGCGCCTAACAGGCTGCGTTACAATTTGCTCTGAGATAGAGAGAGAGAGTGAGCGAGACAGGGAGAGAGAAAGAAGCAGTGCAGTGTGTTGAGCGCTTCGCAGGCAGCTCCATTCTGCTCTGTGGTTGACATGTTGTTTCTGTAAAGCGCATAGAGCATTTTAAATGGATATACGCTATATAAATGCTATACATTATTATTACATTACTTATTATTATTACTGTTGAATAAGTCAGCGCCTACCTTGTATTCGCCTTCCTTCCCCAAATCTCCCTTCTTCGTTCATGTTTTTTTGCCCCTTTGTCGCTATTTTCTTCGTTTTTGCTCCTTGGAAATCAAAATGTACGGGAAGTGTTGTAGGAGC
Organism: Onchidella celtica; assembly: GCA_963931925.1. Taxonomy (NCBI): domain Eukaryota; kingdom Metazoa; phylum Mollusca; class Gastropoda; order Systellommatophora; family Onchidiidae; genus Onchidella; species Onchidella celtica. The sequence goes on along the minus strand of OZ007576.1, from coordinate 18,121,030 downwards.
ATATTAAGCATAGAAACATTTTTTGTTTAATTCAACCATTAATAATACTGCTGATTTTACGTTACTGATACATCTCATTGCCCACTGCGTGCGGAATTATTTTTGTTTTTTGTTTTTTATTTGAAAGATATTAATTTCTTTATCTGAGAAATTCAAAATAGAGTTAAGACCAGTCTTGTACAGGAACCATCTACTGACTGACTGATGAGATCTTTCTTAAGTCTTGAAATTTTGAAAGTCATGAAAGTATATTTGTAAGTACATAAGAGAGAGAGAGAGAGAGAAAGGGAGAGAGAGATGGGGGAAGGGAAGAGAGAGGGGGGAGAAAGAGAGAGAGAGAGGGGGAGAGAGAGGGAGAGAAAGAGAGAAAGAAAGAGAGAGAGAGAAAGAAAGTTAGAGAGAAGGGCAAGAGAGGGAAGAGAGAGAGAGGGGAGAAAGAGAAAGAAAGCGAGAGAGGGAAAGAGAGAAAGGGAAAGAAAGGTGTTACTACTTCATTATAAAGCGCTTTGGGTCCACTTTGTGGAGACATGCGATACAGAAAATGTACTCCATTTTTTTTCTATGCTATTTAATGAAAATACCTTGCCTGTTTCATAAGCACTATCTATAACAGTATTGAACCCAGGGGCGAGGCTTCCTCATAATCAAATAATCAGTGATTACCCTTCGAATACTAATTCTAGAATTACTGTGCTTTCCAGATCGAGCCCAACTCCAAGTCCATTTAGTCAGTTCAGCAGTCAATTCTACCTATATTTGAGGTCTTTATTTTAGGAGGTTCGCTGCCCTTGGCATTTACACCTCACTTTACTTGTTTTATTATTTCTTGTTCTGGCGGGGGGGGGGGGATGATATGGATAAATTTTAATCTATTACTTTCAATTTTGCCCGGGCAGCGGCCTTTCGGCCTGCTCTTTACGATTTCCAACTGCCAAGGTATCTTTAACGTGCGCAACGTGCACACGGGCCCTCCGAATTTTTTCGTCCTTATCCGAGAAGACTAGGTACTCGATCCTACCCCCCAATAGGACCAGGGACTTGAAAATATGAGAAAAATCCAATTTCCAAGAACTACTCGATCCTGCGTCAATTCTACCTCGCTATTTGCGTTTGTTATATAGTCCAACACCCCTCACCGAAAAGCATCTTTATAGGGACCTACACCTTATGAACTGGTCCATAATCAGTTATTAACAAAGACAAAGATTGACTACACCCAGAAGCTATCTTGAACTTAGCCTGTATTCGTCGACGCGGCCCCGTAGACAGCAGAATAGTTGGGATAAAAATAGGCTTATAATCAAAGTTTGACCTGATGTTACCTAGACTTATACCCATTTATGCGGTCGTTTTTATCCTAATCGAAAGGTACGGAGTAGAGTGAAAGAATTTGTGTGGATTTTGTTTGTTTGTTTGAGGTAATCTGAGAATAATTTACTCTACGCACACAGCAAGAGCTATCAAAGCATAATAATACAGCCTAGATCTAGACAACTGTGATCAAAATCAGTCGAACGTGTCAAGAACATCAATTCACTTGCTAGGTCCAGCGAACCTATACCGCAACGGTAGATAGCCACTTCTCCGAGGTCGCTGCACATCGTTGTCACAGAGATGCCACTTTAGCACTTTCTGCCATTTTAATGTTAACGGTTCATTTTCGAGAAACTTTATGAGATGGTAGAATAACAAAATCTCTGGCTATGAATATGACAATGAAAACTTGCCGTTCAAATTATATTTTAAAAATGGATGAAAAATATGCGTTTATAAGTCTGTTAGTATAAATGAATAGTTTTTCAGATTAGTTTGGCTTGTAAATTGCGGCATTCCTGTCCTGTTGACAAGAATAGTCCGCTCTTTAGATTTTGCAGTGCCTAGCACCCATTTCATTGTTTCAGTCGCTGCATTTATAATTATGTAAATATGATGTAGCGATACGTCCTATGATGAGGATCTTACTATTCTGATTACCCTCTGCAGGTGGCCACGCTTCGCCCCTGATTGAGCCTGTCCTTGGCTCTTAACTATAAACTGTTTCAAAAACAATAAACATGTTGTTTATTATCTTGTCATGTGTTATCTGTTTTTACTATAATGCTGTGTTTTTTTTTTGTGATGTTGATGTATGTGGAAGTATAATGTTATTTATCGTTTGTTTATCAGAGCATGACATCCTACCCACTGGAGTGTGCGAGTTGGCCCCTGATTTGTCGTAAAGTGAGATGTATTGTTTCATATTATATTATATTATATTATATTTTTTTATATTATATTATATTACATTGTCTTATATGGATTATATTATACTTTGTTATGTTACGTTGTGTTGTGTTACATTATATTATATTATATTACATTATATTATATTATATTATATTATATTATATTATATTATATTATATTATATTATATTATATTATATTATATTATGCACATTGCATGGCAAATTTACAAATCTGGTGTATTGAGTTGTATAATATGTAATATAATACACGGAAATATTCTGAGAAGAATTATCTCACCCGCACACATTACATACCAGATAATGCATTCACTATGTCAGATGACATTAAACAGTTGTTGTTTTGTTGTTGTTTTTTTACTTTTTTTTTTTTTTTAACTTCTTTCCCCTTCTGCGCCAGCTGCATATTCTGGACCTTTGGGGCTCTGATGAGAGAAATGGTAGAACTGACGCAGATAATGATGGACATTATTAATATGTCCAATATCGACTTTCTTGCTTGATGTACTAGCTGATATAAAATAGAAGACAGGGGATATTTTATTGCTCTCAGTCCTTCTAAAATGTTCTATCTTTACTTTACCCATCTAAATTTTTTTATTTTTTTTTAAAAAAGAGAAAAATGAAGAATTATTGCCACATAATTAACCGTCCTGTGCTCGATGGTCTATATTTGAAATCTGTCAACTAGTGCTCAGTTGTTTTTTTTTGTTGTTTTTTTGGTTTTTTTTGGAAGACTGTCTAGTCTATCGACAGGTCACTTTCCGGGAGAAACTTATTTATTTATACTGTAGTATTTATATGGCCGTTTCAAATATGCGTGCTTCAGGCGTTTCTGATAGGCTGTTGTTACCCGTACATACGCACACCAAGCATTTTTGTGCTGGGCGGCACTTAGGTTGTGGGATTAGATAAAAATCGAATTAATATAGACAGTATTTCTAATGGCACACCAAAATATAACATCTGATATGTCACTTATTGTTTTATTTATTTACTTATTTATTTATTTTTCTGTTTATTTATATATTTATTTATTCTATGGTAAGGTCTCCTTCTGAAAGTGAAAAGAGGAGCTGACGTAGCCAGCGACCACCATCTAGTGGCAGCACTTATCAAAATTAAACTGAACAAGACCGGAATCAAGACATCAAAGCAAAGACAACTTAATATTCAGAAACTGAGAGATGCAAGTGTTAGAAATGCCTTCAACATACAAGTCAAGAACCGATTCCAGGCTCTACGAGAGTCTGATAAGAACAACCCTAAAGAAAGAGGAATCGATTCAGAGTGGAAAAGAGTAACTACAGTGTACACAGAGAGCAGTGTAGCCTGCCTTGGATTTAATGAGAAAGGGAAAAGCAAGGAGTGGATCCAACAAAGAACATGGGATGTGATCGAGGAGAGGAAAGTCATGAAAAAGAAACTCCTACAAGTGAAATCGGAAAGGCTGAAAGAGAGGTACCAACATAGCTACACAGAGTTAAATAAGAAAGTGAAGAAACTAGTAAAGAAAGATAAACGAGAAGCCATGGAACAGCTAGCGGCAGATGCGGAGGAGGCAGCAGCAAGAGGAGAACAGGGTAAGCTCCACAAGATCACTAAGCGCATTTGTGGCAAGTACGGTGGAAGACCAAGTGTTCCAATCAAAGACAAGAATGGGAAACTACTGACTACAGAACGAGAACAGGATACACGCTGGACAGAGCACTTTCAGGAATTACTAAACCGGCCACCACCTGAAGATAGAATAATAATACAAGATGCTGCTGAAGACCTTGACATCAACATAGATCCACCAAAGAAAGAAGAGATAGTGGCAGCAATAAAGAGCCTAAAAAAACAGCAAAGCCCCAGGAAAAGACAACTTGACTGCAGAACTGTTCAAAGCAGATCCGGATCAGTCAGCCACCATCCTTCAGCCACTGTTCACAGCTATCTGGGAAGCAGAAGCAGTACCAAAGAGCTGGAATGAAGGCAGAATAGTGAAAATACCCAAGAAAGGAGCACTCAGCGATTGCAACAACTGGCGTGGTATCACTCTCCTTTCTATACCCAGCAAAATCCTTGCCAAGATCATTGTGCAACGTATGTCAGATGCTGTGGACAAGACACTGAGAAAGGAACAGGCCGGATTCCGAAAGGGGAAAGGATGCATTGACCAGATCTTCACACTCCGAAACATCATAGAACAGTGTTCAGAATGGCAAAGGCAGCTCTATGTGAACTTCGTTGACTTCGAAAAGGCCTTCGACAGCATCCACAGAGAGAGTATATGGCGCATTCTTCGGCACTATGGGATTCCCAGCTAGCTTGTTGAACTCATCAAAAGCTTTTACAAGAACTTCAGTTGCAGTGTCGGAAACAGTGATGCATCCTTTGAAGTGAAAACTGGTGTACGGCAAGGATGAGTGATGTCAACAATTTTGTTTAACCTCGTAATCGACTGGATTATGCGGAAAACTACAGAGGATGCACCAAGAGGCATCAGATGGACACTCTTCGACAACCTAGAGGATTTGGACTTTGCAGATGACCTTGCGCTATTGTCACATAGTCACCAACACATGCAAGATAAGACGCAGAGACTACATAATTTTGGATGCAAAGTAGGCCTTCGGATTAGCCAGAAGAAGACAGAGATTATGACCCTAAATGTAGACACTCCAGCACCAGTGCAAGTAGATGACAAGAACCTCACCACGACGGACAAATTTAAATACCTTGGTAGCATTATCAGACCAGAGGGTGGCACAAAGGAGGACATCCAAAGTAGGCTGGGAAATGCAAGGGCTGTCTTTCAAAGTATGAGCAACATCTGGAAATCGACACAATACGGCATCAACACCAAGATCAGACTGTACCAAAGCTGTGTCCTATCCACACTCCTGTATGGATCAGAGTGTTGGCGAATGACAGAAGGTGACCTCGCCAAGTTGTCTTCCTTCCACACCACATGTCTTCGTAGGATTCTCCGCATCTTTTGGCCAAACAAGATTTCTAATCAGGAACTACTAAGGCGATGCAAGCAAGAAGAAATAGCCAACATCATCACGAAGAGACGATGGAGATGGCTTGGACACGTGCTGCGAAAGGAAGCAAATTCTATAACCAAAACAGCACTTCAGTGGACACCGGAGGGACGGCGCAAGCGAGGCAGACCCAAGGCAACCTGGCGGAGAACAATCGAGGCAGAGATGAAATCCTTCAATCACTCATGGGGAACTCTCGCAAAGATGGCCCAGGACAGACAGGGCTGGAGATCCTTTGTTGCTGCCCTAAGCACCAGTGGGTGCAACAGGAAATAGTAGTAAGGTCTCCTTCTGCGCTTACCTATCCCTAACCCGGTCCTTAACCTCAGCCCTAAATCTTATCGAATCCCCTAACCCTGCATCCTACTTTTCAACCAAAAAACAGGAGGAAAACAAAAAGAAAATCTAAAAGAATAATTAATTAAGGCTGTTATTAGGAGAATTGGGGGGGGGGGGTGTCGCTCTAGCCCTGGAGTCACAAAGGGCTTTAAAATAGGTACCCCTGGCGCAAAATATTTGGGGTAATTAATATGTACTGGTAACAACAATCTTTATTTATACTTCGGTGTTTGCATGACCCTTTCAGATATGCATGCCATGGATTAATGTCCGGGTACGGAAGGGTTAATGGACATATCTCGTGTTTACCATACTGCAAAACCACGGACGATAATTGTGGTCGTGGGCTGGTGTCGCTTAATGTTTGCACTGTAGCTGTAGGCTAACGGTTACAGCATCAACAACAAAAAGAATGTTGTTACAGCGACACGCAAGTTTTTTCTTTGCACTAGGGGTACGTATTTGAAAGCCTTTTGTGACTCCAGGGCTGGATAGCTCCTCCTGAAATACTCCTAACAACAGCCTTAATTAATTATTGTTTCAGGTTTTATTTTTGTTTTCCTCCTGTTTTTGGGGTTTTTTTATGGGTTGAAAGGGTAGGGGACCGGATTAAGGATATGATAACATTTAGGGTTAAGGATAAGGACGGGAATGGGAATATGTACGTATGCGTACGTGCCCTTAGCTCAAAACGCTTGGGGTGCCTACGTACGGTACAAGTAACAACAGCCCAACAAAAATGGACACAGGTGATGTGTTAAAAAGATAGTTTCGTGGCAAGATAAGGGGAGATAAAATTTTTATGTTTAACATTAAGATGTGGTCTACCACTGATTTGTTTACTAAAGGGATTACTGCTGTTTACATAAGATGCTATTATTATGACAAATATTCGACTTGGGGGACACACTGGTGCTCTCAGTGAATGAAGAGCATACACTGGGAAGGGGAAAGGGAGGAGAGGGAGAGATAGGAGTTTTGGGGACCATAGGTATACTTTTTAATTTTGATAATCAATTGACAGCATTGGTTCTATCTTTATTTCTCAACAAAATAAGTTGTGGGATTAGATAAAAATCGAATTTATGTAGACTGTATTTCTAATGACAGAACAAAATCTATCATCCTAAATGTCACTTATTTATTTATTTATTTATCTATTTATTTATTTATTTATTTATTTTGTGGTAGGATCACCTTCTGACCTATGAATCTGTTATATTCTGTCGACCGTCCTGCGTTTTCCTAGCACGTTATTTGTCGATGTACTTTTTCCGAACTCAAACTCAATGTCAGTTTATTTATTTATTTTTTATTTATTTATTTTTATTTATTTACTTATTGATTCATCATTCATTTTTTTTAAATTATATTTATTTACTCCTCTAGTATGCCATCCGCCGTTCAGATTTACATTTATGTAAATAACTCAACGACCACATGAATAATAATTATTAACTTATCACCCTCATACATTGCACTACCAGATAAAGCACTTACTAACACGAAATTACAGAAAACTAAAATCACATCTGGTACAACGTGCGTACAACCCAGACAGCAGCTCTCCCTCTCTCATTGTGCATGTTTGGTCACGAGTCTTTCCAAGTTTCTTTGTTTTCTTTTGTTGTTTTGGTGTTGCTGTTTTTTGTTTTGAACAATGGTATAGTTGTCCTAGGTGCTCTCTCTCTCTCTCTCTCTCTCTCTGTGCGTGTGTGCGTGTGTGTGTGTGTGTGTGTGCGCGTGCGTGCATTGTTGTTGTTTTTTTGTTCTTGCTGGAGGAGGAAGTGCATTTTTTTCCCTATGAACTTAACACTCCCGGTGATATTCAAGAAGGAAAAAATAAGCAACTACGTTTTTTGTTTTTGTTCATTTTTGCCTCCACGCACCGCCATTCCAGCCACACTATCTGTATGAGTCACCTAATTCGAGTCACCTCTATAAATAGAATGATGATACTGGCAGACCAGGCTTCTCCGAATCGCAAGGTGCGACAAATCTGCTCACACTTTTAGCTGCGGAGAGAGAAGGGGGTGGACAGAGAATTAATACTATGGAGGGTGAGTTTAAGTTTGAGTTTGGAGAAACTACGTCGACACGACAACGGTCACGTTGTGCTGGAAAAAAACGACAGTTAATATAATGGCAAAGATACTAGAATTGACAAGATAAGATAGCTACTGCTTCTGGCATGCACAGATTTTTTCGCACCGCCACCTAGCTGCAAACGCGCAAAAGTCATGAAAAGAGCCGTATTTTACAAAGCTAAATAGGGAAAATACTGAATTTTGTTCACTGTTCAGCTGTCGCTACAGGCCTTGATTGACGTCACTTACTGTGGAATTATAACCTCAATCCCTGTGGGAAAATCCTGGCTTTTTTTTTTTTTAGTCGCAGTAGCACTGTCACAATTTTGCATCATAAATTTACTATTATATCAAGCATTCTTTTCATACTATGCGCCATGGGCCCCACCCCTGATCAGAGCGCAAATTGTGTGCACAGATTTTTAGTGGTGCAAAGAAGACAGTGCATGGAGTTATTAGTACCTCCATGAGACAGTGTCATATCTGATCGTTTCTAGTATCTTTGATAATAGTAAGGAAAGACAGTACTGTAGGAGACCTTACTAGAAGCGCCCACTAACAGCCCGCCTGTGGAGGACGATTGCTTTACAAAATAAGTAGTATTGCGAGTACCAAGGCAGACAAATTATGCCCTTTAGTAGAAGAGTGGTTAAATTCAACCTTACTTGTTTAGTTTTTTTGCTTTTTTTTTGGTTGTTGTTTTTTTCAGAAAACTGAGATTAATCAGAGAGTATAGATGTATAGAGAGGGTTCACTATTGGTCGATTTGCACTTCGAGACACGGGAGGCTCCGCGAAACCATTGTTAGCATGGAGTGGAAAGTAGGTCGCTGCGGTAAACAAAACCGGTTTGTGCATTTCCATGGGGTGTAAGAACTTACAAACGGATCTAAATTGTTTCAGTCAGCCCAAAAATATGAACAAACCACACTAAACAGATATGCACACTATCTTTGGCGAAGAAGGTCTATTTCAATTCTTCAATTTCTTGTTTACCGCAGCGACCTAGTTTCGCGATTTGGCGGAAGTGAGATCTCTCTATACATCTATACTCTCTGGATTAATTTTGTTTCATTTTTGTTTTTATATTATCCTTTCATTTAAAAAGTAAGCTAACAGAAAAGGCACGAAATAATTATTAACATTTATTTCGGCTCGAGAAAGTTAGACCTTTATTCCAGTGAATGATTGCAAGGCCTCGTACATGCTGTTACGCTTATCTCAGATTCCAACAGGTGGAGTTTGACCATTCATTTCATTCATGAGCATAAAAAAAAAAACAACAAATAGCTTAATTCTTAAAGACAGGGGCGAGGATTCCTCATAATCAAATAATCAGTGATTACTCTTTGAATATTAACTCTAGAATTACCACTCTTTTCAGATCGAGCCCAATTCCAAGTCCATCTAGTCAGTTCAGCATTCTATTCTACCTCGCTATTTGCGTTTGTTATAGTCCAACACACCTCACCGAAAAGCATCTTTATAGGGACTTACACCTTATGAACTGGTCCATAATCAGTGATTAACAAAGACGAAGAAGACTTGACTACACCCAGAAGCTAGCTTGGGCATAGCTTGTATTCGTCGACGCGGCCCCGCAGACAGCAGAATATAGTGGGGGGAAAACATAGGATTATAATCAAAGTTTGACCTGATTTTACCTATGCATGTTTTTCACTATGCGGTCGCTTTCATCCTAATCGAAAGGTAAAGGGTAGAGTGAAAGAGTTTGTGTGGATTTTTTTATTTTTTTTTTAGGTAATCTAAGAATAATTTACTCTACGCACAGCAAAAGCTATCAAAGCATAACAATATAACTGTGATCAAAATCAGCCGGACATATCAAGAACATCAATTCACTTGCTAGGTCGACTGAACCTGTACCGCAACGGCAGATAGCCACTTCTCCGAGATCGCTGCACATTGTTGTGTCACAGAGATGCCACTTAAGCACTTTCTGCCATTTAATGTTAATGGATCCTTTTCGAGAAACTTTATGAGATGGTAGAATAACAAAATCTCTGGCTATGAATATGACAATGAAAACTTGCCGTTCAAATTATATTTTAAAAAATGGATGAAAAATGTGGGTTTATAAGTCTGTTAGAAAGAATGAATGGTATTTTCAGATTAGTTTAGCTTGTAAATTGCTGCATTCCTGCCCTGTTGACAAGAATAGTCCGCTCGGCAGGGAACTCGTTAGATTTTGCAATGCCCAGCACCCATTTCATTGATTGTTTTAGTCGCATGTATGCATTTTTATGTGAATGTGATGTAGCGAGACGTCCTAATAATAAGGATCTTACTAGCTTAAATTCTGATTACCCTCTGCAGAGGGCCACGCTTCGCCCCTGCGTAAAGAATAAACACGTTCTACTAGTTTGTGGTTGACGGGGAGACACTCAGTTGGTTTGTTTGTTTGTTTGTTTTGTTTTTTTTTGCCTACACGAGAGAACTAAAACAGGTAACACACAGAGCACCATCAGATAGTTCTCCCCAGCCCAGAGGGCGGTCTCCTGCTGTTTTTCACGTGTTGACTGGAGTCCTGAATCTTCTAAGCTTGTCATTGTTCCCCGCATCACGTCCCTCACCATACCTGTGTGTGGTTGCTGCGGTCCTGAACTGTCGTGGTTAAATAAATTTATTGAACTTCTTAGTAAAAAAATATCCCCGAAGTCTGACGAAAGTTTTGATGAAAAAGAACAAATTGCTTTTATATAAAACCAGGGCGTACCCGGCGATGTACGGGATAAACCCTTACCCCATCTCCTCCCTTTCTCCTCCCCTTCTCAGCTCCTCACCCTCCCCTCCCATCTCCCTGTCCCCACCCCTCCTCCTTCCTCCTCGCTCGCGGGCACAAGATAAACGAATCGTTCCCTCAGAACAGGAGTCACCAAACTTTTTTCACAGAGGGCCGGATAACTGATAGACTTACAAGCGCGGACCGCATAAACAGTCTGCTCAATACTTGCAAACCTAGATATCCCTGGTTTTAGCAAACAAAATCAAGTACCATGGCGGGCCGGATGAACTGACGTCGCGGGCCGGATCGTAGTTTGGTGACCCCTGCCTTAGAATGACAAGATTCTATCTCCACTTTTTGGCTGAACTGAGTTTCACACTATACACTACTTCTATCTAAGGCCTTTTCCCTGGTGTGTCAAATTATCAATGGGATTCGGTGTGTAGGGTAATTTGTAAGGATTACTAAAAATATATATCTATAAAAAGGGAAGTGCTTAGAGAGGGACACATGTCCCCCTCTAAGCAAGTGCTTACAGAGGGACATACACACCTGTCCCCCTCTAAGCAAGTGCTTACAGAGGGACACATGTCCCCATCTAAGCAAGTGCTTACGGAGAGACACGAGCCCCTCTAAGCAAGTGCCTACAGAGGGACATATCCCGCTCTAAATGTAGCCTATGCTTACAGAGGGACACATGCGCCCCCCCCCCCTCTAAATGTGTGCTTACATTTACTACAGAGGGACACATCACATTATTTTAATGTCTCTAAGCACAGGATTTAAGATATCTTTCAGCGCAGAATTTAAGAAGGACAGTTGCATAGATCAGTTCCTTTAGCATGGAGGGGCATAGTTAGAACGTATTATGCAATCACTGTGTGGGCTCTGAAACGAAATAGATATTTTTGAAGATCTAGATCTAGTTCTGGATCTCACAGATGCCGGAGCAATAATATGCGCTCCAAATTTAATCTGTTTGTGTGGCCAGTACGTTTAAGTTTAAGTTTGAAGACAAGCACAATGACACGATAACAGACACGTTGTGCTGAGAAAAGTCAGATGATAGACAGAGGTAAAAGAATGACAGGATAGAAAATGAGCCTACCACTACCAGGGACATGCACCAACCGCTGTGCTAGCCTATACGTGTGAGTAGAATCACAAGGTGACAGAACCTCGGAGCGTCTATTTTACGTATGGCGGCAATTAGGATATTTTACTTATTTCGAGAGTGCGGAATGTCTATTTTACGTATGACAGCAAATAACCTGTAGGCTGTTTTACGTATTTCTGCAAAATATTCCTTTCGCTATTTTACGCACGATGGCGTATGACCATGCGCTGTCAAAGTCGGCATGGCAATTAGTGTTAGGGGTAGGGTGAGATTTAGGGTTGGGAAGATCTTTCGATCTAGTCATACATAAAATAGCCTACAGGCTATTTGAGGGCGCCGCCATGTCGGACGATCGAAATCAAAAACAGGCAAACTTCCCAAAATAGAATATCCGTCGGTTGGCTGAGTAAAAATAGCAAGTCACCATATTTCGATGACGTTTTTCACATATATGTCCCTCTGTAAGCACTTGCTTAGAGGGGGACATGTGTCCCTCTCTAAGCACTTCCTATAAAAAGTCTTATCTCTAAAAGTTATGACCACATGAAACTTCAGTCACCAATTTCGCAAAAACTTGGCAAAAGGAAGTTAGAACCTCATCATTTGAAGGGGGTGATAATATAATGTGGGTTACACTTAGTTTCACACATTTCCCATTTGAATCTGTTGCAAAAAAAAGAGAGTTTATGCTCAGCATAACATAGGTCTGACTAACACACACCAAAACAATACAACAAACAAAAAAAAACAAATAAACAATCAAACGGACGGCAAAGTACAACACAGAAGCCAGAAGAAAAACGTAATGCACCATCAACTGATTCAATGTTTCATTTTTGGAGAACAGTCTGGGGAAAAAAGGAATTCTTGTAAAGTGGAAACGGCTAAAACACTGAGGATAAAAAACTTTCTTGAATTGTAAGAGAATATAAAACTTAGTGATGGAGGAAAGCTGAATTTAATTCAATGATTTTCAACATATTTACACTATTATATATGGGCTCTTTGCCGTTAGATTCTTTTTGGTGGAATTGTCATTGATCAAGCTCTGGCAAACACGCTAAAGTATCCCCCCCCCCCCCACCTTTCCCCAAATAAAAAAAAAAAAAGCGTGAAAGGCACAAAATGGCCATCCTCGAGCCGCAGGGCGTTAAACCCAAACTCAGACAGGTGGATTCACGATACACATTGTGATTTCTGAAGTTGTTGGTTTTTTTTTTTTAACTGTCCCCGGTTTTGACCCAATTTTGCGTAGAACAGGTGGTATTGGGAATCCACCCCAGCAGCTCGAGCGCTCAAATTTGGCAATTGCCCCCCCCCCCCCAAACCGCTTGCCTTTTGTACGCTATTCATCCGTTTGGTTTCAAACCTCCGCCTCCTCCCTCCTCCTTTGTACTAGCGTACAGCCATCAAAATGTTGAATAGCCATGGTAAGGCCTTGATATTCTGAAAAGTTAATTATTATGGTCATTTTGTCCTCTTAGAAATACAAGGTTTTGTCTCCACTTTTTGGGCTGAACTGAGTTACACACTACACATTACTTCCATAGGCCTTCTCCATTATGTGTCAAAGTATCAAGGGGATTCGGTGAGTACTTTGTAAGTATTACTAAACAGAAAAAAAAAAAAGTCGTATCATCAAAAGCTATGAGTACATGAAACTTCAGCCATCAACTATTCCTCAAAGGTTGACGAAAGGGAGTTAGAACCTTGTCCTAGTCATTCTAAGTGGGCGATTATGCACCCATTAATTAACTGATCCATTAGAAACTGATATAGCCTGTTTCGTTTCTTTTTTTCTTTTTTTTATATAATCCTCTAATTATCTTAATTTGTCGAAAAAAAAAAGAAATTAAATATTTAATTAATTACAGTAAATGAAAAGCGTACCTACATTTCACAGACCCCTCCCCCACCCACGTACACTTTTCAATAGCTAAGGACTCCCCCCTCCCCCCCCCCCCCCCCAACCTCCTATGAGCGTACGCAGATAATTTCAAGTGTGGAAGAATTCAATTAGTGACGCATTGTGATTTCATATGAAAAAAACATTTTCTTTTTCGGAACGTCATAATAATATATGAAAAATTGGCGCTGCTCTACTACAAATTGATGAAAAAAAAAAAAAAAGAAAGGAAATCAGATTGATGCCTGATGAGTAAAACAAAAAATCCAACAAACAAAAACAAAAAAGATTTTTAAAAATAATAATGTCTGCGTTATTTGGGCTGTCTGCTCTACGGTTTGATAATTGTTTTGATCCATTTTTATCGGAAAGTGCCGGGGAAATATTTTGTTTTGAAAGGAACTTTTCAGACAGCAATGTTTTTATTTCCTTCGTAAAAAATTGGTAATGTCTGTCTCTTTCTCCGTCTCTGACGTTTATTCTTTTCACTTAATGTCTTTCAGTTTACTCACCCCGACCTCTAATTGTGTCTATGTTTGTGTGGAAAGGAAGTGAAAAATTACATAGCCCTAGACATCGTTGTTTGTTCGTTCGTGTGTGAGTGTGTTTGTGCCTTTTTCTCGGCGTGAAACTAAGGCCCGGCGAGCACTATCCCGTTTCGCCCGCTGCACTGCGTGCAAACGCAGATTTTTGCTTGCTTGGCAAAGAGTTTACCGTGCTGCACGCCACGCGAAAGATTGCTTGCATTGAACGGGTGGTTAATTTTAACATAGTGCGCGCCGGGCCTTAGGCTGATATCGCACAGAATCATTTACATGTCCCCGTTTTGGTGTGAGGTGTGAACTGGGGCGTTAGACAAGACTTCGCGAATTGGACCAGACCTGAAATTAGTCTGTAGCACTACATGTTTGTCGGATGCACGACTCAGAACTGTCCGGAGCCAGTTGTCGGAGAGAGATATCTTGCCCGCCGAATCAAAGCAGACGGAAAACAGATTTGATTCAGTGGGCTGTCAGCCTAAATGGGTCACAATTACTGGTGTACTGTAATACTATTCATTTTTATTTTCGAATCATGTCAATGTCGTTTTCTCCTTCCTTCCCCTCTACATTTCCACAGGGCGGTTGGTTTGAGTTTCCCGGTGCCGGATTTACCGTGGACTCGGAAGGCTGAAGTCGAAGGCCTCAAAATCGGGGGGCTCGCTGTCTCAGGCCAATCTGCTTAAAATTTTGTGACGCGCGTAGCCTTTTCTTCCATACTATGATGTTACAGTGCACAGTAGTTTCTGAACAAGTCTTTTGTAATTTTCCTAGCTCTCCATTTTAGAATGCCCGCTGGTGTTGTCTGGTGGGAGAAGGGGGGAGGGGAGAAGGGTCAGTCAGGGCAAAGGTGTGAATGACAGCCTCGGCACGTGACAACTTAAGCGAAAAGGGCGGGGTGGGAGCTGCAACGTGAGGAATTTCAAACACCTATCATCATCATTGGCGTTACTCAAATTATTTAAAACTCTTTCATTTTCTTCCAGGCGTGAAGGTGGGGGGTTGGGAGGGGTTGGGAGGGCCCTCACAGCCAGAGTTATAGCTTAGGGCCCTCCTTCATCTAAATCCGGCCCTGGCGCTTTTGGTGGGATCTCCTCCTGTCCTATCATTCTGTTATATCCTGTCGCTCGTCTTGCATTTTCCGAGCACAAGGTGCCCGTTTACGTATCGACGTGCTTTCTTCAAACTCACACTCGAACTTAAGCTTACATTTCCCGTCTAAATCTCTGGCATAGTGAATCACTGGACAATCAACCTACAACAGATTATCGCTGATTCTTTCGTGGTTATTTTTGTCTAGCGGAAAGCGTAGTGTTTCATGATCACCAATTCATTATAGCAGACATTCTGGCTCCAGTTTCAAAGGGGGGGGGGGAGGTTGGGGGGGGGGGGGGGAGGGGGCAACTATTTACAGGTAGACTGGCTGATTTCTTTGGTCTGGAGGGAAAGCAGGAAAGACAGGACTGTTGGTTTGTCTTTACTTATTTATCACTGCCAGTATTAATTCGAACGTTGAACTTTCAATTCTCTAGGCCGAATACAACAAAGCAGTGTTAGACTGGCCAAGACGGCAAACTGTTTCTGCTCTCATCTGGTGGATTCCATCAAATTCTGAATACTTTCTTTAAACTTATCGCGACCTTAGTTCGTGTTCGTTCAATCTCCATTTTAAAAAAAAAACTGGAGAACTTTTGGTATACAGGAGAGGTTTTACAAATGCACACTTTGACACTTGTTTATAAATGCACTATGGCACTTATCGGGCTGTTTGACAGTTCTGATTTATTCAATTCCTTTTGATAATACTAAAACCCCAAACGTTTAACGATGAATTTCTTTGCTGTGCAAAAAGTGGAGTTGGAACAAACAAAAATTAAGATCGCTATATATTACATGCTACAGCTATAAATAATTTATTGTTACTATTTTTTGTTGTTGTTGTTGTTGTATTTTTTACCCGCCTATGAGTAAATTTGAGAAGTTTCCCCCTTATACATTTTGTACATCTACAAGCCGTATTGCCAGCAGTTTAAGTTTCATATTCTGGGTTTTCTCCGTTTTGCTGCCCAAATGAATTTCAATTTTTGCTACCAATGGTTCAGAAGTTTTGTGTGTTCATTTGCTCTTGAATAGATTTTCGTGCACATTTCAGAACTATATCGCTGGGCAGATTTATTATTAGTATTATTATTTTATTTACTTTATTTATCTGTTTATATATATCATTTATTATTACTATTATTTTTACTCTTATTATTATCCGTTGAAGGCCTCTCCAGCGACGGCAAAACACAATTTAGGGATAACACAAATACTATACGGTGCAATATCTTATCCTTACGAAAGTACTTGTGGGCCTTGGCATGTCTAAGGTTGTAAAAACTGGGGGTGGCTGCTTTGATTTATGAACCCCGTTGGAAGTCGGCGTATTTTTCTATCGATTGATAAACCGTGTGCTTTCTTGTTATAAACGACTGCTGAAGTTGAAAAATAATATCATTTCCACCCATCTCTACACTTCATTGCTGACATTTTGTTTTTGTTTTATTTTATTTTTTTTAAGTGAATCCAATTTTTTTTTCGTTTTTTTTTTTTAATGTCCCCTTTTTTTTTTCATCTTTCCGTCAGTGCCAGATAAACATAAAGAGACACAGGTATTTTATTATTGTTGTCTGCGACGTAATCTCAGTTCTTGTTTGTTCTGTCGCCATTTTCTGAAAAACTGGAGATATAACAAATGCACATTTTGACACTTGTTTTAATGCGTTGTGGCACTTATCAAGCTGTTTCATGGTTCCGATTTATTCTAACTCCTTATCAAAATACTAAAGCCGCAAACGTTAAACGTCGAATTTCTCAACTGTGCAAAAAGTGGAGTTGGAACAAACAAGAACTAAAGATCGTGATGAGACAGGCCTAGTGAATATTAACCCTCTCGCAGCCATTGTTTCATATTTGAATCACGTCACCAGATGATCAATCTTTTTTTCTGGTAAGCTCTCGAATTTATCAGTAAATCGTTTTTCATGATAAATAAATAATGATACTTTGGAATTCATTTGAGTATTTTAAATCCTGTTGTAATGTTATATAGGCTAGATTTTGTTTTTCATTTTATGTTGTTGCTGTTGTTGTTGTTATTGTTGTCGTTGTTGTTGTTGACAAGTATTCTATATTCAGGCAGGAGAATATTCACTGACAGCCTTTTCGGGGCTGGGGAATTAGTCCATATCATATCATATAGCTTCGAACTGAAATGCATATATATACCTTTGTTCATACCCTTTCGGTAACCCCAGCTGCAAATGATATTCTGAACTCAGTTAAGTGTTTCACTATTTTGTCCCATATTATCAAGTTCCTATTATTCGTCCCTTACGAAACTTATAACACCTGTCACCAAAACATAACTGCGGATGAATTTAAGTAGAACGGACACTAAGACAGGCGACAGGTCGCCTTGAGGCCTGTATTTTCTAAATGTGTCACGAGGTTCATTAATGTAAACACGTTTATGCCCGTTAGGCTAAGAAAAATGAAAACACCGCTCTCACTTTTCTTTTAATGCCCCATAGTAACCAGCTAAAATAAACCTTTCATGGGAAAGGATCAGCAACTACGAAATCAATCTACAACACAATTTTATTGCATACACGCCACGACCACAGGTGCTGAGGTCAGCACTTCCTCAAAAACACTGCGATCTCGCACAGCAGGGTCCCACCACAGCCATAAAATCTTGGCTGCACGGTAAGGACAGAATTAGCGTGGGAGGTCATTAACTTCTTACACCGCAAGGAAAAACTGGGGCCTAACAAGGTTCAGAATCCCAAATTAGTAAATTCTCCAAATTATTTTTTAAATGACAATGTTAAAAATCATAACGCCGTGAGTACTTTCTCAGTATAATAGGATTATATGACAAAAAGTGTCAACAGCCTTGCACGATGTTCGAAATCAAAACTGTACGCTCGTTCTGAATAACAATCATACAATTTTTTTTATTTATTCCATCATATTATCAAAATATTTTTTAAGTGCCTGTTTGCCCCAAACAGGCAGATTTCAAGCAATATTGGATGTTTGTTTGTTTATTCATTTGTTTTTGTCGTATGTTTGGCACCTCAAATGTCTCTTCCATTTAAACTCGTATGGTTGGGTTCATTTTGAACTGAAACATTTGCCTAAATTTCTCTGCAATGGGTCAATTCTAGAACGTACACTTTATCAGGGAGAAGTCCCTGGCTTTAGAATAGGAGTTATCTTATATCAAGTGACTATTCCAAAACCATCTGTCCAGTTCCACAATACGGGTATTGAACGTGGCTGTTTAGTTTCTTGAGGAGTCCAGATCATTCTGGAACGCAGTCAAAGGAAAAAAAAGGGAGAGATGAGAGAAATCATTTGTGTACTGTGGAAATACCACTCGGGAGTTTTAAAGATTGGAGTAGAAAAATCCACAGCAGTGTCACAACTGAAGTTAACTAGCCTACTTTCACAGACTATCAGTGGGAAAGTAAAGACTTCCAGCTGTTTCCAGTTTTTCTGACATTGATCTTTTTGTGAAGAGGTCGACCGGCCGTTTTGCTTGACTAGATAAAAACAGTGCTCGGTACTTTAATCTACATTACACAGGTTTTCATGGAACACGTGGCAAATGGTTTTTGGTGACCTTAATGTTTGCATCCGATGATTCATTCCGCCAATTCGGCAATGATCTAGTCAGTGGACCTTCCTCAAAGGCCAATAAAGGTTTTAGGATTTGATTGCCCTTGCATGCAACAGTACTGTTTCTATCTCTCAGCGATTTTCCTTCTCATTTTCTACATGTTTATGAGATTGTTTAGAAATCCTCCCGCGAATTTCAGGCTAATTGCTGAAATTAATAACAATTTTAGGACTGCATTCAGGGGCAACCATGGACAACTAATCCATTAAAAAAATATATGTTTATATCTACAACCTACGATTAGATTGGGTTTGAAACAGAAATCAGGAACTCAATGTCGACACAAAAGTTTATGTAAATAATTACTCTCGCTTTATTTTCAATAGTTCGGTCGCTTCACGTTCGGACGTCGAGGGAAAGATCATACTCGCACACAAAATGCTTTCAGATGTATTGAAGGGCCTGGTATCGACATCGTTGCCAAGTTTTGAGCTGGCTGATTACTTTTTAATGAATAGAATTGACATAGACGTAAGTGTTGTGTCAGATCTTGTGTGCTACTGCACTTGAATTAAGAATGTAATTCAATTTGATCTGATGGGCTACCTGTCGGGAGAAAGGAAACGAGTTGTGTCATATCTACCTATACAAATATATTGCTCAGTTCCCCCACGAATGAGGAACTATCAACACTGTATTTGAGGGGCTTATCTATTTCGAGCCTTAGTCACAATCAGCTAAAATCTTGATATTGAGCAACAGAGGTTTTTGTGCATGTTGAAAACTTCAGCTTTTTTTTTTTCAAGGTACCTCTCTCTAATAATAACAACCCCGGGTTATTGTGCTTTAGCCTACACACACGACAGCACACTCTCTGATCTTTATGCACACTTCTACTGCTTGTACTGGAATCCAGGTGGACTGAGGCATTGTTAGCAGCGACCCCTTCAATTCCTCATTCAAGATAATTGTGTAACAGAGGCATTTTATAATCTGTCCAACGCTTGATGCATTTTAAAGAGCTTCTTCACACCACCCCCTTCCCTTTCCCATCTAGCAGCTTTCATAATTTGATGGCATGAACCCCCAGCGAGGCATTGGTTCTCTGACCCATCTCATTACCATATTAAGTGTAATTTTAAATATTTCACAGCATGCCAGTGAAAACTGATTCAACGAGCTTTCATGCAGAGAGAGGTCCTGTGCAATTCTTTTTTGTGTGGCATAAGGAGGGTATCATACCACGCCCGGAACGTCACATCCAGTTGCTGCCAGCAAATTGTACATTCAAGAAATAATGGCAGAAGCTGACTGTGTCTGACCGGGCTTTGTATGGTAGGGTCTTCCCAGATTTACTAAGAAAATACAGGAAATTATGAATGCCTTTCTTGTCTACCAGCAGCTGGTTGTACCGTTCCGGGCTTAGTATGATACCCCCCTTTATACTGCCTGTTTAATGGAGCATACTTTATGATGTCTGCTTTTGTAACATTTAGTTTGAGCAATTCTGCTTTATTCTCCCCTCGCAATGGAATTTATCCTAATATAGATCTAGATTAGAGTATTTTTAGCAGGCCAAGTAAATTTCTCCAGATTAGACACATCATGATCAGATACAGGGGAGGGGAGAGAACCCAAACAACGTCGTTGTGGGCATTCTACAGCTTGTCCTAATACACGAATTAGCTCAAAATTAAAATAATTTACAATCAATTTACACCAACTTCAGACCAGTATGGTACACTTTTTGAGTGGAAGTCACGATAAGTAATTATATGGGCTTTCATCACCCCTACCCCACCCATTCTAAACGAAAGTGAATTTTGGCAGTGCCCCAGTCTTACTTGTCGCCAGTTGGTTTGTTGATGACACCATGTTCAGTTACCCGTTTGCTGATTGGTCATCCCATGAGGTCAACGTCATCTATTGGAAAATGCTACTCTTTGGCCAGGTCTCTTCATCTCCATTTCTCCCTAATGTCTTTGTCTTACTTTCCACAATTATTTTCACCAGCCTTTTATTTAATTATTATTACTGGAAAAAACACCGAGCTTTCATTTTAGTACTTTCTTTAACTCGGTAAATATAGAGACCTTTACAGGGGAAAGATATAAACTTTTTCAGGGTCTTTAAAATGCGTCGTAAACTTTTGGTTGGGTTACGTTTGTCATTTTACTTTACTTGGTATTGTTTTTCGGAATGTTAGCGATCAACAAATGCTTTAAATGCCCATTCTTCTTGATGCAAGTGTGCTGCCCTTAACTGACAATAAATAATGTAAAATTTGTCGTTGACCCGCTCCGACAGAGTCCCTGTGTAGACCCGCAGTGGGTGTGTGAAATAATGAGTGGATATGAAGTAGAGTGATAAAGCATAAAACCGATAAAAATCATCAATACAACCGGTGGCTGGAAACACGCAGGCCTACGCATTGAAAAGTCAGGCCTATACATTCAGTACGGGAAAGAGGTGGATAAAAGACGTTTTCCTCATGTATGACTGATCACGCGGTCGACAATGCTTCCACCAGTGCTTCGGTTTTGGGGCAACACAATCTTTTTCGGAGCAAGCGGAGCCTTAGCCTAGCCCAAGGCACACTCCGACGTCACATCCGCTTCGCCCAACTGACAACAAACTTGCCGCCATGATCACAAGAAAGCACTCGTTTTTGACGAAAACTCATTGCGGTAAGTACCAAAACGACTTGTAAATCGAACAGTAATATATTGAGGGCATGATTATGTTTCGTTTTATCATATCGTATAGTTGTTCAACATCGGTCTTCTTAGATAAAGTGCAGGGAAACTGTCGGCACAAAAGTAACAGCGTTGGGGAGGGGGGACTCATCGAGGCGGAACAAGGCAAAGGCCACAGGCCCCACACAGCTTGGACAGTGTTTCTGCAGGCTTTCTGTTTTAGGCAACGCGCGTGTTCTGAAGGCCTAACGTGTAAGTAGGTAGGCCAGAGGGAATGACCATGCACATTTCATATCTACTTAGAATCTATACTTTTAGTCTCATGAAAATAAGCGATCAAAGCAAGTATTTTACCGATTAAATAATAACACAAGAAAGAACCGAGCCAAATTTAGAAAAAAGACGTGTTTGTCAGGCGTGCTCAGCGTTCGTTATGTGTTAGACTAGAGTCTGAGGTTTATGGCAATAATTTGATTTAAAATTGAAAAGCTATTGGTATTTAAATTAGATGTATGGATCTAGTGTAGATTTTACAGTGAATACTGCAACGTGAAATTCAGAATCCCGGCCTAAATTAGATTCTAGATCTAAATCTTTTATTATTTTTTATTCTAGAATCTAGATCTAGTCTAGGCTGAGAACAGCTCAGGTTCTTGACTGGTTTGTGATTTTAAAGTGATTTTCAAACTCAAGAATAGATCTAGATCTAGATCTAGTCTAAATCTAGATCCATAATATGTGAGTGTGCATGGGAAAACCCGGCATAAGTCGGCAGAGCTGATTTTGAGAAAAACGGCTTTGAAGTGAAAATATGGGTCCGACACAAACTTCCAACTTGGCTGTTGTTTAGGGGACCGTGGCATGTTACAGGGTAAACTGTAGATGAGCAGTAAACACTACTCACTATGATCTCTATAACGGCTTAGTTATTAGACTACTGTCTCCTGACAGCAATCACTCCAATATTACTTGGTCAGTTAGTTATTGCCACTTATAGGATTAAATGCCGTTTTCTCAAAATCTTGTTTTAGAGGGGTCACTGACTTCAATTTATCAGAAATGTCTTGTCTTTTATTATATGTACAGAACTCAAAATGTCATGTTGCCGACTTAGGCCTGGTTTTCCCATGCACACTCACATATAATAAGTCCAGTCATGTAGTTGAACACCTGTGTAAGTGAGAGGCAGGTAGGATTTTTTTTTTTTTTGGTAAGTTTGATAATTTTTTCCTTTTTTTTTTTTTCTTATGAATAGGCTGCAGGAGATAGGATAACAACGAGCTGGGAATCTAGCCCTGACTGCTGTTGTTTGTGAATGTTTCAGGGGAAATTTCTGCCAATTAGCTTTTAGGTAGGCCTAAATAGCACCGGTTCCATCAATGAAAACCTACTTGATCATCACACACACTTGATGGTGAAAAACATTTTTTTTTTTTTTTCACTCGCATCTTAAATATTTCCTTTGAGTCCCATACCAGCTAGATCTAGATCTTGACTAGATAAGTAGATAGATGGTAGGTGATATTTATGCGTGGTGTGTCATGCTGGGTTTTCTATCGCGAGTTTGCCAACAAATTGGCTGAATTTGTCAAAGCTCACTCACATTTTACCATGCGAACATACTTAACTAACTTTATGAGCAGAATATTTTCGCACGCTCGTTTTCACTAACTGAACATGCTGACTTTTTAGTTCCAGGTGGTGGATTTGGGTAGGCTACATCATGTTTAAGATGCAGCCACCACTCTCAAGACAGAATCTTTTTAGGGTGTATTTATCAGAACACTAGAAAACTTCGCTGAATGAGTAGTGAATGTTACTTTCAAAGTTTCATACACTCCTAATTGTATTACATCTGTGTGTGTCTTTTTTGTTGGGTTGTGTGGGTGGGGAGTAACTATCCTTGTAGCTAAGTCCCATATACAAAAGAGCTAAACTATGATAAATCAACTCAGTCACCAGGCTATACCCACAGAAATATAGAGACTACACTTTGGTCTGTTCTCTGTCATTTATGTTCTGAATCAGGGGAGAGAAGCTGGACACCAACAACCACCAATCTGTAATATGCCAGATGTCCAGAGGGATCATACTGTGAAATTTTGTATTTGGAAAACTCTGAGTTTTGGAAAGTGTTATGGTCAGAATTTGAGAATCAGCAGGGTCTTATCATAATATGATAATTGTTTTTCATTTTCTCAAAATCATGTCATATCGGCATTTTTCAAAGGATTAATTGGCATGCCTTAATCATAGCCTTACGTGAAAGTTCAACCAATCCTCTTAGTCTTTATTTACTTTTAGAGATCATCTTCATTCTGAACTGATGTGATGCAAGTTTTTATTTTAGAGCTTGCCTGACTTCTTTTGTTTTGTGGAAGTTGAAGACACAAAACTGAAATATTGAACAATAATAGGATTCAGGAAGGTCTTGCCCCCCGTCCGCGCCACTTACCGAAAAGTTAACAAACATAATATGATGAAGACCTCCCCTAACCCGCGCTTTCGTTCTTTCTTTCTTCTTTCTTTGTCCCATACAAATACTAAACCCAGCCCTTTGATTTAAGCCCGCTCAAAAGTCCCCTCATTAGTGTGTTTTCTTGACTGGCGCGGATAGGTGGAGGACCTCCCCAATAATATTTCAAAAGCTGATTTCAGTCATTGTGAATTAGGTATTTGTTTATTGCAGACTAGAGAACCTGCAACTTTGAGACATGATGAGGAGATCAACTATCACCCCACCTGAGAGGGGCAGGGCTTCAACTCGCCGGTCGTCTACAGTAAAAACCAACTCTTCTATCGCAGGTAGAGTCATACAGTGGCAATAAGAATCTTGTCACATATATATGATGTGATTTTAGCCTGACACAACTCTTGACTGAAATTAATATTTTGTGAAAATGTCTCTGATGTATAGCTCTGTTACAAAGATACTGATATGTGATTAATGAAATTACATGGTGATTTTTGAAGTTTTCATTGAGTAAGTGAATTGGAAATGGGTTGTATTTTGGAACATTGGTAAAAACAGTTTATCTCCAGAAAATTTTCTGAAAGTTTAATTTTTTTGTTTGTTTTGTAATCTAGAAAGAATGTTTGATTCATACATCTTTCAGAGTGTGCGAAGAATGTGTCAGAAACTAAATGTGTATCTAATCCATATTTTTATTAGGCGGTATGACTTAACATATCCTCAGAAAGAACTGGATCTCTTAATCGTTCATCCCGGTCACAAGTAAAAGACTCACCTGAACAACGAAGATCAGCAGTCATGAAAAGCCCTCACAACACTACGAATCAGAAGAAGAGAACAGCGGGTAGTCCAGCTTCTGTTGACTCAGGTTCAATTGTGACGAGGAAGCGAAGAAGGACATCTACTGACACAGTCAGTAGTCTTGATGAGAGACGGTCTTCTAGCAGCCGAAGGTCGTCACGAGAGAAGATTGAGATACCATCGGGGATAAAGACAAAACAGGAGTCATCAAAACTGTCTCAGGATCAGAAAACACCTACATCTGTCAATGTGAGATCATCAGCGAGGATCAAAACCAAAGAAGCCGATAAGCCAGAAGAAGATAAAAAATCTTCAAGCTCAGAGAGAAAGAAAGCCAGAGATAGTGATGGAGTTATACACAAACTTAAATTTCCAAAAGGTCATGCTAAAGACCTGAAAGACTCGCTAGCCAATGAAATGAAAAGACTGTCCACCACTGAAGGCTTTTGGACTTCTAGAGGGAGTAGATCAGGGAGTCCATTAAGTGTGTTAGAAGGAAATGAAAGAGGTATGGACAAACAAACAAGTTCACAAAGGAGCAGCAGAACTTCCACTCCAGATGTATCTCCATCCTCCATAAGACGCAAATCTTTCATTAATACACTGAGAAAACAGACAGACAAATCTGATGGGGTGAAAGGGGAAGGAAGTTTTGAGAAGCAGAAAGGTCTCGAGGTTGGCTCTTCCAGAAAACAGAGTGACAAAACTGAGAGTGGGTCCAAAAAATTCAGAGAAAAAGAAGACACTTCATCTAAACCTTCAGTCGGAGAATTGAGACGGCTGAAGACAACAGATGGATTTTGGTCACCCAGTTTCGCTGCGCTGGGACCGAGAAACAGTTCCCGGGATGCAAGTCCTTCATCCACTTCTTCATTAGATCGAGGTGTTCGTCAAAGTGCTCGGTCAATTAGCAGAGGGTCTGACAGTAGAACTGATGACACAGCAATAGAGGAGGATGATCAGCAGCGCCAAAGAAGTACATCAAGAAGTGTAACCCGACGAAGTAATGTAGATGATACAGGTGCTGAAAGCGATAGCAGTGGGAAAGTCATACAAAGAAGGAATGTGATCGGAAAAGCCATTGGTAGAGGTGGTCACAAGACACACATCATGTCCAGGAGAATATTTAAACCCAGGAGATTCAAAGATTCCACAGAGGAAAATGTCATAAATTCCCAAAGTTCCACTGCACAAGGCACTGGCAGTGTTGATCATAGGTCTTCTAAAGTTGCCACAAGAGGCAGACCCGCTGTTCGAAGATTGCACAGACATTCATTTGGGAGCAACTTTGGCAGAACATCCCCAACAAAAATGAGAGGTGCTGCTTTCAGAGGATTGAAGCGCAAATGTTCAGATCGTACTCCCCGAAAATCTGTGAGAAGGAGCAATAGTTCAGACACACAACAGCAAAGTGCTATGGAAGAAGAAGATGTGTCTGAGCCAACAAATGGTCCAACTTCTGTAATGCCAGGCAATGCCTCACCAAAACCAATGTCTTCCTCCCCAGAATTTGCCATTTCAGATCTCTTGGGCTCTGCAGAATTGAAGCGCTTGAACACTACAGCTGGATTCTGGGCTCCCACACCGGATATTGGCATCGTCCTAGGGGTGCTACCACGGAGATTGAGAGATGGTGATCTAGGTGCACCAAAAGATTTAACAGACCAAGAAGAAGGTGAAACTAATATAAAAAACACAGTAGTCACAGGAAAACACAAATTGTCACCACTCAAGCCCCAGAGCAGCCTTCTTCAACACAGGAAGAAAAAATTGCACTCTTTAAAACAAACGTTCAAGAGAAGCAGAATTTTTTCCAGAAGCAAGGCATCTGGAGCTTCCACTTTCCATGACAATGGCCAGTCAGCAAAACGGTCTGACACAGACAGTGACCTGAAACCCAAGAGAAAGAGATTTGTTTTTGGGGCAAGGAAGCGTAAAGGCAAGAAACGCCGGAAGCAGAGAACTCATTTTGAAGCTTTAAATGGAGAAGACATAGAAGATCAGAATGAAATTGCTTCCTCAGAACCAGAATCGTCGCCATATGCACCAACATCAACATTATATAACAGGGGCCAAAGGAAGATGCAAAATGTAACTGAAGAAAAATCAGAGGCAGGCAGTTTTGTGAAATTGACTGATTCAGCAGCTGGAGGAAGAGGAAGGACAACCTGGAGGCGAGGTCGCAGAAAAGTAATCTCTCCTGCCAGGACTAATTCATCTGTTTCTTTGACATCTGAAAGATCTGCGGAAATGTTGACAAGCAGTCAAAGGAATCAGTCATTAGTTTCAGAGCCACGGTCAGGTTTACCTCGTGGAAGGCCTAAGAAAATATGGCGACGTGGGCGCAGGAAATTGATTCCAAGTGCTTCATCTAACCATGTAGCACCAGAAAATGCAGAAACATCCCCTCCTGTAAAAACTTGGAAACGAGGTCGCAAAAAGCTCATTCCTGGTGCTGTGAGACACGTCATCCGTCCTGTTAGTAATATAAGAACTAGAGGCAAGGACAATGATTCGCTAAACAAATCTCTAGAGGTATTACAGTCTTTAGAGCCAGCAAAGACCCAACAGCATGAATCCCCAACAGTTGGTACAAGCCAGTATATATCTTTAATTGTAGAGACAGCAGCCAGAGGTCCAGTTGTCCAAATCCAAGACATTAAAACTATTGAGTTTAAAACAGTGGATCGTCTGGTGGGAGGAAAAGAAATTCCAAACAAGGAAATACAAACCGGCAGAGGGTGTAAAATCTTTGATGATAGTCTTTCACATTATCCAGATCTTGGGCACATTCATGAGAAGAGTGATAGGAAGGAACCAAAACACATCGGTAAGAAGGATAACTTGTTTGAGTCCTTGGGATTTGACTTTAATGGTCAGCCCGATGATATCGCAGTGGCTACAACACCTTTCAAGGAGGAAACTGCTGATAAAACTGTGACTACAAAGGATAAGAGAGATGCTGTTGCCACTGAAAACAAGGAGAAGGAAGAAGTAACTAAAGGAAAGCATCCCCAAAATGACAATAGTAAAGATGGGAGATCTGACAACAGTGAAGAAGTAAGTTTGACGTGTGACATTGAGATGGAAACATCTGATGAAAGTGTGGTACCAAAGGCTGCACAGCAAAGTGAGGTTACAGAAACTTCGGCAACCACAAACGAAAACAATGTGATATCGTCAGGGGAAAAGGACGTCTTCACCCACAGTTTTCATTCAAGCACAGACAGTGTCAGTACAAAGAGCCAGGACGAGTGTGAAGTAGTGGATCAAAACTGTAAGGACATGGAGAAGACTGAGCATGACGATATTGTGGATTTGAAGAATGAAACCGATACCTTGTCTGGTGGTATCGCAACAACTCATCATGCACCATGTACCATTGTTGAAGATGTGCAAGTGTCAGAAGATACAGGTCATTCCTCTGGAGTACAGCCAGAGGAACCTGGAGACAAGTTGATGATCAGTCAGAAAACTGATGTTGAAATAGTGGAGCAGACAGGAAATGTTGAAAACATTGACAAATTGGAAGAAAAGACCATGGAAGTAGAAAACACTGTATCAGAAATGACTGAGGAAGGCTTTGCTGGTGGATATGAAGCATCATCGGTGGAGAAATGTGAATCAGCAACAGATATTAAGAGCAGTGCCAATGAGGCAAACACCTACTGTACTGAAGATATTCTTACGTCTTCTGTTACAAATATACAGGAAATAGGTAAAGAAGACGATGTCACGAAAGGGAGTTCAGAAACTGAGTGTGTTGAGGAGGAGAAAGAATCCTGGCTTTGTGGAAAAGTGTCCGAAGGCAGTGGTGAGACATCTTCAGAGCCGCATGAAGTTTCTCCAGAAAAATTGGAAGTTTCAAATTCAGAGGTTCAGGGTGAGACAGGCCCATCTAGTAATGTGGATGATGTGACATCCACAGTTCAAGGAGAGAATCAAGAGGCAGGAAATATCAATAGTTATAAGACCAGTGAAGCAGAAGCAGATCACAGTGGTGCACAGGCAGAAGAATGTGCCATAACCAGTCATACAGACATCCCTGTTGTCAGCCAAGCTACTGGTATCACACAACAGTATGGGACTGATGTTCAGACTGTACCAGTTTTAGATACCCAGGTTGTAAAGCTTCCCAGGGGCAGACCGAAGAAGAAAAGGAAAAAAATTAAAACAAGGTTCTTTATACGCAAGAAACATACATTTCCACCAGCCGCTGATGAGTCGTATTCAAAAAACACTGAGGTGTCAGGTGTTCAAAACCAGGGCTTTGCCAGCAGTAATAAGGATTCAGTCAACATGGCATTTGGTCAGGTGGGACAGAAAAAGAATGGTGATACAAGTCAACCTCAAGGACCTCTGAGACGCGTGAGGAGACGCAGAAGGAATGCATGGCAAAGAGGGGTAGTACGCAAAGCAGTCAACATGTCTAGAAAAGTTGAGATTAAAGCACCAGCTTCATTCCACCAAATCCCAGCTGATGGCAGTATTGCTGTTTCAGTTCCTGAAACAGTTCAGAAGCCATCCAGCGATTCAACAAATGTCAATCAGTTTAGTGTGCCAACTTCTTCAAACCCTTCTGAGTCATCTTTCGGAGAACACATGTCTGCAGAAAAGGCTGCCAGGGCAAAGAAGTTCGCCATGCTCAAGAGACTGCAGACCAATGCCAATTTGGCTAGTGCAGACGTAGATGTGAAGAGTCTCAAAGGAAGATTCTTGCGCACTTTACCTGTCAAAGAAAAGAAGAAGAACATGCAAAGAAAGAGAGCAGCTGAAGATCCTAATGTACAGTATGTCAGGAGTGAATGGACGAAGGCACGCAGCAGTATGGGAATAGCAGCTTTACACATTGACATTCCAGGAGAAAATATACCACACGGGCCAACAGGGAGAAAACGAGGCAGGCCCAGAAAGAATAGGGATGAATCTCTCCCTAAATTAACCCCAACAAATCTGCAACCTTTGAGAAGAGCAAATGTTTCTTGGAACAAAGCCCCTCCTCGTTTATCACCTCAGATTTTCACATCATCGTCATCAACCACTCAAGCCATCCCAGATGTTTTTTTCCCCCTAGATGATTCCAAAAATGCACGAGACATTGATTTTGTCAGTGAAAGTGTTGATGAGACCGATTTCCACTTATACCTGTCAGGTGTTAGTGATGAAGATACATCCCCACTGAAGGATTCTACACCTGTGTCTGGTGCAACACAAAATGTCCAGATTCCTTTAGACCTGGATGGAACAGATGTAAACAGCAATGTCCAGGCATCAGCCAAAGAGAGATCTTCTCTGTCAGAGAGAGTTAAAGTTGTTTCAACTTTGTCCATGCCCATTCTGACAGCTGCGGGTGGCAAGGAACCAAAAAAGCTTGGAAGAAAGAAAATGAAAGGAAGAAGAGGCCGTCCACCAGGTATCCCCATGACTGATGAAGAGAGGAGAAAGAAAGCTGAGAAAAAAGAATCTCCTCCATCAGATTATGAAGGCTCTGGTGTTTTCAAGCGCCCAAGAACAGCGAGAAAATCTATGATGTACTCAGCATCCTCCCCAAGCAGCTATGCAGGAACACCTATGTCAAAATTTTCCCTGAGGAAGAAATCTACAAGATCACCACTCGAAATGCTTGAAATGAAGAGAAAACAAGAGGAAGCTATGTATGACATGGAACAAGAGAAGCGTCAGGCAAGACTTATTCATCTCAGGGAGAAGCGCAGTGCCCGTGAATCAGGGGATGATCGTTCTGATGATGGAGATGGAGGAGCAGGTGAAGAAAACCTCAAACTGTGTTCTGTGGTTCTTAGTGATTTTGTCAAGAAACTGCAGTTGGACAATCTAGATTCTCCGTCAGGGGATGCAGCAGCAGCACCAGACAGTAAAGGGGGCACAGCTGACAGCCCAGATTACGACCCTTTTGATGACCAGGACCAAGAAGATGAAGATTGGTGCGCTGATCTAGAAGATTTTGATGATGATGATGATGAGTGGGATGTCAGGAAACAGCCAGGCAATAGACCACACATCCCAAGGTTGAAACTCAAACGAGTCATGAAGAAAGGCAAAAGTTCACAGATCACCAGATCAAAACCTGTTCCAATTTTACCAAAGCCAGCGCAGCATGAACCCATCAAACTTCTGATAAAAACAGAACCTGTGGGGGATCCTGAGGATTGGGTCTCAAAATCGGCTACGGCTGTGGACATATCTAAAATGGAACGATCAGGCTTTGAAGGCAGTTTCCTGGACTTCTTAAAAGGAAAAAGGTCTGAGGTGTTCATGCATTCCAAGCTTTTAACACCTCAGAAGAAAACTTACATATCAAAGCCAGTTCATTCACAGCCTGCAAACCTTCAGAAAAATACCACTGTCTTGAGCAAAGGCACAGAAATTTTATCGTTACCAACTACTGGACTAAAAACTACCTCACCTGAAAGTGTTAAATCGGCAGCAGTCTCTGAAACCCCATCAATCAGTGGCACATCTGAGGTGACCAAACCAGCTGCAGAACCCACTCAAAAAGCTGCATTAGTGCCAGCACATATAGATGAAAGATTAGAGTCCTCAGAACAGTCCAAAAACTCATTGTCTGTAGAGGATGAAGAAGATGATATTTTGATACTGGATCTTGACGAAGGAGCTCATGACCAAATTTCCAGTGACTCCCAAAAAGATTCTGCAGCGACCCCAGTTCAAGTTACTGGTCCTGAGAGTTCACAGGAGGCTTCAGACAGAATCAGGGAAAGGTTACAGAATCCAGTGCAGCGAACAAACTCAAATGATGAAATGGGACTAATGTTGGCATCATATGATGGTCCAGGGCATCAGATCCAAACTGACAACACAGATGATAAAAATAAAACAGAAGAAAGTTTGAACAGCACCGAGAATGTTGAGATTAGTGACACTTCACCATCAAGTAGGCCTATTCCAGCTGCAGCCTCATTAGAAAAAGATGGGAAAGTTGAGGATTCACTTCTGATCAGTACTGGTGCAGAAAAGACAGCAAATGGTGCTATCTCAGAACCAACAACAATGACTGCAATAGACAGTAGTGAGGTGGCTCAGGACTCAGTTAAGTCAGCTACAAGTGTGACAGAAGAACTGGTGCAGGCAGGAGAAGAAAGAATCAGTGGTGCTCAAGAGAAGGCTGGAAGTGATGCTGCACCTTTGACTAAGGATACAATTGACAGTACTGACATGCCAGGGCAAGAGCTAAGTGCTGATAGCTCAGCTATAGCCAAGGACGGTGCTGATAAAACTCATAGAGAATCTGGCTCTGACAAGGAGGTTGTGGAGACAGATAATGAAGATTTATCTAATTTTAATCAAGCAAAATCAGAAGCATCCTTAACTAGCTCTGAGCCACCGAAAAAGGAAACTTCTGAGACCACAACACAAGAGGGCATTGTAGCTCCAGTGAATGAGACAGAAAGCCCTGTGTGTACATCCCCTGAGCATGCCAATATGGCTTCAAAGTCCTCACCTAAAAGCACAACCATCATCAAGAAATCAAGTGCTTCATCTGAGAACTCCAAAAGTCCAAAACATAACTCCTACATCAGCAGTAGACCTGAAGACTGGAAGGTGAAAGTTATAACTCAGTCAGACAAGTTACCATCTGGCAAATACACCTGCAAACGTTGCAATTTTGCCACGTCCACGAAATTGACTATTGAGTCTCATCTTTACAGTCATATTCCAGGAGTACAGTTTCTCTGTGCTTACTGTGAGTCTGAATTCAGCTCAATGGCAGCTACGTCCACTCATCTGAAGAATACACATGCACTTAGTGAGGCAAAGCTGCGCATCAGTCGTCACATAGACGAGAAAAACTTCTATGACAAGGAGGACACAGTGTACCCTGAGGAAAATGTCCAGTCCTCTTCTACCTCATCTCAGCCAGTTAGCTCAGCAGCCACAGGTGGACAATCTCCTCCACTCATTATATCTGTGGTTGTCAGTGGAGCTATGGGTGCCAACCGCGGAGGGAGGTCTTCAGCACCACCCCGCAGATTTGTGTGTACCCACTGTGGATTTTCCACCAATGTCCGAGGAGATGCAGAGCACCATGTCTCTGATCTTCACCCTTCTCAGTCACTCTTTGCATGTACTTTATGTAATGAAAACATCGCATATTCTGAGGATAAGATTAAAGATCATAGCG
This sequence comes from Onchidella celtica, assembly GCA_963931925.1. Lineage (NCBI taxonomy): Eukaryota > Metazoa > Mollusca > Gastropoda > Systellommatophora > Onchidiidae > Onchidella > Onchidella celtica. The sequence continues at coordinate 18,088,220 of OZ007576.1, read as the reverse complement.
CGACCGTGCACCCGTCACGTAGTCGCCCATATCGAAAACTACCAGATTTTTACGATGCAGAACAACTTAACCAGAAAGGGAAAGTGGCTGATGCAGATGACAGAGAAAATATCTTTGAGAGAATGAGTTCCATTTTCCAGGATGATAACCAAGGCAACACCAGTAACATTGACCACAAGCAAAAAGCCAAAGACTATTTGTATCTGCAAGAAGGCTGGAGGGAGAAGACAAGTGCAGAGGCAGACAGTACAACAGCTGTGGACTACACTGATGATCATGACAATGCTGAAGATCGATCTGCTCCGGAGTCACCATCTGCGGAAGACAACCATGATGAAATTGAGGATCTGAACAATGATGCTGAAAATGAGGCATCTGAACCATCCAAATCACTTTCTCCAAGACCAGCTGTACTAGACCTCTCCTCTGCCAAGAGTGCCACTGTTGTACCTGATGAGGGTGCCATCACATCCTCTGCAGGGAACACAACCACAACCAACAATTCTGGACTTGATGAGACCACAGGACCACCAATAGATTTTGCCTCATTAGCACCAGCTGAAGAAACTGTCGGAGATGAGGAACCCCACAAGACAGACTCTAAAAGGTAATCAGTTTTTTGTAGATCGTATTTCACAAGCATAACACACAGTTCTGTTTCTGATCAACATCTGTATGAATGAATTCATACTTGTCATAAATTCTGATGTATTTTATCCACAGGAGGCTATGCCTTTATTAGCATTGTTTGACCAGCTGGTAGACTTTGATCGGGAAATTCATAAATACACATGGGTATCTTTCTCCGTCATTTTCTATATTGTCGGCATTTCGCATAAATCATTGCAGGCAGACACTTTTTTGCCTTTCGAGTTTGCAATGTGACAAGCTTTCATGGCACATGATGACCCATGATGTATTCACTGACATGTCCATCACTGTGCCGCATACTTTAAATTTTGGAATTCAGCATATGAGAGCAGAATTTATGTTGCACATTTTTCAAAGCTGACTCAGTATGTTTGTTTCAGCAGGGTCCCTGATGCCACTAAAAGTCCACAGCCTGGCTCACTGGCCAAGGACAGCACAGAGACACCCACCCAGCCCAGCATGGGGAGCCAGGAAGGAGAAGAGGAAAACTCAGGAGAGGGTATTGGGCTGAAGATTGTGCAGGTGGTGAGTCTGAGTGGACAGGTAGAAGGGGAAGAGGCAATTCCAATGACATCTTCAAGGGAACAGGTCGTAGGAGAAGAAAAAGACAGGATTGGAGAGAAAGCCCCTCAGGTGAGCGAGAGCTTTTCTTCATATATATATTCTTAAATTTGTTAGAGGGTTCCTAGAAAAGCCCTGGAATTAAAAAAATTGAGAAAAGGCCTCAGAAAAGCTCAGGAGGTAGTGGATTAGCCTTGGCACAGGCCAGGAATTCTCCTGGGGTTTAATTAATATTTTTAAGAAAGTTGGAAATTATCTGAATAAAATTAAGAAATAAAAATTTCGTCTCATTTTCTTGCGTTTGATTTTAATTAGCCCTGGAATTGAACAATTTAGTCCTAGAAAAGCCCTAAAAAAACATTTTCAGAGAGGTGCAGGAACCCTCGTCTAGGAAACAGTAATTTAATAAAAAATTAGAGAATATGTGATGTAATAATAGGCTCAGATTGCCTGGGTACAATACAGTGACAGAGATAAACTTAGCAAGAGTGATATATATGCACAAGCTAGAAATATATTAAGAACGTTCTTTACCTCAACTGACCAAACTCAAATTCTATATCATAAATCCTCAAATTCATATTTCTTGGCAACATGACCGAAAACATCCTGCAGAGAGGCAACAGTACCTGGAGGTTTCTCATAGTTTTTTTTGTTGTTTTTTTTTACTTCTTGATGTTCAAGGGCCCTTGTCGAAAGGTGGGATCCTGAAGTGATTCTGAAAAGGTCAAAGTGGTGATGAAAAATATATGATTAATTCATCTCAAAGTTTGTTCACATATGCCCCACCCCTCTTCTGTAGTTGTTGTATATCAAAGCAAGGAGTTGAATGGTCTTGGGTGCAACTTAAATTTTTCTGGTATGTAACCGCATGCAAAGGGTAGGGGTGCACGAGGACAAATTTTAAGATGAGTTAAAGAATATTTTTATCATCATCACCTTGACTGCTAGAGGGTCCCACCTTTTGGCAAAGGGTCTTATTTTGCCATGTTCATTCACTTTTAGACTGATCCTCTGGTGTCAAAAGAGCCAGCTGTGAGCGCAACAACACAATTATCTGGAGAGTCCACACACAGTGAAACAACGTCAAGCATTCCTACAACAACAGCATCTGGGCAATCTACCATACAAAATCAAATTTCAGATCAAGACCCAAGGTCATCTGGTCCACAGCAGACTCAGCCTACATCAGCAACTTCTAGCAGTGGTGCAGAAAGTACTAATACCACATCTTCATCTTCTTCATCAACCACAAATGCCTCACTGGCAGGTGGTCTTCCATTGTCCTATAAGTGCAATGCCTGTAAAGTACACACACCCTATCTGTTGATGATGGTGAAACATCTCAAAGCCAAACATCCCAACATGCGTTGCTTTGCCTGCCCCTATTGCAAAACTACACATAGCTTTGTCAGTCAGAAGCAACTCAGACATCACGTGAAACAATCTCATCCAGACAAGGTGGGCAGGAATGAGATTGCTTTATCCGAGGAAGCTAAGAAATTTGTGGAAGCCATGGTGTTGCCAAACAGCCCTGAATGCACACGTATTGGGAACAGAGTCGTGCTTGAGGAGGACATTCATACCTGTACTTACTGTCAACTCAAGATGACATCTCTAGCCAATGTTTATGAACATCTAAATGACAGACATTCAGACCTCTTTGAGTTCGTGTGTCCAGTCTGTCAAAGTTTCAAAAGCAAAGTTCTTGATGAGATCTCAGACCATTGCACGCGTATTCACAAGTCAACATTAGATACTGACAAGGTGCATGTTTCCGTACCTAAGAACTTATTCATTGCTCTCACTTGCATTTCTAAAAATGGCAAATACATTGAGAAAACTTTAGATGCAAATGCTGAAGGAAGCGGAACCACTTCTAGTTCTAGCAAAACGTCATCAGCTCCAAGTACCACTTCATCACAACAACAGCCAACAAAGTCATCAGCGGTGACAAGTTCACAAACAACAACAGCCACGCCTCCCACACCAACCCCAGCCCCTGAGACATCAGGGAAGGTTCCAGCAAGTGTAGACACAGTAGGGGGAGCCAGAGCACCAGTATTGATCCCTTTATCCTCACAAGCCTTACCTCAAATGTCCCCCCTGATTGCCATCCCTCTGGTGACTGGAGGGATAGGGAACATCCCTACCATTGCCACATCCAGACCTGTTATTATTTCTAGTGCACTGTTTGACACTTCATCGTTAGCAACCCCACCTGAGCTTGCAACCACCCAAGCCTCACAGGCTGTGCCGGTCATTCAGGGTGCAGCTGCCGCAAGCTTTTTAGCACCCCGACCACATCAGAATCAGGGTTTCCAGTCTCAACCTTCTCCCCAGTCACTTCAGAAACAGGCTGGTGTTGTGAAAAATCTTCCTGTATTGAATGTACCAACAGTCAAACCCAGAGTGACATCTGCAGTCTCCAGATCAGCAGAAACAGTCAGGAAACCTGAACATCCAGTTTCTCCCATTGGTCCACCTCTTCGGGCGCATTCATCCAGCAGCATTTCCCCTTTGTCTACCTCTGTGGCTCGTCACACAGCATCAGCAGGGCCACCAAATGCATCACCTACCATTGACAACCTTCCAGAGGATGAACCGAACCCCGATGCCTTCAAAATCTTTAATCTGCGTCCCACCAGACCACTTGTTCCTCCCACAGTCTCAGCCCCACCTACGGCATCCCCAGAAGTTCCCACAGTATTCCCCCCAGTGTCCACCCCCATCTCCTCAGGATACATTCAAGGACCAATCGCAGGGTTCCCTGCAGGCATGGTCATTTCACCAAATTTACTGCCACATTCATTCCCTTTTCCACAGCAGCAACAATTGGTCTCAGCAATGTTGTCATCTTCAGCCAGCCCTGGTTTAGACTCAACGATGCCTAGGTTTGCCCATCTCTCACAACCCCCAGCCTCTGCTATATCAACTGCATTTAGGCACCAAGCTATGGAGCGCGCCTCTGCGGGTGTCTCTGGCTTGCAGTCAGGTTTTCGACATCCACAGATGAGCCACATTGCACCAGCTACTGCCACAAGATTTCTGAAGAAGCAGCAACAAAGGGAACTCAGTTACTTGAAGCAGCAGCGCCAGATTCAACGCTTTGAAGCAATACGACAACAACAGTTACAGAGTGAAAAAAAGCATCGTTCCCAGGGGCAGCCACATCCGCAGCTACTGCCTAAGGCTGTCCCCGCCCACCAGCAACCACCAAGTCTGTCAGGTCAAGTGTATCAACCACATTCAGCATCACCACATCCCACTGACCAAAATCCTGCTCATAGTGACCACCATTTACAACACCACCATCACAACCCCTCTTCTTTGTCCACCTCCGCATCATCTGCGTCATGCATGTCTTCAGCATCTTCATCCTCCAGCCTCACTGCTTCTGTCACAGCAGCCAACACTGCCAGGCTACCTAAGGGTCAACACAAAAGAAGTAGCTCACTCTACCAATGCCCCTACTGCCCAACTGTGGTCACCCTGAAAGCTCTAGAAGTGGCTTCTCATATTCAGCAGCTTCATCCTGGTAGTGCTGTGGTCTTCAGGAAAATTGTCAGCTGATGTCAACATCACAGTGCATCTAACTGAGTTTGTCAAGTTTTGATGTGTACAGTACAGGAGACATTTTCAAGTTTTGTCAAAACTGGTACATTAACATTATGTGTGTTTATCCCCACCAGATGTATGGAAAAGGATCTGAAACAAAATGGACTCCTTTTTACCTCACTAGTATGAGGAGTGTAAGAATTTGTGTGCTTTTCCTTTTGATGATGTTGTCAAGTTTAATTTCTTCATAATGATATTATGGAGATATGAATTAGTCAGGACTTTCTTTTCTTGCTCAGAAATGTATAAACAGTGAACTTTGTTTTTCATTCCTTGTTTGTTTAATTGCCTCTGTATTTTTTTCTGTAAAAAAATGTCTCCTTTTGTTTTTTCTTGGTTTTTTGTTTTTTTTGTTTTGTGTTTTTTTGCTTGAACTATGTATACATTGTGTGCTTGGTTTTTGTTTGTCCTCCTTGATCCACTGGTTTATTATGCCAAATGGTAACAAAGTCCAGTGTTGTATCTATTCATGCTGTCTCTTGTGTTTATTTGCGAGTTCTCTACAGAGTGCCCTGAGCTCAGACTTGTCATCTAATCCAAGTCAATCATAGGCAAGGACTAAAAGCACCCAAGTGCAAAAAAAAAAAAGTAAGAAAGTACATTTTTTTCTCCCACTCACACACACAGACAGACAGAATTTAATTATATTTCCATTTTGGTCTGACCAGCAGCTTTTATAGTATGTCCTGTAGTTCTTTTGGCATAGTTAGGTTGCTATGTATGTGGACCTTGACCTGTAGACACATTGTAATGCTATGTATGTAATTTTGACTCATGATTCATGAATGGGAAAGTCTCTTTCTCAAGGCACTGTCTATGTCAGAATTATTCCATGTCTAAGCTTTCATTAAAGCATCTCAGTGGTACATGTATTGGTAGAAAAAGAGCGTAGTTATTTGTTTTCATTTTCTCCAGATCATAAGAAAATAAAGGAGAAGAGAGGTGCCGGATGTGGTTAATTTGCAAATTTAAGGAGATGATACAGAATGAGTAATATGTAACAGCGGCCAGAGTTGAGAAAATTGAACAAAATGATGGGTGAGGCTCAAATCAGACAGTTTTTGATCTTTTGCCAATTTAGATTTTTATGTTTGCTACATGTATAAATTTACAGAACTTTAAATTTTTATCCCATCCATCAGTTCGCTCAATTTTCCCAACAGTATCGGCTGTGCAACATAGTACATGTACCGGTTGTGTGCCATTGCCTCACAGTTGTTCTTACCTGGTGTGGTTGGCGTAGAGTGATGATGTAAATGTAACTTATAAGTGCATCTCAGTTTCCCTCATTTTAAAAAAACACTTTCTCAATAATTTAACCTTTAAACTGGTCAGACTTAAAATTTGTTGGAATGTTTAAATGTAGGCACTAAGAAGAAATGTTTGAATATTTATACTAATTGGAAAAGTGAATGAAGCATTGAAATCAAATTAATGGGAGAGAATGATTGTTATGGATTGTTGTCAACATCAGTTGTGTCATAGACTTTGACTGTCTGGAATTTGGAAATGTACATTTGAGTAGTTGGAAATCAATACGTACTACCAGTAAGTGCAGAGTTCATATTTTTCAGAAATATGTTTTTTTGCCCTTGTCAGTACACTTGAAGTAAGTCAGGCTAATGATCTTTAGCCATATATTTTTTAAACCCTTGGGCACCTTTGAATTTCACTATCCTGTAGTGGAAGGTTGTTTGATACCAGCTTTCTGCTAATTATATCAAATCACTGACAACTCAGGATGTTTTGATTTTCAACTCCTCATTTGCAAGTTACCTTCCCCAGGCCAACAAATGGTGGTATTTATTTTTGTGTTGTATATATGCACATTTTGTTATTTAAAAATGTATGTTTTACATTTCCCAGCATTTTGCAGTAAGTTATTTTATTTTAAATGAGCCAAAAAGTGCCCCAAGTCCATTCCCTGCAGGCATTTATTAATTGGTATTGCCCATTGACCAAATCTGAACAGACAGACCAAATACATAAATTGTGTTGTCCATTACCATATGGTAGTTATTGCCAAATGAAATGGTGTAGTTTGTTTTTTTTTCATGGAGAAGAAATTTTCGCCATGGCAAATTGTAATATATGGTTTGTTCAACCACGTTAGTACTGAATTATTTTGGTTTGGCCTGTTTCATGTGACTTTTAATAACATTTAATTTCTTTGAAATTACTTTCATTTTCGGGAAGCATTCACTTTGCTGCAGCTTACCAAAACTTTTTCAGAACTATGATGTGTTTTAATTTTCAATGTTTTCCTTTTCCAACTCCAGCCAAACCTATCAGGTTGAAATAATGAGTCACTTTAGAAAAATTCAAATTCATATTTTCTGGAAGATAGCTAGCTCAGCAGCAAGTGAGCTGGTGGAGATAAGAAGTGTACTTAAATGAAACAGGGTCCTGATAAATATTTGAACATACAAGTCAGTAAATCTGGATGGTCAATCACATTGATTCTATGAAGTTAGTACCCAATTAGAATAGAGTTCCAGAGTTTTTCCACTGTTTGTTCTTTTATTTGTCGGGTGAATATGCTTGATACAAAGGTTAAGTCACATTTCCAACAGATTCTCATCCCATTTTTAGGTTTGAAAGTACCGCAAATGTCCAAAAGTTAAAAGAGGGCACTGTCTGAATTGCTTTGTTTGTAAGTTATTTGAAACCATGTCATGTTCCATTTTCTGACATGGGACATTGGTAGAAACAGTTATCTCTCTTGAAGGGTAGGCCTACATAGTAGCAGGGATACTTAGTTGTAATGCTTCACACTTATGGGAGAAAACTTAGTTGTAAAGCACAATGCATTGTGGCAATAGTAAGTTTCAAATATTTTTTGGGTTGTTTTTTGCATGTTTAATTTTATTTTTACTTTGGCACAGACAGTAAAAATGACTAAGGATTACCTTCCATTGCCCACCAGTAAAAATATTCGTTGGGTCTACCAAAAGGCTGTTGGAGTGAGGGGGAACCACAATCTTATTACAAAACCGAATGGAGAGAAACTAATGAGTTGTGTATACTGTTCAGCTACACTTTACTATGTGAGACATCGCAGTCCCCACAACAACAGTCTTCTACAAAACAATACATAAACAGAGAGTATGTATTTATAGAGAGATCTCACTTCCACCAAATGGCGAAACTAGGTAGCTGCGGTAAACTAGAAATTGAAGAATTGAAAGAGACCTTCTTCATTAAAGACAGTGTGCATATCTGTTTACTGTGGGTTGTTCATATTTGTGGGTTGATTGAAAGCATTTAAAACTGTAAGCTCCTATGCCCCGTGGAAATGCACAAACGGATATTGTTGATTGCATCGACCTACTTCTCTCCCCCCCCCCATGATAACAGTGGTTTCGCAGAGCCTCCTGTGTCTTGCAGTGCAGATCAGCCAATAGTGAAACCTCTCTATACATACATACTCGCTGACATAAATAAATAATGTCAATTCCCCCAACCGAAGCACATCCTGTATAAATGTTGAAATTGCTCTATATGTTTTTGTCTCTTTATTATTAATATCGTACTGTACAGAAATGCATGATGTTGTCCATTTGAATGACAGTTGCACTTTTGCTGGCTGAGGAAGTAATATCAAAGTATTCAAAGGGTTTTACTTCCATTAGCGCTTACCACAAAGTAGAACTTTGTATATATTCTTTGTTCAGATTTTGCCAGTTTGTAATCATGCAAAACACAATACAGAGCAGAATCTTTTATAAAGATTTGCATTTGTGCTCCTGAGTATGCACTGTCATGTGGAGAAAGTTTTACCATAGTGAGACAATGGAACAGCCTTCAATATGGGCATGTCTGTACCAGTTTTTGCAGTATGGTTATGACATCTTCTGTGTCACAATAATTTGTGAATTACTGCTTGACTCTGGATCTTGAATATCTACTTTTTGGAATGTGTACAGGTGGTCATAAATATTTATGTTTTGTTATGAATTTTGTGTATTGGGCCTGTGAATTATGACAATTTGGTTTGTTCATGATATTTTTTAAGTGTATCTCAGTGAAGACAAAATTAGAACTGAGAGAGGAGTTTCAGATGAAATTAAATGCTTTTATTTTGCATGTTGTAGAGTTCCTGCAAAATGCTGAAAATGTGTACAGCCCACATAGAGAATACAGACCATCATTTACAAGGACATTAACTGACTCTTGCTCTGAGCAGGATCTCATAGAAATGGCAATCATAGTTCATATATGTATGTACCAGTAACACCGGGAAATGCTTTGCTAGGGATACTCAGTTATAGTGCTTCATGCTACAGTTATTGGGGAAAACTATGGAAGTCCGTTGTGCCACTAAGTTTAACTTTTTTTTTTAAATGATCATTTACTTTGACACAGACACTAATAATGCTTTCAGGCTACATGTTGTTACCTACCTAAAAATATTCTTTGGTCCCTCAAAACATCAAAAAAGTCTTAAATAATGACAGCTGTCCTCACCGAAGCACTTCCAATACTTAATACCATACGAAATACATGTATGCGAGGAAGAAAAATATACGGTTGAATGATATTTACTGTATTCTTTGAGTATTCAGATGTACAAAGAGAGCAACAAGATGCAGTACCATTTGACTCTCAGGATAGTAGCTAAGAAAACCTCATGACATTTCTTATTTCAGGTTTGTACTTTGTAAAGAAATTATCATTGACCATAAAGTAACACTGTACATTTTTATTTCACATGATTTGTCCTTAATGTGTTCGAGGCGGCTAGGATCTCCATTTCAGCACAGTTAGCAGGGTACATTTTAATATCAGTTGGACCTTGCTCGCAAAACAAAATATGAAAGAACAAAAGTAACAGCTTTCAAAGGAAGGGTAAGACTAGTAAGAGATAATGCTAAATTTGTTGACTCAGGTGCCATGCAGACAGGTTTGCTTTCACTTTTTCAAATGATGTTTAAATCATGCCTCAGTCCATTTAATAACAAGTTATTGATACATTATAAACTGTGTTATCGACATAATACACAAAGAGGCTAAAATATAACAGGAGTTAAGAAAAGGCCCATTGAAGGATAAGTTGTTTTGCCTACAAAGCTGCGTCAGTTGGACGTACATGTATAAATTTTAGTTATGGAATGTTCTTGACTTCATTGTGTTTTTATTATGCGTATTTTGTTTAAAAGGATGCATATGATTTGCAACGACTTAATTCTTCAATATTGACGAAGTTTTCAGATACCTAGTTTAATATACGTTTTAAGAAAAGAAACCAGTGGACTCAGCTGTAAGCTTTTGAAAATTCAGGGTATACACAAATATTTTAGGCAGAGTTGGTGAGGTTATTAAAGTTGCACAAATCAGGTTGATGGTTTATCCATTTTGCCTGCAACTAATATATAAAATATTGCACCTGATCTTTAGTTAGTATAAAAATTAATTATTGGCATTGCATTGCAATTTCAGACAACAATAGAGTGCCCGCACAGCCCTGGAATGTCAGAGATAGCTGGAATTTGGTAAAGCCCTGGGAATTTAAAAATTTGGGGGAAAAGTCCTGAAAATAGTAGATTAACTCAGGTAAAATCTGGGGTTTTGAAAAACATTAAAAAAGGGGAGGAGAGTGAATTTCAACCCAGAAAAAAACAAAAACAAAAAATGTTTCTCTCATTTTCTTGTGCTTCAGTAGCCCTGCAGAGACATTCTTGAAGAGATGCAGGAGCTGTACGGCATCGTATTTCATTTGTTTTTTTATTAGAATTTAGAAGATGTCATTAAGTTATCAGATGGCTGGGACAATAATTTGTAATGATAATGAATCAATATAATGTGAGTAGGAAGAAGAGTAGTGCATTGTATACAGTAGAATATTTTTGTGGGAAATAATTTTCACATTTACCCTGTAAAACTGTACAGAATTTTCTGACAATTGTAATAGTTTCCTGACTGAATGTTTGCTTGAACATGTGTAACTTTCACCATGTTAGAAATGTTTTTGCCTTCACTTTGATAAAGTGCCTTTGTGTTTGTGAACAGTAAAATTTTGATTCCAACTGTTTGTTTGTTTATTTCTTTGATTAAGTGATTTAGTACACACTCAAGATCAATAAAATGGAGTCGATTGTAAGGCTGTAAATGACACACTCGATTCCAGTCATTTCTTGTCTCTCTGAATGAATGTGTGTGAATTCGTCAGACTGGATCACCGCCCTTGCTTAAAGAACATGGATTTGTATTTTTAGTGTGTTGTAACCAAATTCAGTGTCCATTAATATGAAAGGTTGCAAAGCGGTACAACACATTCCACACAGACTGAACAAAAAGGGAAAAAAATGCATCTGATTTCAGTAAAACATACAGAAAGTGATTTTTGCGTGTTTAGGTCTTTATTTTAGGTGGTTTCGCTGCCTTTGGTCCATGTATGTCATTTACACCTCACTAATCTTGTTTTTTCTTTTTCTTGTTCTTGTTTCTGTGTGTTTTTCTGGTAGGGATTACAATAGTTGTTTTTTTTAGAATTTTGCCCTGGCAGCGATCTTGATTGGCCTGCTCTTTTGGACTTCCAACTGCCAAGGTATCTTTAACATGTGCACACGGGCCCTCCGAGTTTTTGGTCCTCATCCGAGGAGACTAGGTGCTGGATCCTGCCTACCATAGGATCAGGGACAGGAATTTTTTCCCCCAAACATAGGCTACATGTACCTGTATCGAACCCAGTACCTTCGGCATGATAGGCGAGCATCTTGCCTCTAGACCACGTGTCTTTTCCGTGTGTGATTTTTGTGTGCTTAATTTTGCCATAAAAATTGTGGAATTTTGTCATGGAAAATTTGCCCAAAAAATACAATTTTGCAAAAAAAAATTGCCGAACTCCATGAGCCAGTATAAAAGTAACAGATTACATGTAATGAATTTCCAACAACAAGAAAGCTTTCCGTTTATATCAACCATATATAACAACACACGCTGGAATATTTATTTCATTTTAAGAGAAAGAAAATAATCATGGACGTATTGCTGTGAAAAGACGATTCTTCAGCCGATATTTAAGTGTTAATTTTTTCAATTTAATCATAGTACATAGACCCTATTGAATAGACTTCTGTAGTCCTGACGCAAAAATAAGGAAATGTGATACTGTTAACATGATTTTCAACAATGTGTAGTGACAACAAGTAATGGGCCAGGTGCCAAAAGGTCTCCCCATAATAATATATAGAAGGATAAAATGAGAAAAAAAATAATAACTTTGCCCGAAATATCCTGTTTTTGTGTTTATCTTCCCAATAATGTGGTGTTTTTATGATTTTTAGTAGTTTCAAATCAGTTAATGTTACATGTATAGTGTTTGCGGCAGTAGGATAAAAAAAAGTCACCTCACACACTGCTCCGTGCATAAACCACGACATTAAGAAAGGCTTATAAATGGCAAACTACATGTACATGTTCTGCAAAATGTTCCACCTCAGTTGACATTTAAGTTTTTGCCATGTTCATCTATTATTAAATTATATGTACGAAAATTCTTGCTATTTCTTTTCGTGTCATTTCATGTACGGAACGAAGGAGCAACTTTTCCACACCCCTCCTTTTCCTACGCCTATTACATGCGCATAGCTGTGACTTTCCTTTTTTTGTTTTTGTTCTGTTTTATAATTGGCCGCCATTATTCGCCAGCAAAAACAATGTTAGCATGGACAGTGTTAACAACCTGAACAGATTTATAGGTCCACAGTACCTCACAACACAAACACCGTATCGACAACAATAAACTAGATCTAGCGTTCCGTAGACGACATGACACTACCGCTGTTGGTGTCATGATAATCAATTTTATTTTACAACAAACACGATCTACAAATTGACACATTGATAACAGGTCACTGTGCCCGATAATAAACTGACAAATTACAGCTCCGAAATAAACGGTCCTTTGCCTTCCGCCAGCTGTGTCAAGATGTGGTTACACAGAAACGCAATACAAAAACGTATCGCACTTGCAAAGCCCCACGAGTGACCAATTGATTGAACGGTTTGACAGTTTTAGTGTGATTAGGTCGGGCAGTTCTAATACATTCGAAACACACTGGCTGAATATATTGATCTGAACATTTCGCACTGTCTAGCCGCTTTTGATGGAGGCATCTGTCAAGAATAGATTAAGTTCATAAATGCCGTGCTAGGTCACGAGTGCATGAGTTAATTTTTTACGATGTTGTTGATTAGATCCAGCGTAATTTGTCCTTGAGCTGTTCTCGTGAACAGTTTGTTTTGAAACATTTTTTTCCCTTGCATATGGTTAAGGAATATGTGTAGGTAAACTGGGGATGGCAGAATATCTCCAGTTCGGGAGTAATAGCATTGTTAGAGGGTGTGAGGTGGTTGTAATTGATTTTGACATTCAGTAGTTCGTGAAAGCACGAATTGTGCTGAGTCAAGTTAGTAAGATTTTTGGATTTAATTGTTATTAACCTATTTAGAAGACGACCTTGTCTGTCTTAGTGCAAGGCCGTAACCGACTTATACAATAGAATAAATTATACTGCGAGCTCAGCTAGGAGCTGACCGCACCAATGAAATCTAGGGATTTGGACGGTAGTTGCAGGTGGCTAGACAGTATAAAAGTCAGCCCAGACATATATCCTGGACTCCATACAGAAAACTCCAATCTGTGCAGGCGTCGGCACGATTCTGCCTGAAGAATCATAAAGCTTTGTACGACTTCATGTCTAGTCCACTATAGACATTTGAGATGAATCCATATGCCTGAATGAGATATGCCCACCGCTATTGTCCATCGTTCCCTGGTTTCTAACACCAGGGAATAATCGTAAGTGTTTGTCTATTGATGACTCAACAATGAACGAGGAGCTGAACATAAGTTATCCAGTAGGACAGGATTGTCGCATATACTAGGAGTGCTACCCCAGAATGCAAGATAAAGATATATATAGACTTGCAACTAGTATGAATGTATGGCATACACATCTGTGAATTGTGATTGATTTGTCTGGATGAGGCTGGGAATTGCCAGCCCATCCTAGAGTAGATCTCTAGACTTAACTACGTCAGTTTGTATTGACGGGCTCGATTATTATAAGCGTTGGGCACAAATAGCTGAGATGACATTGTCGCCAGAGACCATATTAGTGTATTGATTGACATATAGTAGGCAGACCAGATCTGAGATATATATAATTAGTACTTAGATTGTTAGTGAGTCAGAAGTATAACAATATTATAGGAATCTAGAGTAGAAATCTAGTGAGGTATTATTGAATTTGGATTTGATGCTGCTGATGTTGTCTTTACTATATAATAGATCTAGACAAAATTGTTAGGGTAATTAATGTAATTAAATTTGTGGCCCTGCAGGTCTGTTTATGAACTTATTCAGATTGTTCTTAGTGTGTGGCATGGTACGAAAGATTAGATATTAAATACCTCTCGATTTAAATGCAGTCATAATACCATCATTGAGAAGACCCTCTCCGTAACACTCGAGGGGACTTCGACTATGGTCCCAGAAGAATCTGACACCCTTCGTAACAGCATCAATGATTTTTTTTTTTACCCGGCATTATCCAGGACAAACCTGTGAATCCACCGTTCTATCTCTCTCTCTCTCTTTTTGGTATGGAAAGCTTCCCATTCTACATTGTACAGTTTTACCAGAGAGTATAGATTTATCTATACTCTCTGGTTTTACTACAGATTGCATTCGCACTAGAGCACTACGCACTCATTTCTGGCAGTGAAATTGCGCTCAAGGAATTGAACGTGTATTAATAATAATATCGTTTCCGGTGCCGTGGGCTTCCTACAGGGAGCCAAAACAAAGATCATTGTGTTTAACATTTTTACAACTTTTTATTTAAAAACATCTGAAACTTGAATCAACACAATCGGTCGATACAAAAGCCATTAGGCCGGATTAGCTGACACGTACGAAAATAATTTTAGAATTTTTAAAACTGTCATTTAGGCCGTAGCGTCACGCAAAAAAAAAATAAATAAGGCGGGGGGGGGGGGGGGGGGGGGAGGCCGAATTGCACCACAATAAATCACTCCCGCCACTTTTTTTTTTTAATAAGCTTGAGATATTTCCAACTCTATGTAGATCTGCACCATGGAGCTATTAATAACACTGGAGTCCGTACAGCTGATTTCATGCGTGCGCATTAGAAGGCAATAGTCGCCATCTTGTATAGGGCAAGCACGGACTGCGCCTCAGCGTTTACACATCCGTTGCACTACAGCTTCTGCTTTCTACCTTCCCTTTCCTTTTCCTCTGCTAACTCCACCTTTCTTTTCCTCTGCTCCTGTACCTTCTGTTTCTTCTCTACCTTCTTTCTTTCCTGCTTTAAAAGGAGGGAGAACTGTTCTCATTCAATTTAAGTCAATGAATTTACTATAGAACTGAACCTTAAAATATAGCCTATGTAAGGGGGTATTTGGATTTTACCACAATATTATTCTTTGTTTCTTATTAAATTAGTTGTTTACTATTAGCTGGTGTGCACTGGTTCTTTTGAACTCTTGTTTTGAATACATCATGTAATCATATTAATATAATAATAATAAATAATAATGGTGCTAGTGATCCAAGTTGATGCACATACAACACTGATGTCACAATGCAATTACCAGTGACCGCACCTCATGCAAGGTGGCACATGAATGCATGTCGGTGCAGTCAGTGCCATTTGTGCATAATCACACTCACAATACCCAGAAAACATTTTTTAAAAGGAAAATCCACCCGAAGTAGAATGTCCAGAGCACCCCTGTGAGCTTACACCAGACAACTAAATGGAGAAATCTGCAGGGTCACATATTTACCTTTGAACTCAAGATGGAGGTTGTGCGAACACAAAACTTGGGAAAGTTATCCAAGGCAAAATACAAGCTTAAACAGCAGTCATATGCTATGTGATGTTGTGATCTCTTGATAAGAACGTCACAAAACGTGGATTAGTCACAAAAACACTGGTAAATGAAACAGTATGGAAAAAAATTAATATTGACCACATCAACATGCTGACTGCACCTAGTGCATTGACTATAGATCTAGAACTAGATTCACTAGGTGAGAGATTGACCTGTAGCCGTAGGAATTTATACATTTTTGTTTGAAAAAGCTCTGGAATGCACAAGTGTCGCGATGTGGGTTAGATGGGGATAATTCGACTGACACTCTTTCGAGGTCCGCTCCCACAATCGACGAACACACACAAAAAATACTTGCACTCTAAAAACTAAATAAATCAATTGCTTTGATTTTTAGCAGAACTGTAGGGCAGTTTAATTACAGGAATTAATGTATCAAATATAATTATAAATATAAATATCAATTCAAAGGCAACTGAATCTACTAATGAAACTACAGCTTTCTATAAAGACTAACTTATTCACTCTAACTACTTGCAGGTCATATGAGTTATATGCCAAATAGAATCCGCGCACGTGGCGACGGATATAACAGTTTAAATTCTATTAATTCAATGAGACATGTTATGATATGGACATTTCCTCTAGACACGCCATGGAGAATGCTTGTACAACCATGCGTTGTCTGGCGGTAGCTCTGAAACTGTCTTCAAAAGTAAGTAGAACGGTTCACTTTCATCATTACAAATTAGTATGGACTCTCACCATGCGGCCCTCACTGGGAGTGAGAGCGCTGGATGTAAACGCTGTGGGTTTATATCAAACCAAGTAGCTTAGGCTCTGGAGCTTTAACTCATGGCGCTCCTCACAATATGGACTGCTCAACTGCGTCTTAAATGTCTCTCATCTGGCTGAGGACTATCGCCGTCCACCTCGTAAATGGATTGTCTACATGTGGCATCTATCTAAGCTCTGCACGGGTTTAAATACTAAAGCTATGTCTCGACCTTCCGTCCAGATTCATACATTTGATTGGTGCAACCACCTCTAGCTCAGCTGCCGAACCGAGTTATTTTAAGTAACAGCCCTACGCAACGACCTTGGGTCGACACCAAAGGTCGAATCACTCAAGACAATAAAATGTAATTTTATAGTAATAAATTCTTAACATGTTCAAAACCCCGAGCTTTTACTCTGGATCACGGATTTCCTGTACGTCAACAGACGTCTCAATAACATTTAATTCCTACTCACCCCTTCCCTCTCTACTAAACCTAGTTCAAAACACGAGATATAAAAAGTGCTCAGTCATGCACACCTACGCTGTCCGTCTATCCTTCCCCACACCTTCTGTCTATCTATTAGGAAAAAAACTGTTCAAAACAAATTGTTTACGAGACCAAGTTATGCTGGCTCGCACAATAATTACGTTTGTAAAAATTACTCACTGCTCTCTCACAAAAATTTACTCAGTGGAAACATTTATGAATCAAATCTGTTCTTGACACACATCAACATGCTGACTGCACCTAGTGCATTGACTATAGATCTAGAACTAGATTCACTAGGTGAGAGATTGACCTGTAGCCGTAGGAATTTATACATTTTTGTTTGAAAAAGCTCTGGAATGCACAAGTGTATATACTTGACTGAGTGAGTACAACCAAGCTTGTAGGTTAACATGTTCTTCTTCTTGGCTATCCAGATCATTTGCTACATCTCGGCCTATGATTTACATATATTATTATGCCTCTCTCTCTCTCTCTCTTTCTCTCTCTCTCTCTCTCTCTCACACAGACACACACACACACACATACACACACACACACACACACACCAGCTCCTGGATCTTAATGGGTCTATGGCAAAACCAACTCTCCCTCAGTTCTTTAGCATGTTTTTGTGTGTGTGTTTTTTATAATTGTTATGGGTACACCCTCTCATTGTTGGTTATCTGAGAGAAACTGACTTGTAAAAGTTTCCTCTGTCCACACGCTGATTTTTTTTTTTTTAACATGACTCATCATGAGCTAAAATAACATGCGGTAAAAAGAGTACTGCATACATGTAGTTCCCTTCCCTTTTACTTCTGAACGATTGACCAATTAATAAAAATAACAATATAAAAACAGCATAAATCATAAATTTATATTTATTATCAAACGCTTTAAAAGAAAATAATACAAGTATATGATAATCCGTAAATAACATAAATGTTATTATTTCTGTTTGTTATCTTTTAATTTTGATCACCGCCGTGAAAAGAGAGAAAAAACAGCGCTGACTAGGCTCTATCTATTACATACAATACTGTACTGGGCGGGCCTTTCCTGTTCAAATCTTGTATTGTTCGATTGTTTTATCTGTTCGATTTCCCTTTTTTTTTCTGTTGTTGTTTTTCTTTTTTTTTTTCCTTGATGAAGGCGCTGGCCGAAATATCGGCCATTTTCTGTCTTCTCTTTTAGTTTGCATTGTATCGTTTGGGTATTATTTCTTACGCGAGGCTTTGCTACACAACTTTCTTTTTGCCCAATTTTGACACTGTTTAAAAAATGTATATACATGTATTCATTCAAAGTGATGGTATATGAAACATTTTAAAACAGACTGCTCTGTTTGAATTATAACCAATACGAACAATAATACATTATTAGATCCATCTAGATGAAAATTGAAAGTCAACATAAAGATATCAAACCCAAAGAGACACTATACATGTAGTGCTGGATCCAGACCTCACATCTACATGAACGTAAAAATGCTACTCTCGTGTATAATGCCACCCCTGTCTTTGTAAGACCTGGATAGGTGTATGTAAAACATTTTCGTCAGAGCTAAAGAAAACCTAAAGATAATTTTCACGTTAATTCTTAAGCAGTCTGGTCAGCCCAATCTGGCATTTCAATGTCTTAATTAGAAAGCTGCCTTAACGGACGCCTGACACCTATTATAGACAAGTCTCCCTCCCTTTTTCACCCTCCCACTGGTCACACTTGCATCATGTAGCACTGAGCCTAAACTAACACAATAAATATCGCCCATCTGTGGTGACCGAGTGAGCATGGTATTTGACACCTTCGTGGACTTGCTGGCGCCGACTGTCTTTACTTTGTGTCCCATGAAAACGACTGAATCTCCATTGCGTAGTTTAATAATAAAAAAAAATGTAAAAAATTGTGGCCACGCGTGTTACGTTACCTCCACGTGGGTAACCGGTCTACTCCTTTTCCCTGCCATAACCTCAGCTCTCAATGCCCGACCCGAAAAAATCAGTGGCCATACGCATTTTACAACATCTGATGCATCATTTACTATTATACATGTATTGCATTATCGACCCACCTGATGAATAACACATGGCAGTACATTTCAGCTCGCCTGAGTGCTAGGGATAGGTGATGCCAGCAGAATAAAATTTGTAAAACCTTACACTCATGGACAGAGCACCACATCCAGTCGTACGAATGGCGCCACGGACGCACGCTGGACGGGTGACATAACAGTCGTAAGCATGACGAGGCAGACAGAGAGCAATGGCTGACAGAATATGTAACGAAACAGCGATTACGGAAGATGACGGCGTGCATTTGGCCATGACACGGATTAGGAGAATCATGCTAAGCATTTTTAATTCCCTCTGTCGGTCTTGAAAATGAGACCGTACAAAGAGTAAAGGCCGATTCCAAGATGTCACGGTAAGCGTTTTTTTCTTTTCTTTTCCTTGGAAATGAGGCATTGGGAAAGGGATAAAAGAAAAACATCGCGCAAAAAGAAGATCACGTAAAGCGATTTCATGTTATGTGGAGTCGACTGTACATGTATAAACAAACACAGAAAATCTGTGGCGTCGCAGCAAGACTTGAAGCAAAGACGGAATGTGGTAAAAAGAAACGGTAGAATCAAAAGCGAAGGAAAAGACAAGACAAATCAGACCTTCGGTATTATTTACCTCAGTCAGGGAAAAAATGTAACAAGACAGAAAATGAAAACTTTTAGCTTTTTGCCACATTCTGACTTCCAAAAATAAATAAATATATATAATTATATATATATGTTGTATTTAATCATACACCGTTTCAGTAATCATTAACACTCCAGTACTCGTCTATTTTGTCCCCATTTTTTTTTTTTTTTAACAACAACGACAACAAAAATGATAGGGCCATAATAATAATTTATGGCACAGCAACAGCGTGTATCATTCCTGCAGAAATCGTGAGGGCATCTCACCCCTGGTGTAGATTTTAACATGTTAAAAAGTTGATGTAAAACTTTATAAAATTTAACCACAAAACTTGACAAGTAATTTTCTCACAACGCCCTGATATATGGAGATGGAATACAGTACGGCCGCATTGGGGTGACGACTTGTCTGTTGTAAAATATATATATATATATTTCACAAATTCTCCACCTTTGAACTCAAAAGGCTTTTTTTAATCAGGCCACCTACAGTAACCAAATTTTGCCTGTGAGTTTCAAAGACCGTGGAGGGTGCACCAAAGTTTGGATTTTTTAATCGTTTTTGTCTGCCCACCCCCGATCCCCTATTTTCATGAGCACATGACCCATGATGGGAACACTTCCTGTCGTATGTAGGTCACTGCTGTCGGCTGAATTAAACGTGCTCGGGGCTAAAATCAGAACACAGAAATACCATATAGGGTACAATGTGTCGGAGGAGGCAATGGTTAAGGGTGTCTGCCCGGAGCGCGGCTTTTCAACTTGTTCAATACACAGTACCTCTAAGTAGTTGAAAATCCCGAGCTTGGTTTCATTCAAGCAGATACGGTGCGGAAAGAGATTTTCATAATAAATGCATACTACCACCTTGTCAATAAACGTCAGTGCTGTGGTGCTGTTTTAAATTCATACTGACTCATTAGCACACTTTTTTTTTGTGTATGTCAGCCTTAACTACGTGATGTCTATGGAAATTGTAAACCTGTAAAATAACAGGTTCCCCTCGTCTTGTCCAGGTTTCTTCTGCATCTTCCAAGGCTGCGTATTTGGTGTCAACGCTTTCATTCACCCCTCCCACCCCTCTTTTGTTTCATTTTCGTAAACTGACAGTAGCGCCTGTAGAAGCCAGCACTTAAATGCGGGTACTAAATGAACTTAGTAGCTCTGTGCAAGGTCTTAATTGTGATGAAATATCACGTTGCTGTTGCAGGTTTGGGAGGAAATTTTTAGAGGAACAGAGAAAGAGATGTCGAACAAGTGGCAGGGTCGGGTTAACTCTTCCGTGACGTCGATGTTGTTAGGATTGTTTTCAGACATGTACATAGGCTAAACTCGGGTCTATTCCAGGGCAGAAAATACAGCTTGCTTTTCCTGTGCTGATCACGAGCTGGTGATTTTGAAAAGACCAGGAAAACCAAGTTTTGCCCTGAATACAGACCTAATAATTATGAGAGGACATTATTATCTATCAAATAAAAGCATAGGCCTTATCTTGTCAAAATTGCAACAAAAAAAACAACAAAAAAACCCCGTTCTCCCCTGTTGGGTTTGCTATGTGATGTCTTATCTCCATTTTCTGTAAAACTTGTGATATTTTAGTATGTAGAAGAGGTATAGCAAATCTACACTTTGACACTTGTTATAAAATGAGTTGTTTCATTTACCAGGCTGTTTCAAAATTCCAGTTCACTCTAACTTCTTACCAAAGTACTAAAGCCGCGAACGTTTAACATCGAATTTCTCAGTTGCGCAAAAAGTGGTGGAGTTGGAACAATTAAGGTCACGGGTAGGATAAACTGGTATTGAAACGATAATCTGTTACATAAAAACATTCATTTCGTGACCAAAACCGCCACTATTCTCTTTCTGACCCATGCAGAAAGGTTTCGGCTCTGAATCTTACTGAAGGCGAGGCTCTTGTTTGTTCCAACTCCTCCTTTTGCACAACTGAGAAATTCAGCACTTAACTGTTCGCGGCTTTAGTACATGTATTATGATATGTGCCATGGATCGACTGTAGTCTCGTAGTCTGCATGCTCTATTCACGGTCACTATCTAACAATAACACATGTAATGTTATGAGCACTGTTAGCATACATGAGACCACAGTCGATCCGTGACAATATGGAGGTAGAATTAACCGGAACTGTGAAACAGTTTGATAAATGCCAGGACGCATTGTAAACAAGTGTCAACTGTGTACCTGTTATACCTCTTCTACATAGTCCTACTCAAAGATCTCCAGTTTTTTCAGAAAATGGAGATAGGACGAACAAGAATTATAGAGTCGGTATGTATGAAATTTGATTTTAATTTTCTGCGAGTTATTTTTAAATGCTGATTTTAAAAGAAGACTGAAAATATCGATCAGTTCTCGGAAAAAAACACCTTCCTATACTGTCGAAGTCGATGTTGTTTATGCCAGGTCGGACATTCCATTGTCATCTCTGTTCATCTGTTTTTTGCGTGAAGAGCTGTAACAATTCGCAGTTGAAGACAAAGCTCTCCCACTCACTACTAATCTGATTTAAAATCGCCTGCTCTGACTTTGGTTTCTTTATGTATGTAAAGATTTATTTATTTATTTTGGTGGACGTGTATTGGTGTTTTTTTTGTTTTTTTTGCAAGCTTTTTACAATTGAAATCTGACTGCAACTTACTCAAGTTATCGGAAATCTGCATCGCAAAAGTTCGGGTTGTGCCTTAGTCGATCTTTTCAAATATTCACTATCGTTAGTATTCACGACCTCAGCATCACCGATCCTAGAAATACATGCTGTGACATCATAAATATTCCGCGAGGTAGAGCCCAAGACCCACTATACCAAGACGGTGCAATTGAAGCACTTCCGTCCGCTGGCCAGGAGTTTCTAAAAATAGTCCGGCGCGTACAATCGTAAACACAGGCATGCGGTTCGTCGTACCGGTATGTGTTAATCGAGGAGACCAGTGCTCCTTTGTGAAGAATCAAAATTAACACTTTGCAAGGCTGTTTGCCGAATTGAAGTTTATGTATATTATAGTAAATTGGACTTCAGACATACACCTTTGCACTCCTCATACAGTCCCAATATTGTTGTGTTGGACTAATGCATGTGTGCTATGGAGATCATCAGTTGTGTGTTTTTGTTTGTGAAGAGGGAGGGGCTTAAAAGTCTAATTGCTAATTCAACTTTCGGTATACATGTACTTTTGTTTGTTTGAGGAAGCCGTAAAACGTCATGGATCAAATACTGATAAACTTTCTCAGAGCTAAGGAATCCCATACGTACAATCAGTAATTATGTGAATGAACTTTTCCACTTGATCATCCCGAATTTCTTTTAAAAGAAGTGTTTTGTTGTTGTTGTTTGTTTGTTTGTTTGTTTGTTTCTTTCTTTCTTTCTTTCCTTTTTCTTTATTAAGCTTCAAGCAATAGAAATTCGATCAGAAATAGTGCCCAAAAACAGAAAATTTCAGGAAAGAAAGTTGGAAAACTGAAGAGGCTGCAACATGAGTAACACTTTTTCAACGTTCATTATCATCAGAATACTGCGGCTGGATTTTGTTGAGTTTTTGTTGATTTTTTTAATCACCCATCTGGTCACTTTTCCTACGTCATTACCCTTTTTCTGCTACCCTGGTTATCTCTACACTTTTTCATCAATTAGAAGACGTAAATTTCCTATCTGGTCTGATGTATGTGAGAACTTCATTCAAAGTTTGTGTTTTATACCTATTTATTTGCTTTAATCATTTAAATAATGGCCCATCTGGTCTCTTTTCCTACTTCATTCCTCTTGTTCTGCTACCCTGGTTATCCCTACACTTTTTCATAAGATTAGAAGATGTACCTGTACAGTTCCCCTTTGGTTTTATGTATGTAGGAACTCCATTCAAAATTTCCAGTTTATACTCATTTATTTGCTTTCATCATTAAATTAATTCTTTGAATAGATGCTCTATTGTACAGTTCTTGGTAGTCTATTAACCTCATCTCATCCAATGGGACATAAAGAAAATATAACTGTTTACTTCATGCCACCATTGAATCTTTGCTAATCGAGCCATGACTGGGCACACCATACGCGCTGGGTCAGTCTAGCAGACAACGCACGCGGCGGAACTCTTCGCCTTTGTATTTAACGATCGATTGCACCGTCTTGGTATAGTGGGTCTTGGGTAGAGCTAATCACCGAGGTCAAAGGCCATTGGTTCCCAGTAGATCCAGCTGTACTTAAATTTCACCTTTCACCTTCCACGTAGGCATTGTCTATCCACTGCAGGATGTAGCCCTCCAACAATGACTCCCATTCCATTCTGTCTAATGTCTTCCACATCCATGTTGTTTTCCCCCTCTTTTTAATATCATCCTGCCATCTTCTTCCTGGTCGTTCTCGTATTCTTTTACCTGTCAATGGGTGCCTTTCATCCCACATGTCCAGCCCAATTCCACTTTTATTGTAGCATGAATTTTACTATGTCCATTGGGCTTTGTCTGTTTATGCATTTCACCGTGAGGAATTTTATCTTGTAGTCTTATCTTAAGCATCCTTCTTTCCACTGACCTCTTGGTAGTTCTTAACCCTAGTCATGCGGGAGCTCCCCGTGCAACACACGAGACACGGGAGGCTATTATTTTGTCCGACACGCTTAACCGCGGGTCCTGCGGGAGGCCACATTTTTGTATAGCAACGGTGCGCCTCGCGCTTTGGTCATTCGGTTGCCAAGGCTGTCGTTGTTGTTGTTTTTTCACGTTTTTTTTCCACACAATTTTCGCGTGTTTATCTATTCTGTCACCCCAACTATATCTAACAAAATGGTATCGTCCGATTACGTTTATTACGATGCAACTATCCGTCATACTCGTGTAATAGTACTGACGGTCTGAAGTTTGAAGTGGGGAAAATCTTGGGGATACTTTTACTTTGATGCTGGTTGTCGTCTACATGTGAAATGAGAAGAAAGGGGCCATGTGCGTATT
The DNA here is from genome assembly GCA_963931925.1 of Onchidella celtica. Classification (NCBI taxonomy): domain Eukaryota; kingdom Metazoa; phylum Mollusca; class Gastropoda; order Systellommatophora; family Onchidiidae; genus Onchidella; species Onchidella celtica. The sequence goes on along the minus strand of OZ007576.1, from coordinate 18,063,601 downwards.
TGAGACGCCGTTCTACGTCTGTAATTATGAATTCCGATGTAATATTAGGGCATGCTGCATAAGGGCGTCTGTCAGTAGGTTTTTCATCAGGGAAAACTGGGAGAAAATGACAGACTTTGTTGTTGGTCGTTGTCTTTATTTGATGTGGTAATTAGAGAGATATTGTGTTCCTTTGATTAAACCGCTTTTCAGTACATGTATACATGTGCTCTACGACCTGGAACTGGAAATCAAATCTCTCACTAAAACTAACATTATAGTAAGTGGGCGCTTTACATAGTAGAGGAAGGAGAAGGCAATGTCACGATACATGTGGTTAGTAAATTAAGCAAATGGCTTAAAAAATAATTTGTTCACCTGAATGGCCTGACATAGGGACAGAAAAAGCGCAGAGGTCTTGGGAAAATGATAAAACGTGTGTTAAACGGCATCTAAACGCAGAAAATTCTTGATTTGGGGCCTTCCATTTCACTATAAAACCTACTGCATATCATCACAAGTACTTTATCCAAATATCATAGGGGTCCCTTACGATTTATCCACCACTATTGTTGTTATTGCGTCCTGAAGTATACACGATACAGGTGTTTACATTGGCATAAACCATGTCTAAGTACATGTACTGCAGAACACCGCTTAGGAATCAAGACTTATAGGTCAATTTTGTATTTAAAAAAAAAAAATGACATGAAACAAAACAAAATAGAAGCAAAATAAGATTTAAAATAGAACAAACGATAAGATCAACTGACTCAGCTTTTGGAAATGGGTACTAGCGCTGAGGACCAGTATCGGAGTACTCATTATTGATATCGATTAAGGCATAGCAGTCAGCACAAGGAAGAGTAAAGAATGTAAACATGTGCAGATGAAATGGTTGAATTTTCGGTTTTCCCAGAGATCTCGCCTAGTTGAATAATCCCAATCAAGGAAGACAAAAAATTGTCAGAGGACTGTTATCAGCTAAAATGCGACAAAGGGATTAAGCCATTATGGGTGAATGGGACATTTTTGTCCTTGACCCGCGAAGTCGCGCGTCCTGAGCCATTCTCCACTATATCTTAATGTTAGACATTTTAATTACTAAAAAACGTTTGGATTTCATATCATTGAAATAATCACTAGTCGAGTAGAACAAACTGGTCGATTACTGACTGATTATTGAAATAATTAATAACTGCAGCGTCGCAGTCCCATAACAAACATACTTTTTTTTTCAGCCTTATTAAAAGACATGCAACCCTCGAGCATTGTGGAGGACAGAAGATTGCGAAAATTTGCTCACGGGCTCGATCCCTTGTAGCCTGTACATTGCCTAGACGACGGACCCTAATGAGAATTCATCGCCCCATTGCATGAAGAAACAAAGACACCAATTTGTAGCTCGCTGCAGAGCGCCCTATCTGTATCTTTAACCACTGACATTTGGACCCCAAGAACCACCCAGGCATAGCTGACGGTCGCAGCCCACTTTCTCAGTAGCCAATGGGAGCTCCATTCACTGGTGTTACAGACTGTGAAACTGACATAAAATCACACAGAAGAAACCATAGCCACAGCATTGGTGGTGAATGGAACTGACTGGTGAATGGAACATACCTACCAAGGTAGAGGCGGTTGTTACCGACAATGCAGACAACATTAACTCGACAGTGCGTTTTAGTGGTTGGCATAATTTTCCCTGCTCTGCCCATACCCCGATTCCAGTCGTCTCAAACAGCATAGAGACAGACCCAAAGCTTGTTCTTGTGAAGAAGAAAGTGAAGGACATAGTACGTACTTCCACATGTCGGTCAATGCTCCAGACAGGCTGAGAGAAATGCAGCATCAGCCCCATATCCCCGAGCACAAGCGTATCCAAGATCTCCGTACTAGGTGGAATTCATTATATTACCTGATAGATCGTTTGATTGAACAGCACAGAGCAGTGACAACAGCCCTTTGCCTGATGGGAAAGAACAACATAGATCTATGTCTGTCAGAAACTAATATGGCCTTGATAATTTCAGCCGTAGATGTAGTGTGACACTTCTACCCTGGAACTGCTGAGATGAATGCTGAGAAACACTTCTCGCTGTCCGAGTTAATCCCCATGGGACATCTTCTGCAAAAACACGCTGCAAAAGAGACGCACTATGCTCGTTGAAGTCTCACTCGCAGAACTCGAGAAGCAATTTCTAGATGTTGAGAGCAATTACCCAATTGCCGCCTCAACGTTAGGAGACCCATGATTGAAAAAAATATAATATATCTTTGCCACAGACACTGCCATTGATTATGTCACGAGAAGGCTGATAAATGACATGAATTACGTGTCATAGTCCCATAGCACAGCGACTTCAACTTCTGCATGTGACAGTGAGGTTTCACAGGCAAAGGATGTGACTGCAGAACCCGAGACATTTCGGCGAGATTTCGACAAGCGCGCAAAGCGAAGTGAAGGCAACCGAACGAAGACAGTGACCAACAGCCCCGAACCACAACATTTTGTGAATGGCAAGATTCTTAGCCAGAGAGAAGACCCCCTGAAATACTGGCGTATAACAATTGTAAACTGTAACGACTTTCCCAAGCTCCATCCTGGCCTTTGGCAGAGAGATTTCTCACCAGCCGCCTCCGTGCCATTAGAAAGACTTTTCTCGAAGACAGGAGAACTGGTATCAGAAAAGGGAAATCGATATGATTTTGTTTCTGAATAAAAATCTATAAATTAATATTAATGCCGGAACAGAGAAATTATTATGCAGATGTTGACAATTGGGTTAATGCTCGTTTGTTTGTTTTGCTTTTTTGATGTGCGATGTTCAGTAATTTTCTTTGATTAGGTCTAAATTCATTTCATTGTGTTGAGAGACTTACTTCATTTATTTCCTTTTGCGTTTTTTTTTTTTTTTTGGGTAATTCAGCAATCACTTGAAGCCCTATTAGAACAATTTCTGCATTTTTAAAAATCCAGTTGAGTGTCCTGCCACAAGCTTATTTTTATTAAAGTTTTGATACATACGTAAACATGACTGTGTTTTGTATTTATTAAATTACCTCTATTGCATTTTAAAACTGCGTTTTCTATGCCAGGACAGCGTTGTGACAACTGAATCAATTTTATGTGTCACTTTTCAGAAGTAAATCAGTAATCGCAACTACTGAAAATAATGTGATATCGCCTATTACCACTCGTCTGGCTGGTCTGTGGGGGAAAAAAAGAAACGTAACGCTTCTAATTTGTTATGCGCACAATAATTATTTGGTTATTTCCCCTTGTTGACATGCCTGGATGCCACTTGTTTCAAACAAATTTTCATTTTTCTAACAAAGACAGTAAAGTTATGAGATTTAATTCATTTTTAAAAAATTTCTGTTAAACACATCCTACAAGAAGAGTTCATTTGGGGCTGTCGTTTGTCAAACCGCTGTGAAAGGTGACGTGGTGGTGGAGGTTAGCACTATGGTTGGTGAAACGTCCAATTCCCGACTACATTAAACCTTTGTTTTCTGGTTGGAAGTGTAAGTTATAGGGACAGGATTAGGAATAGGTTTTGGGTATCCTGACTGGTTACATGTAACCTTTTGAAATTAACTGGTACCGTAAGCCCTTAGACGAGAGTTACAATCTCAGCTTTTATTTCCAGGGTCTGTCAAAGAGAAGCGCAAAAGCCGTGGTAATGAGTATCTGAAGTCTTTGGGACACACACAACGTACCAGCCCACTCTTGTCTTTTTTAACACACTGTATTTAGTTACCGCAGACTAGAGAGTCTACAATATTGTAGGCTCTCTGGTTACCTGAGACACTGGTGTAGTACAATAACATGTCCAGTGCTTCGTCCATTGTCTGAGACATGGTATCGGTATGTCAGTGGTCACAGCACTCCAAGGTCAACAACAGCTAGAGATGCTATCATTAGCTGGCCCTATTGTGATTCCACACAGTCATACAAATCCAGAAGAAAAGAAAAAGGAAAGAAAGGCCGAGGTCACTTATTGTTGTGACCGGCAGTCCAACCATTTACCTTGGGCGTGGACAGACAGTACATTATTCTCTTTAGAAACCTGACGCCAATCTCAGCTACCAATCTCAGTACAATGCGTGGTCCATCTCACGCTTTGGCGTATCGATGATTTTCGGTAGTTTTGAGCAGATTTGGCTACCTTACCATTGCTCATGGTGAGATCTACATTCCCACAAAGTGACACAACGTGAGGTATTTGCCATATTGTTGTATGTGACATTTTGCAGATTTTGAGTTTTTTATCATGAAAATGGTTCCTCCCCACTCTTAATTTCATTGCATGTAAGTGTCCTTCCAATCAGTTGAAACGTTTTCAAAGTATGGCATTGCGTTTGTAACACAATTTTATCCTCTGAATTTACACAATTCTTCAATATTTCGATCCTCATTTTCTCGAAACGATAAAAATGCATACGAAACAATTATGGAAAATACCCGACAATTATATCTTTAATAGTTTTGAAATTACAAGTAGAAACGTTTTTGCCACATCCAGGAATAACTAAAGTGACCGAAACTTTGGAAAGGGCCTTCCTCAAAAATGAGAAAATTGTTGATACACCAGTTTGCGAGGCGGATAACGGCGATTTCTCTCCGGACATGGCATTGTTCGGGAACAAAACACCTGCTGGAGCCTCAGTTGTCTTTTCCCCAGGCTGACACATTGAACTGGGCAAACAACAAAGATAATTGGCGGTCTTGTGAATTCCCGCTGAGATGGACAGCTAAATATCCTCCACGCCTCTCTCTAAAGACCTTTAAATGCCATTATTTCTGTCAGTAAAGGTCTCAGGGTGAAACTAATGTTAGAAGGTATTTTCGTACCTCAGTAACGCAACCGCAAATTCGGTATTTTTCTCTCGTAAAGACGGTAAAGATAACGTTCGGTGCCCTCCGTTTCTCTCCTATAGAGGTGAGATCGGTGTTTTGAATTGTCTTCATTTCCTTTGATGTTTGGCACAAAACAGTTTGACAAGCTCAGGTGAAATGCTTCTAAATCGGTACAGTGCAGGAAAACAACATGTTGTCTCCGGTATTTGGAAATGAACGGCATAGACAGACAGACAGACAGACAGACAGACAGCCAGCCAGCCAGACAGACAGACAGACAGACAGACAGACGGACGGACGGACGGACGGACGGACGGATAGATAGATAGATAGATAGATAGATAGATAGATAGATAGATAGATAGATAGATAGATAGATAGATAGATAGATAGATAGATAGATAGATAGATAGATAGATAGATACATAGATACATACATACATACATATCAAATTTGTTTATTTCCATTCAATACATGTCAAATGTACCCGTACAATATCTTATTGGAAAAACAATACTTCACATTGTACAGAAGCGGAAATACATGCTATGGTCCCTTTCATTCTTGCTCTCCAAATCTTCTTCTCTGGTAAAATTAATATTAGAGTTGATACAATATTATTTCACTTTATGCTAAACTACCTCTGTCGTACTTTCTTGCTCTCAGCTTCCATACGTTAAAAGAGCCTATGCCACTGCTAACACTGCAGTATTTTGCTATAAATTTTGCTTCAATTTTACTGAGGCCAAGTTTACATAGTCCACTTTTTACTCTCTTGTGGACGTGACCTAATGAACCAAAGATCAAAAGAATTATTTCACAATGATATCCTAGTGAATTAATTTCCAGACACAAGGGATAGTATTTATCAAATTTCGACTGATAGCACCTGTCAATGAAGGCATCGAATGGGATAGATATTTCAACAAGCTTTACTGCCTTATTATCTGGGTCTATCATATGACTGTGATATCCGGTCTGTTTTGTGAGTGGTTGAAGGATGTATTACTAGACTGAAAAATTGCTGGCGTGAGGGGCGTATCCATAAGGACAATTTTATTGTTGATGCTGTTTCCTTTAATTTTGTTTGTTATAAAGTTAACAATTCTGTTGTGTCGCTTCTGATACATGGTCTTGAATTTTGTGCATCCATTTAAAATATGTGAGGCAGTTTCTGTAGGATGGTTACAAAGTTTACATATTTTGGAATACACATTAGGATAGTAAAGACTCATTAAGCTTTCACATGGAAGTACTTGTAATCGTCCCTTAGTGATAAAAGTTCTTATTTTGTCCGGAATGTTGTGGTTTGTCCAGAATGAGTTGGAGAGAGAGTGATCGATATTGGGGGATTCCCGTACAATACGTCCCTGAGATTTCTTGGCTTTCCAACTTTCGGTGATTTCGTTTAGCTGAAGTTTTTTGTACGCCGCATAAAATCGTGAGGCATCTTCGATGACAGTTGATATCTCTTCATCTATGTGGAGTTCGAAGGCATGTTTGTTGTTTCTGTCATGTAGCTTTAGGTTCATTCTAGCACACATTTCGTTCAAATGTACCCATGTTGATCTCGTCCAGTTTACTTTAGACTTTCCTGATTATACCTTTTTCATTTGTTTTATATCTCGCGAAAGACGTTTCATCAGTCGTGTTTGCAACCTTGCGTTTGTCCATGTGCAACTTTAATGATTTTCTCGCTGTTTCTCTAACCTGTGGGTCGTCGCTGCTCAATACCGACAGGTAGAATGCCAGGTGTTTCGCATAGTACATTACACGTGGGCTGAGTAGTCCTAGTCCTCCGTGTGACTTTGTTGTAAACATGAAGGCTCTAGTGGCAGAGTTGTTAAGATTTAGCCATTCCCTGACCATATTGGCAATAAGATCTTCAAGGTGATTTATATCCTTTTCAGTGAAGGTGAGGTTTGGATAATAGAAGTTCATCTTTTGGTTGCACATTATGTTGACAGCCTCAATTTTTGCGCTTGATGGTAACAGCGTTTTGTCAATGTTATTGAGTGACTTTTCGTAGTCTGTAATCAGTGACGTCACTTGCTGTTTATCGGCACTATTTGAGATGTTGAAGTCGTATCCTAGATACATACATACATACATACATACATACATACATACATACATATATGCATAGATAGATGAGTGGGTGGGTGGATGGAAGGATAGATGAATGGGTGAATCAATTGATGCATTTATTCCCTGCAACTTCAAACAAATACAGCCTGGGCTTACAAATCTTTTCAAAGCATTCTTTGGCCACTTTATTGGTAGCCTATTAATTAATTTATTCTTTTACACCTTGACAGCGCAATGCTATGCTTGACAGAGCCGCCAAACTAAGTAAAGATGACACCGAAGAAGAAACATTTTTTCTAACAGGTGGGAAAAGCTTAGAATAATGGAATAAAACACCTATGTGGAAAAGACAGGACTTGGTTTGTTTTTGTTTATTTTCGCTGTCCCTGAACATAACACAAAGTGCAAATCTATACCCTCAACTTCATTTGTTTATGGCAGGTTTCACGCTTGTGGTCTGCATTTATCCCAAAAATGTTGAAAAATAATGTAGAATCAATGATGGAGTATTATATACCTGTTGGAAGGGAATCATTTTGGGATCCCAAAAATGATAATTAATTGAGCTTGAGACTCACCTATATTTCATAATATGGCACTGAAGTTACCTGCCCTTGGAAATTCAGAATTTGTAGAGTGAACAGAAAACCCTCTGGTAACACATATAAATGCATCAGCAACACATAGGAACATAACAACTAGTACAGGACATGCTTATGAAGGAGGAAAAAGATAAGAAAAGATTAAAAAATTCTCTCAGAAAATAGGTTTTTAATGTTGAATATAACGCATACAAGCCAACACATCAAATACTTATGAGGAAGTTAGTTACCAGCATCATTTTATAGGAACTGAACCTTTAAAACTGAATAAATGTTAATTAAGCAGTTCACATTTTAAATACATTTTAATGGATGAACATTTTACAGAAAAAAGTTTTCAAATTAGGAGTACCGTACAATGCTTTTAATGTATTGCAACATCAATTTATCTCCCTATCAACATGTAAATTTTAATTCATATTATGCTTACACTCATAGTCATTACAAGTATGGTGCATGCAGGGTATGAAGGGCATGAATAATATTTTTTAAATAGCAACTATTTGAAATCAGTTTAAAACACATTATCCATTAACAGGACTGATATCAGAGTAAGCTAATTTCTTGAGGTATTTCCAGATCTCTCCCCTATTTGTTTGGCTGAGGTTGCTCTCCTCCTTTGCAGTCAGCCCTCAACGCTCTGTTGAAGACAACATGTCTTAAACTAAAAAATATCACGAAATAATAAGTTATTATTATCATTATTATTATTGTTATTATTATAAATATAATATAGTTACAATTTCAAATCACAGACTGTAAATGTACCTGGCGAAAGCATTGTAAGACAGTCTGTTTTTCTCTAACAAATGAAAGACTAGGATTGCACAAAGTGAATAAACGTAATTAAGCATTGTTTGAAAAATAAGAGTGGTAAGAAACTCCTCAGGTGGAGCGAGGCAGATGACGCTCTTCAGAGGAAGAGTGAAATCTTTCATTAGATGTTTCTGCCTTTAACTTTCTGACATCTTCAAGAGCCCCGGCCACACCGAGTTCACGACTCTCGGCCTTTAACTTCCTGACATCTTCTAGAACCCCCGGCTACACCGAGTTCATGACTCTCGGCCTTTAACTTCCTGACATCTTCTAGAACCCCCGGCCACACCGAGTTCATGACTCTCGGCCTTTAACTTCCTGACATCTTCTAGAACCCCCGGCCACACCGAGTTCATGACTCTCGGCCTTTAACTTCCTGACATCTTCTAGAACCCCCGGCCACACCGAGTTCATGACTCTCGGCCTTTAACTTCCTGACATCTTCTAGAACCCCCGGCCACACCGAGTTCATGACTCTCGGCCTTTAACTTCCTGACATCTTCTAGAACCCCGGCCACACCGAGTTCATGACTTCCTGACATCTTCTAGAACCCCGGCCACACCGAGTTCACGACTCTCGGCCTTTAACTTCCTGACATCTTCTAGAACCCCGGCCACACCGAGTTCATGACTTCCTGACATCTTCTAGAACCCCGGCCACACCGAGTTCACGACTCTCGGCCTTTAACTTCCTGACATCTTCTAGAGCCCCGGCCACACCGAGTTCACGACTCTCGGCCTTTAACTTCCTGACATCTTCTAGAACCCCCGGCCACACGGAGTTCATGACTCTCGGCCTTTAACTTCCTGACATCTTCTAGAACCCCCGGCCACACGGAGTTCATGACTCTCGGCCTTTAACTTCCTGACATCTTCTAGAGCCCCGGCCACACCGAGTTCACGACTCTCGGCGTTCGTCACTCACCGTTTTTTTTCCTCGTCGCCAGGTCCTCTTTGGATTTTCTGGTTTCTGTTTTTCTGTGCAGGTGTCTTATCCATTTTGCCAAAAGTGCCACTGGTTATATGGTATAATTTTAGGCTATATGAATTTAGTGTTCATTTCTTTTACACCAAATCCAGCAGGAAGCATTTTCCGCTGTTGTTGCTATTTCCTTAAGGGCACTTCTAATGTCCTGCCACCTAGATTGAGTGTCTTCAGAAGAGAGTACATTGTTGAAACGACAAATACCCTTGCTCCTACTTCCACGGCGAATATGCTTGACTTCATTCCAGCATTCCTTACATCCCTAAGGAGATCCTGGTATTTGGCCACTTTGTATTCGTGCTGCTCCTCAATGTTTGTTTCATACGGGACCGTTAGCTTGATAAGAATGTATGTCTGAGCTTCCTTTGAGCTTAGTACAATGTCTGGTCTCATATCGGAGGTCCTTACCAGCTCGGGATAGTCATTCCATCCTTCCAAGTCTGCTGCCTCTTTCCTGTCACTGGCTTCGTCTAGTAACCCGGGTGCAGGGGAATGTATGTTGGTGCGGGTATTGATGGATGCCTGGATGAATGTCTTTGTTTTGGGTTTGTTAGACTTCTTCTTTGCCTTTTCTACTTCTCATGCAATGGTCGTTGCCAGAATTTCAAGGACACGATTATGTCGCCAGGTGTATCTTCCACAAGCTAATGCGACCTTGCACTCAGACAGAATGTGCTGCAATGTCTGTTTCCCTCTGCACAGCGGTCATTCATCGCTGGTCTCTTTGCTCCATTGAGTGAGGTTTGTCTTTGTGGGAAGGACATCGCATGCAGCGCGAATACTGAACGCCAGCTTCATACTAATAGGCGCCATGTGCCAGATGTCGTTCCATGAATATGCTCTTTGCAAAGCGCTCTCTCAGTTTGTCCCCTGACCTTGCCCTCCTTGTTGCAATGCTTTCCGAACTCTTTTCTCGTCTTCCTCGCATCTGATCTCTTGAAGTACCATGTCTCGCTTTTCTTTGGGTCCTGCTGTAGACACCGGCGGATATGAATGTTCGCCCAATTCTCTTCTATACGACTGAGTCGTTCCGATGATTTCCTTTATCTGCAGGGAGTGTTCTGCTGCTGCGACTGCTTCTCTCACTTTCCACTTTCGATCTGTTTTCAGTTCAGGTTCTATGTTTCTTACCGCTTCATCTTGTGAACCCTTGAACATTAGATGAAGGCGGGCCTTCCCTACTTTGTATTCCTCATTCAGGGATTTAAGTGGTTGTACATGTACTAAATATCATAAAAACCACAGAAAAACTGTGGGGTCGCAGCAGGGCTATAAGCAAAGTCAAAATTGGGCAAAAAGAAAAGGTTGTATGTTGCAAAGCCCCGCGTGAGAAATAAAACCCAAACAATACAAAGCAAACTAAAGAGAAGACAGAAAATACACAAATTTTCGGCTTTCGCCTTTGTCAAGTGAAAAAAAACGAACAATAAAAGACTTCAACAGGAACGAAGTGAAACAGTTTACTTAGCTGCGAGTTCTTGCTTCCTGAAGGTTTATGTCTTGTGCTCTGAGGTACTGTATGGCGCCTTCATCTTGGTTACTAACCAATTGCGTCACTTCGAGCTTCCATGCTTTTGGCGGACGGACGTGCTTTGGTGCTTCTAACGAAGCAAGAACTCGCAGCTAAGTAAACTGTTTCACTTGTGTAGCGATTTATCTTTGCCCTTAGCCCCTCCACAGTTGAGGGTGGAATCTCATAGACTAGCAGTGGCCATAGAAGTTTGGGGATAAGCTTGAACTGGAGAATCCATAGCTTGAACTTTCCTAGGAGGCCAAACTTGTTTCTGAGAAAAATGGCTTATGATGAAAACCCCGTGAAGGTTTATGGCGATGTTCAGAATTCTTACAGAGAGAAAGACAAAGCACAATAAAACTATGCTAAGGATCTGAACTTTATGATGTAGTTGCTGACACTCTGTATTTGATGAATTTTCCTTGTTCCTTAAATGATAAAAGTGGTAGTAAGTAACCAAAGCCACCCCATCTGAAATCCGTCTTAATTCATTTTCGGGTTTTTTCAATTTTTGGTTGTTTTTTTTTCAATTGTTTCTTGTTTGACCTGGCGAAGGATTTGATATAATCGGAAAACTTGAATTTTCTCCCATTTTAATTCTTTTTGAATTTCTGGTATGGTTTGTTTGTTTAATGGTCTTTTTGTGTTGTGTTTTTATGTTGCACTTGTTCCTTACAAGGGGGTTGCAAAATATAACTTGTTCTTTGTTTTGCCAAGTTTTGTATTTGGTTTTAACAGCTCTGTCCATGGCCTGGCGGAGGACGCGGGATTCCCCATCTGCAACCCCCTTGCCACGCTCTGAACCAAATAATATACGCTGCACTTGTGTTACAGACATGAGAGTGAGGTCGGCAAGCGTGCTCTTGCCCTTATTTCTAGATTTAATCTAGATCTACATTTTTCTCTAAGAAAAAAAAAGAAAAAGAATCTGGCTGCTCCAGTATCCAAAATCAGATTTTATTAATTTGTTTTCAATTTCAAAGAGAACAAAAAACAAAAAGGTAATCTCAAAACCTAGATCTGCATCTTATGTACAAAGCTAAAACTAATCATGACAGGAAGAACATAAATAGTCGGCATAAATAAAACCTAAACTCATTCTAATATGAAGATCATTCACAAACTAAGACCTGCAAACTGGGAAATTTCCGATTTTATCATGACTGATTCTGTTCGTTTGAACTATAGGCACGGACGAGCTTGCGGGTAAACCCGATGCTGACTAGATCTAGAGCGATCGGGACAATGCGATCAGTAGGCCTATCGGATAGACAGATTTATGATAACTATAAATGCAAACTTACCCAACAGCTATCGAATCCAAACTGAGGATTCAAAATGTTGTGGTGCGAAGTGTTTTCTCAGAGCACAAACGATGTGCTGGCCGTCTGCAGTCGAGAGCAACAAAATGCCGAAACATGAACTCGTACGGTACTATGTGTCGGAAAAATAGCGGGTCACGTGAATTCTTCAGACCAAAAATACTAAAATTTTCTTGTAAAACCGACCAATTTGTTTACACAACGCAAAATCGTGCTTTTTTTTCAATGTCCAGGTAAAAATTAGGTCTGAACTGCAAAAAACAACTAATTCCGTAGCAAATTTACGGAAGTGAAAGTTCGATCAACCAATTGCCACCACTAGACAGGAAGTAAACAATGGCAGATTTCCATTGCAACCGTCTGTTTGACAACAGTATACGATTTCCTTTTTTTCCCGGCATTTTTCTTGCAAAAGAACCCATTTCTGGGAGGTTGCAAACGATTTCAATAAGATATTTGACTTTTCTCTGGGATACCATAAAACTGGGATGTTGTATGCATCCGAAAAGTCACGAACGATCTCCTTAAAAAAATAAAATAAAATCAGTAACTCGGACAACGGCAACTTAAAATGGTTGGCATGTTTATTTGGAACCAACACAAACCAAAAACAGCCCAGAACAACATTTTGTCACACTTATGTCCATTCTGTGGCAGCGCAAACTTCAGGTGACCTATTATGGCCACAAGCGTGAAACCTGCCTTATGGGAAATTCAATTTAAAGAACAAATAAGGAGAGGAATTTAGGTAAAAACTGCATGTTTCTAGGTCCTATCGGCGTCTTGGTGTTCCCGGCAAAGTTTTGCACTCTACTCTTATTCAAGACCGGCGGCTGTTATAAGTACGTACGCACCCCAAGCGTTTTACGCTAGGAGGGCATACGACATGTACGTACCTATCCCTAACCCTGTCCTTATCCTCGATCCTAAATCTTATCGAATCCCTAACCCTGCCCTCTACCCTTTCAACCAAAAAAAAAAAAAAAGGAGGAAAACAAAAAGAAAATCTGAAAGAATAATTAATCAAGGCTGTTGTTAGGAGTATTTTGGGAGGAGCTCTCTAGCTCTGGGAAACTGAAGCCACTGTGTCGAAGCTCTTACCGTGTCATCACAAAACAATGTAATGATAGGTCACGTACTATGGAAACTGCACTGTCACAGCACACGAGCGATTCAGTCACAGTGTCAAATTATGATGACTTTATTAACTATTGACTCACAGATGACAAAGGTGAGAGAATTCGTCCATGTCGCTCATTGAATAGAAGTGCTCACGTTTGTCAAATCTGTTCTTGCCAAAAGCGTCAAAAGCAAAACTTTAATCCCGACAACTCCTATTATGGACACAATAAATCAAATGTACAGAAAAAACCACAATCGTCTCAAGGTTGCACTTGGCTAGTATTATTTAAACCGGGATTACATTTCAAAACTGCCTGCAAGCAATTCTTCATGCACAGATGGCCGTCAAAAATGTGAAAACAGCATTCACAGTACAACTGACAGATAGCACTGTAGTTAATGAATGTGAGATGTCTCCAAACCAAGGTGAATGCAGTACATTTTGTAGATGGAATGTACCAAATACATCGCGACCTTAGTTATTGTTTTCTCCAACACTTTTTGCACACCTGAGAAATTCGACATTAAAACATTCACGGCTTTTGTATTATGAGTTGGAATAAATTGGAACTATAAAACAGTTTGACACGTGCCACAATGCATTTTAAACAAGTGCCAGAGTGCTCATTTAGGAAGGACTTCCGAATGCGTTCCGTAGCCCGAGTGAAAACAATACATAGCTACCACGGCAGCTTTCCCTGATACGTCAATCTGACTACTGCCCAGACGAACATCGGCCTACGGCCTCGATGATACAAACTGACTAGACCATCACGTGGTTACAGATCAATCTGACAATGGCTATTGTGCACTTGTCCAGCTATTGTGCACTTGTCCAGCTCTGGAACGCATTCGGAAGTCCTCCCCTCATTTATTATACCTGTTCTACATACTAAAAGATGACCAGTTTTTCAGAAAATGGGGATAGAACAAAGATCTAAGGTCCCCACAGAGCTTTTCTCATTCTGTCTCAAACGACTCCAAGCATTTAAAACTGACCTTCCCCCAAATCCGTCATAACACTTCAAATCCAGGGCTTCCACTAAGGAATTTTGTGAAGTTGGGAAATTTACACGGAAAGAAGAATTTTTGTCTCAAAATTCAAAGGGAATTTTTACGAATTTTTTTTATCTAAAAAGTTAAAACGTTGCCATAGTTCGTCTGTGTAGATCTGTTAATTCCCGTGTTTTATTCTGCAAGAGATATGCGAGTAGGCTACTTAATGTTTCACAAGCGGTGAGGCGCTATTTAGCGGTCTATAGCTTCGTCTGTTGGTTACAGCCTTTATGGCTGAGATCCATTACTTTGACGTGGATGGTTGTTGGACGCTTCTGGCAGTCTGTCCTATAATTCTGTTGCACATGTATTATCTTTTTCCTAGCACAATGTGCTCCAAATTCAAACTGAAACCCAATAAAATGACAGTCTGTTTAGCAGGATCTAAAGATGATGTAGCAGATGTCTGGTCAATTCCATTTTTAGCAGTACCGTTTCTACAATTTTGTTTTTCAGGTAAAATGAACCAGAGCCACCAGATTCAGCTCGACCATCTCCACACTGCAGCAAGACGAGCATGACTCTTGCAAAAGTCTTCCGTGGAGAAGGCCAACATAATTGGAGAATGAAGGGGAAATGAACGTGAGTACAGAGTGTGTTGTCCACAAAATTCCGTCTCGGAATCGGAGGTAAAGACTTCATTTTTATTGTTAAAAATGACATGTTCATCATTTCGTAGCGCTGAATGAATTTACCACAAAATGTCCATGGCTTAGGGGAAATTTTGGCATAATCTAAAATTGCCCATTTTCAGGACTGAAAGAAAGTTATCCAAACTTCTCAACACTCCCAATACAAAGATCAAGATCCAGCTAGCAGCGATTGAGAGGCTGGTCTGCTGGACGATCATAAGGACACTTCCGGCTATGTGGACAGGTAAATACATGATTCATTATTTAAGAACTATTGCTTCCATTTCGCCAATAGTGTGCACAACACAGATGCCATTTGGTAGAAACAATGCATGAAGGTGACCGTGATGTGCCGACGGCCCTTAAACTCAAACGCAAGAAGACATTTCTCTTTCAATCGCATCCAGTCACCCCAAAACCGTGAAAAGCAAAGTGGCTGTTGTCGTGGCGACCGTCCATTAAACTCCAACTCGAAGGCCTTGCGTCCAGCTGGTCTCCATTTTGCATGTTCTACGTAGCGTGGGGTGGATCTGAACCTGCTATTTCTTGCAGTGGATTGACAACTTCAACAGACTGGCTTGGCAACATATTGTGTTGAATACAATCATGCAGGTTTGACCCCAACTCTCAGAGGGCTCATCCACTTTCGAACGGGACAATCCATTCAGTGGCCAATAACAAGTTTTCAACTATACAACGTGCCCTGGGGAGAAGGTAATTGAAAATGTTGCTGAATGGACATCAGCCTGGAACGACCATACATTTCTGAAAACGGAAAACCGTCTTCAAATTTTTATCGAATTGTATCTCAAAAGAGCGTTGATGTACAAATATCCATACAAATACCTATTGGCAGGGAAGAAGATAACTATTACAGAAACTGATGTTTGATGGTGTTAATTTCATGAGAATGACTCACGAGAGCAATTTGCGCAAGTGCTGCACTGTTTAAAAAACTTCTAGTGAAACTGAAACACAGCTGGGCGAGAGGGATCATCTGCCCGCATCAGACACTAGGACTGTGCATACTATCAGATTCCAATTTTTATATATTGGAGTGCTCAGTCCATACGGTGCGGGTACGTGAAACAGACAAGTCAATGGGATTGGAGAGCAAGCAGGTACTGAGGTAGATTTTTTCAGTAGACTGTTGGGTTAGAAATTAATTTTGATTCTAGGTAGGAACAAGTTCGTGGAACGGGGAATCTTGTAACCACTACCGCTCTAATCATATAGTGGTAGCGCATCTCATCACTATTCAGTTAGTTGCTCAATCTCTGCAACAGTAATTAGATCTATTCAAAATTATGGAGATAAAAATATTTTATGCCAGCCTTTCCCCGATAGATGTTTATTTGAAATTTTAATCGTTCAAACTATGAAAAGCACGCTTCGGGGAGGTACTGCATCAACAAGAAACAAAAAAATAACACCAAAAAACGAAGGGCGCAGAATGGCCATATCTTGCCGACGCGCTTTAAAATCCAAATTCACAATTTTACTGAACTTATACCCACAAGGGATGGTCTAACTTCCTCTGTGTTTGAGAAAATTCTGTTTGGAAATAAATTTCCTCGATTTAATCTTTGATTTATTTAAATAATGGGCTACTCTCTCGTGTCACGGGAATTGGGCCTTAATTCTATTGCAAGTTTGGAAGGTGTCACGATCACATTAGGATCATAAATGCCGTGCTAGGTCACGACGTCAGTGAGTTAATTTTTGCGATCTTGTTGAGTATAACCAGCGTAATTTGTCCTTGAGCTGTTCTCGTGAACAGTTTGTTTTGAAACGCCTTTTTTCTGATGGATGGAGAGAAGGAGGGGCGAGACAGAATAAATGTATAGCTAGGAATGACAGAGCAGTTCTCGACCCCGTGATTTTGATTAACATAGATAAGGGGCGAGTAAAGGTAGTTTATTTAGACGCTTAGTTGGCGTTCGGAAATTCGTGCATAAGAGTAGAAAGCACGGGGTTTGAAGATTTTAGTAGTTAATGTTTCGCATTTTAAATTTTGTCTAGACCGTAAAATTGACCTTGATTTTGGCGCAAGGCCATGACAAGCGTAAATTAATATTGCAGGCTGAGCTGAAGCGACTGCACCAATCAAATGTATGAATCTGGACGGAAGGTCGAGACATAGCTTTAGTATTTAAACCCGTGCAGAGCTTAGATAGAGGCCACATGTAGACAATCCACTTACGAGGTGGACGGCGATAGTCCTCAGCCAGATGAGAGACATAGAGACGCATTTGAGCAGCCCATATATTGTGAGGAGCGCCATGATTTAAAGCTCCAGAGCCTAAGCTACTTGGTTTGATATGAACCCACAGCGTTTACATCCAGCGCTCTCACTCCCAGTGAGGGCCTAATGGTGAGAGTTCATACTAATTTGTAATGATGAAAGTGAACCGTTCTACTTACTTTTGAAGACAGTTTCAGAGTTACCGCCAGACAACGCATGGTTGTACAAGCATTCTCCATGGCGTGTCTAGAGGAAATGTCCATATCATAACATGTCTCATTGAATTAATAGAATTTAAACTGTTATATCCGTCGCCACGTGCGCGGATTCTATTTGGCATATAACTCATATGACCTGCAAGTAGTTAGAGTGAATAAGTTAGTCTTTATAGAAAGCTGTAGTTTCATTAGTTAGATTCAGTTGCCTTTGAATTGATATTTATAATTATTTATAATTATATTTGTTACATGTTGATATATCTTAATATTTAATTCATATTATTATTGCTAACATAAAACCCCAAAACTAATGAAGTACGAATTACGTAATTACTCTTTTGTTTCTATGTTCTGGAGTGACGCACCTTGTTATTGTAATCAAGGACATGCGGCACACAATAAATTTGCTCTTGAGTTGAAACGTCTTTGTTGTGTTATTAAGACCTGTCAGTCAATATCTTATATCAACATGGTGGCAGCGAGGTAATAGAACCCAATGAGTGCTTGAATACCATCGTCCCAGCCAGACCAATGAATGTTTGACGCCTGAAAGTCGCCGAACACACGCTAAGACCAGCCCTCGCAATTTTTTTTTTTCCAAAACAAGGGAAATAACCGCTTGAATCCGAATTCTCGAGAGGGTAACAGAGTTGTCTTCCTGGAAAATGTCAGACAGCCAATTTCGCCTACCTCCAGAGTTGAATATAACATCTGGAAACATCTCAGATAATTTTCGAAAATGGAAGCGACAGGTAGAAGTCTACCTGGATGCATCAGGAGGCTCAGCTAAGCCCAAAAAGACTCAAACCGCCATCCTGTTACACTGTGCAGGACCCCAAGTGCTGGAGCTATAGGACCAGTTCAAGTTCGACAACGACACTGATAAACAGGACCCAGAGAAGGTGTTGCAACAACTACATAATTACTGCAATCCTCTCTGCAATGAGGTTCTAGAAACCTTTAGATTTTGGAACATCCCTGTCTTCGAACCATTTGATACGTTCATTACAGAATTGCGCACCCAAGCAAGCAAGTGCAACTTTGTCGAAAAGGATCGCATGATTCGAGACAAAATAGTATTCTCAGCGGAAAAGAAACTTCAAGAGAAACTGCTTAGAGAGCAAGAACTTACATTAGCGAAAGCAATCACGATTGGACAATCGTATGAACAGACAAACAAGCACTTGCAAGAGATGAACACCACCAGAGTCGACAAAGTCCGAGCTGACAAACCTGACAGAAATGCAACAGGAAGGAATGAATACGGCGGCAACCGAGACAAACCTAGGCAACAGAGAAGGTTCATCAATGATTGCCACTTTTGTGGCAGAAGCCACGAACAAGTTAAAGAAAAGTGCCCGGCATGGGGGAAATCATGCACAAACTGCCACGGGCGTAATCACTTCGCATCAAAATGCAAAAAGAAGGAAATAAAATTCACCTCTAGGGATGAGGCAGAAGAAGTATCTGCAAGTGGAGATGAATGGCTGAATGCAATAAGTACCAAGAAGGAGAAAATGACGGCAGTATTAAAAATCAATGGCAACGATGTCCGCTTTCAGGTAGACACTGGAGCAGATGTCAATATCCTGTGCAAAAAGTATGTGAAGCGTGAACAGACAAAGAAAACGTCACAGACACTGACCATGTGGAACAAGACGAAAGTGAAACCAGCTGGTGAGGCTACAATAGAAGTTGAAAACCCCAAAACCAAGGAAAAGGGGAATGTGCCTTTCACCGTAGTTGAAAATGATTTTGCGTGTCTTCTCAGCCTCAAAACATCCAGAGAGCTTGGGTTGATTACCATAAATGAAGACAGATTTATAGCCAAGCTAGAGTTAGAAACAATTGGGGATCTGGGTGAAGCACATTTGACAGTAGACCCCACAACCAAACCAACAATCCTGCCGTGCAGAAAAGTACCTCATGCAATAAAAGACCAGGTTAAGGGAGAAATCAATGACCTGTTGCAACGTGGCATCTTACAGAAGGTTGAAGAGCCTACCCCTTGGGTTAGTCAGATGGTCGTGGTGAAGAAGCCTAACGGCAACATCAGAATCTGTATTGACCCGCAACCCCTAAATAAAGCTCTACAAAGAGAACATTTCAAGCTTCCCACTCTCGATGACATACTCCCCGAATTTCAAACTGCAAAAGTTTTCTCAAAGCTGGACATAAAAGAGGCCTACTGGCATATCAAACTGGACGAAGAATCAAGCAAATTTATTGTGTGCCGCATGTCCTTGATTACAATAACAAGGGGCGTCACTCCAGAACATAGAAACAAAAGAGTAATTACGTAATTCGTACTTCATTAGTTTTGGGGTTTTATGTTAGCAATAATAATATGAATTAAATATAAAGATATATCAACATCCCCCCTCAAGACATTTTGCCCGTTTTGGCGTCCCAAAAATTCTAGTATCAGACTGTGGACCTCAGCTTGTCTCCCGGGAGTTTTCAAATTTTGCTGAAAAATGGGGATTTCAACACGTGACCTCAAGTCCCGGACATCCCAAGTCCAACGGGCGAGCAGAATCGGCAGTGAAGAATATCAAACACATGATGAAGAAAGCCAACCAACAGAAACAGGATCAGTACGAAGCGCTTTTGGAACTCCGCAATACTCCGCGACAGTATGAGAAATCTCCAGCTGAAATGATGTTTGCAAGACGACCGCGCACATTGGTCCCTTGCAAGCCCACAACGTTTATGAACACTATTCAAAAACCCAATGAGAGAAATGATGCTGTGACCAAATCTTACAACAAAAATGCCAGAGACCTACCACCACTACAGAGGTCACAGCCTGTCTACTATAGAAACCCCAACCAACCTGGTTGGAACAAGGGCAGGATTATCCGTACGAATGGAAAGCGCCAATACACAGTAGAGGGCGAAAACGGAGGATCCTACCAACGCAACCGTGTACACCTCAGACCAAAGTCAAGTCCTTTTAAAAGAGAAGCTGACGACGAAGCTGAGCCGATGTATCCAAATACCCCGACGACGGAGACAAACACTAGCCCCAAGTCCCCTCTTGTTAACAATCCCAGCCAGTTAGTGAATGACTCTCACAGACTCGAGGACCTGCCCTGCACCCTGCCAACTGTGAGTGAGAGACCCAAACGTGATGTCAAGCAACCATTGTGGATGAAAGACTTTGTTATATCCAAATGAACACTTGTTTAAAATACCCATTTATTGCATACCATAATTTCAGTACATGTATTTTATTTGAAGTAGTATAATCAAACACCCCACACAAAACTCATAAACACCAGCACGCCTGGTCAAGCGTACGAAATGTGCTGTAATAGAACTATCAAATCACAAAAACGTTTTGAACCATGACTAATGTGTTTTTGTTCTAATTTTACTGTCAAAGAATGACACTGTTCTGAAAACAGAAACAAACAAACAAACAAAACATATTCACATATATATTAGTCTGATCATGTTTTTCTTTTATAACAAAATTAAACCATGTCAAGTGTAATCATGTCTGCATCATTATCAAGTGAAAAAGCAAGTTACAGAAATGACAATTTTTTTGTAAGGACCAGAAGACAAAAGGTCATGATAATACCCTCCTCTGGATGAGGTCAAATAACCTCTAGAGTGTTTTGATTAAATTTAGTGCTACTTAAGTATAGTTTTAATTACCATTATTGAATACAGTCAACTTGTTTATGGAAACAAGGGGGGATGTTGATATATCTTAATATTTAATTCATAAAACCCCAAAACTAATGAAGTACGAATTACGTAATTACTCTTTTGTTTCTATGTTCTGGAGTGACGCCCCTTGTTATTGTAATCAAGGACATGCGGCACACAATAAATTTGCTCTTGAGTTGAAACGTCTTTGTTGTGTTATTAAGACCTGTCAGTCAATATCTTATATCAACATTACATTAATTCCTGTAATTAAACTGCCCTACAGTTCTGCTAAAAATCAAAGCAATTGATTTATTTAGTTTTTAGAGTGCAAGTATTTTTTTTTGTGTGTTCGTCGATTGTGGGAGCGGACCTCGAAAGAGTGTCAGTCGAATTCTCCCCATCTAACCCACATCGCGACACTGGAGGGGACTTACCAAATTTCTTAATCCTTAATTTCTTAAATTCGTTAGATTATAATCACCTTTTCTCTTTGTTTGCATTACATTTTTGTTCTTTTCATGATCCGTCGCTCACGGGGTGTCGCACGTTGAGCTAGTTTAAAATTATTTATTATTTAGTTTTGTATACTGCTTTGTTATTTTTACTTCCACATATGTCGCTGCTCTCCCATTGACCCGATGACCGAGGCCAGGCAGACTACAGAACAGAACTTGGAACGGTGAAAGACAAAAAAGACTGACTGTGGTGTACGCAAGGGCTAAAGGAATTACCACCCAGTTCCTTGAAAGTTAAGTGATTCCATCCTAAAATTTTGTCTGCGTCTGGGGAGTTGAGTGTTCCTCCTCGTGTTTTACAGGCTTTTTATACTTTTCTTCTTTGTTAAAACTGCGGGAGGTCGGCGAGGGTTCTTACGTGTGCGTGTCCTCTGTGCCAAAGTGGTGGCTTGGTCGCCGATTTTGCCGTTTCGACGACAACGTCTGCGGTCTCGCAACAACCAGTGGTGATTAAAACAGTGAGGATTCGCATTCGTGAGAATAGTCTTTGTTAGGGACCTGTATATTTGTTTAGATTGTGGCTTTCACATCTTCCTCGTCTCTTTGGGAAGACGTCTCTCTTGTTCTCTTCTCACCTATCTGTAATTATATTCAGAACTTGTAGGGTCTGTTATCGTTCGTCTTTTCTTGTTTGTCTAGCGTCGTGTTTGGTGTATTTTTTTTCATTAGACCTTTATCATTATGGTGTTGGTACATTCCTTTGTTTAATATAATGCCTGTGTGAGTCATGTGTCTACATTGACGCATTGATTGAGTTTATCTGGTTATTGTGACGTATAAAGCTGATACGCCAGAGTATATACTTATATATTGGGAATATTGATTCCCCATTCAAGTGCAGTTGTGCACCTGCCTTGAATATCCAGTATATAATTACTGAAGTTATTGTTCTTTAAAGAGAACTTCAGGTAATAAAATTACCTTGCAATTGCAATTATACAAGAGCTATAGAAAAATAGCTAAAAATATTAATCAACGATCTAATATTCGTTGATTCACATGTAATTATATATTACATCGGCAGTGATAACAGTAAGGACACTGCGATTTCATTGAAGAAGGAACATTGTTTGTATTTTGTCGTCTACTAGTGACGTTGACCCGACGAGTGCAAATTGCCTCAGGGATTAATAATCGCGGAGTTAAATAAGTAAATATTTTTTATCGCGTATCGGATTAACGTAAATACTACAGTGATAACATAGTACACTGTCAGACGGGTTATTGCGTGAATTTATCCGGATACCTGTCCATTAACATTAATAGATCTCCTGTAGAGACCTATTGTGAGTGTAACTAATCATAATGGCCGATTACACTTCCTATATAAATTCAGCGAAGCTGTTAGGCATACCCGAGGACCAGCTGGCTTCTTGGTGCGAGAGTAGACTAAAAGAAGACCTAGCTAGAGAAGAGCGTGCCGCAGAAAGAGCCGAGAAGGCCGCGGAACGCAAACGAGAACAAGAAAAAGAAGAAAGAGCCGAGAAGGCCGCGGAACGCGAACGAGAAAAAGAAAAAGAAGAAAGAGAACGACAAAGAGAAAAAGAAGAAAGAGCCGACAAAGCGGCTCATCGAGAGCACGAAATTGCCCTAAAGAAATTAGAGCTGCAAGGAAACCAACCGACCGCGGATCCAAGTGTTCCAACGAATAATGTTAAAGCAAAACCAAAGCTTCCAACCTATAATGATAAGGTCGACCAGATCGATTCTTATATTCATCGTTTTGAGCTCCACGCGGTAGCCGCCGGATGGGAAAGAACTGAATGGACTTCGTGCCTTGCAAATTTATTAACGGGACGTGCACTTGAGGTATTCCATGGCCTCAACATCGAGGATTCTAAAAATTACGACATCCTTAAAAAGGCTCTTTTAAAGCGTTTTCAACACACAGAGGACGGTTTTCACCAAAGATTCCGGAGTTGTAAGCCAGACGCGTCCGAAAATTTTTCAACGTACGTCGTCCGCCTAAAGCACTACTTAGACCGCTGGATTCAGCTGGCCGGTGTCGCTGACGGTAATTTTAAAGGGCTTTATGAGCTCGTTCTGAAGGACCAAATATTTAACGCGTGCCATTCAGAACTAGTCTCCCACATTAAGGAGTGGCCACCTAAGACGTTAGCGGAAATCACGTCCTTAGTAGAACAGTACGCGTCCGCACACCCTAATCGTTCGCTGGCTAAAGCCAAAACTAGCGAACCGTTTTATGCCGGAGTCGGTGGAACTGCGCCAATGGGTACAAGAAATTCCCGACCAGTTCATCGCCAGACGCCGCCTCCGCGTGCATATTCCGAACCGCCGCCCAATAAAGCTCGCGGTTTTCCAAGCCGTGCTGGACCTCCCACTCGGGGACATTTTATTCGCTATTCAGGTCCACCCCGTCGTGACGTTAACGAGGGCTACCATTATCAGCGCCCACCATGTCCACCTCCTTGGGCATATTATAATAATCCATATAATGTACCTCCAATGCAACCCAGACGTAATATATATGACAGCACTAGGTGTTATCGGTGCAATAAACCAGGCCATACGTCAAAATATTGTAGGGTTAAGTTTGAAGCTGCAAATGCTTGCACCGTCATTGTTCCGGCTGCACAGAGTAGCCGTAGCGTTGAACTCACGTCGCCCATGACGGGCACCGTTCCGGTTATGTCGGCCCTCCATCAACACGGGTCATTGACCTTATATGAGGGTCATGTTAACGCCATACCCGCGTCTGTCTTACGCGATTCAGGTTGCACCACTATCGGTGTTGGGGAATCACTGGTCAGACCGACCCAGCTGATTGAACAACAGGCAACTTGCATTACTTTCGGGGGCTCCGTCGAGCGATTCCGTCTCGCGGAGATATACATCGACACGCCATTCATTACAGGTGTCGTAACGGCATGCGTATTACCAAATCCGGTTGCCGATCTAATTATTGGTAATTTACCACAGGTCAATGATACACCTGACGGCCAGTTAAAAGTTTGGAACGAAAACGTTGCGTGTGTCACCACACGACAACAGTCAAAACGTCCACCGGATGGTAATTTACAAACCCCTGCGTTTGATTTTAATGTCACGCCCACAGTTTTCTATAAGGAACAACAAAGCGATCCATCACTAAAACCGCTGTTTGCGAAAGTTCAGCCTCAGAACGGAAATGCCTCTCCGTTTATCATTAAAAATGAATTATTATACAGAAATTTCCGAAGTAAACGTGAGACCATTGAACAGCTCGTGGTGCCTAAGTCGTTCCGCCGCGACATTCTGCGTCTCGCGCATGATACATCATTTTCAGGCCATCAAGGTTCAGCCAGAACCAAATCACGGATATTGGCTCATTTTTTCTGGCCTGGTGTATACTCGGACGTGAACCGTTTTGTGGCGCGCTGCGATGTATGTCAAAAACGTACACCTAAAGGTAAAGCATCACGCGCACCCCTTCAGGAGATGCCTCCAGTCTCAACACCATTCGAGCGTGTCGCAGTTGACATAGTAGGTCCTCTTAGTAAATCAGACAGAGGCCATCGATTCATCCTTTCGGTAATCGACTACGCGACGCGCTGGCCTGAGGCTATTCCTTTAAGAGACATTACGGCTGACCATGTCGCTGAGGCACTTGTTACTATTTTCTCGCGAGTCGGATTTCCGACCGAGATTCTTTCAGACAGAGGACCACAATTCACCTCTGATCTATACAAAAACGAAGTGGTTATTTTCAAGGCATGCCTTGGAAATAACGCCAGCGTTATTTTCAAGGCATGTTTCATTGACCAATCAGAAGCTGTTTCAGTATTTCTAAACGTGGAGCCTTAGACTGTGCATTGTCAGGCTGATATGTAACGACGTGAGGGTCTAGTCAGTTTGTATCATCGAGGCCGTAGGCCGATGTTCGTCTGGGTAGTAGTCAGATTGACATATCAGGGAAAGCCGCCGGGGTAGCTATGTATTGTTTATTGGACTCAAGGTATGCCTTGGAACTAACGCCAGCGTTATTTTCAAGGCATGTTTCATTGACCAATCAGGAGCTGTTAAGGTATGCCTTGAAAATAACGCTAGAGTTAGTTTCAAGGTATGCCTTGTAAATAACGCCTTGCATACAAAAAGGTACTAGAATTAGCGGGAATTAAACAGAAATTAACGTCCCCCTATCATCCGCAGTCAAATGGTTGTTGCGAGCGGTGGAATGCGAGCATGAAGTCTATGCTAGCACGCGTATCCGCCGACAAACCTGGAGACTGGGACCGTCAGCTCCCCGCTATTCTCTTCGCCTATAGGGAACTCCCGAACGCGTCCACGGGTTTCTCCCCATTTGAGTTATTATACGGACGTAAACCACGTGGCCCGATGGCCATACTTAGTCAATTGTTCGCCGGCTCTGAAACCGACGATTATGATACGCGATGCGCGTATCAATATGTTGTCGATCTCCGACAACGAATTATTAATGCATGCAAAACCGCTCTGCAATTTGCATGCGCTAGAGCGAGTTCTTCAAAATTTTATCGCGATCAGGGCATCCAAATGCGCGCCTTGTCAGTCGGAGATCTGACACTTGTTCTTTTGCCGCAATCGCAAAACAAACTCCTTCTAACTTGGAAGGGACCATACAGAGTCCTTAAGAGACTCTCCAGAGTGAATTATTTGATAGATATTCGCGGGCAGAGGAAAATATTTCATATTAATATGCTGAAAAAGTACCTGCCTAGCGATGATCGTCGTAACAACTCCGTTCATGTCGTCCCAAGGGCCAACGCGGCTTTAGTTACTGTCGACGACGAGGACCCTTTGAGTATCGACAAATCGTTGCCCATATTACAGGCCACCGAGAGTATAAACGATGTTAATATTAATGATGAGCTTACGCCGTCGCAGAAACAGGATCTTACACACCTGCTCCAAGAATTTGCCACGGTGTTCACTGATTTGCCGGGTTGTACGTCTTTAGTCCAACATGTAATACGACTTCAGACAGACGTACCGGTGTTTGTTAAACCGTACCCGCGCCCGCTGCACGCTCACGAAACGATAATTACAGAAGTACGTGCCATGCTACGGCTAGGTGTGATAGAGCGATCAACAAGTCCGTATTGCTCGCCGATTGTCTTGGTCAAGAAGAAAGACGATACCGTACGTTTTTGTATTGACTATGGAAAGCTCAATGCTATAACCATCTATGATGCGGAACCCATTCCCAATCAGGAGGACTTATTCGCGCGGTTATCCAATGCAAGTATCTTCTCTAAAATAGACTTATCCAAAGGATATTGGCAGATTCCTCTCGAAGAAGGAAGTAAACAATATACAGCTTTTCAAACCCCTTTGGGTTTAATGCAATGGAAATATATGCCTTTTGGACTGGTTACTGCACCAGCCACGTTCGCGCGCATGATGAACATCTTACTAAATGAACTGCGCTGCGTTCTATCATATTTCGATGATATATGTATTTTTCAGGCTGATTGGGCTGGCCACTTAATGGCCCTTCGTGAAGTTTTTGCCGCTCTTCGCCGAGCTGGCCTTACCGCGCGACCCAGTAAAGTGTTCCTGGGATATCACCATATAAACTTTTTGGGTCATACACTAACCCGCGGGGTTCAGACTCCAGACGATCGCAAGATATCCAGTATTTGGAAACTGCAACCCCCTAAAACTAAAAAGCAAGTCCGTAGCTTGTTGGGACTTTTGAATTATTACAGGAAATTTATACCAAACTTTTCCTCTCTCTCAGCCCCGTTATCAGATCTAACGAGGAAGAATCTTCCAAATAGAGTCGTCTGGACGCCTCAGTGCGCTGATGCCCTTCAGACTATCCAGAATTTATTTTCTACTTTCCCCCTGCTTGTTTTACCCGATATACGCCAGACATTCGTCGTCCGAACGGATGCGTCAGATAAAGGAATAGGCGCCGTGTTACTCCAACAGCGTGACGGTTTCTTGCGACCGTGCTTATATGCAAGCCGGAAATTACTTGATCGAGAGACGCGCTATGCGATTGTCGAACGAGAGTGCCTCGCAATTGTTTACGCGGTAGATGCATTTTCTCGATACTTATTAATGTCCGAATTTATAATTGAAACGGATCATCGACCATTACTGTTTCTTAAGTCGAACAGAGCCAAGAATGCTCGACTAACCAGATGGAGCCTTGCGCTCCAGGAATACAAATTTACTATTCGGGCTATACCTGGGGAGGATAATTTACAAGCTGATGTATTGTCCCGTTTGATTTAGTGTTCTAAAATAGTCTGTTGAACATTGAGGTTGAGCATTTTTCACCTTTTTCGGAGACCGTGGATGGTTTCACATTATATTGTCCTACCAATTATGGACATTCTTTCTCAAAAATTTCCATGTGATTCCTTTTTCCACTAGCGTCCATCCTGACCATGACCTGAGTTTCAGACAACCTTGACGCCTTTGTCTGCGGGTCAATGAGATGAGAAAATGGCAAACCGAGCGACCAGACCTACTGCTGCCAGGATACCATTACTTTAATTAACTATTGTTCGTTCATGTTCTATGAATGTATTAATTACGCTCAATGAAGCGATGAGCTAGTTGCTCAATATTTCAGTCTTTACAGTATGTCTGTGTGAGAGAAGTTTATCACTTTAATTCTTAAGTGCTACAATAATTGTATATTATCACAGAACGTCGCATATAAATATACATATGCTATTGTCCAAGTTTTGTCAGGCCAGAGTTTTCTGCTATTGTACGACAGTACACAATACAGCCTGCTACTGTCACCCCCGCTGTCTTGTGGGTCATCTCGGGAGAGAGGAAGACTAGGGGAAGGTAACCCTGAATACAAATACCACACTGCCTTGTGTGTTGCTATGATAGCAAAGGCTATGGGAGTAAACCCAGACAGAAAATCAGGAGTGGAGACCCGAAGGTGGTTGTCAGGGAGAACTGCATCAAACTGGCTTCCAGCATCTCCTGCAGCCGGACTAGTTCCAAATGTATTGACCTGGTCTCTCCCTTGGGTTTAACTAGAATGGCAGAGAGAGGGGTGGTGCCTCTGGGCAAAGCACCATCTCTTAAAAATAGCCCAGGCAAGGCAGCAAAACGAGGAGGCGTTTGCTCGGGCTTGGCAAGCGTCTGTCTCTCCTCTATAAGCCCACCCATTTCCGATTTGGAGAGGACACTCCAGCCATCCGTTACGGATGGGCACAACACGGGAGGTGGCAGTTACCGGTGATAAGCTCAATCCATTTGGCGTACGGATGAGAGCCAGGGGTCCCCTCTGTCGGTGGGAGCGGCTTTTCAGCTGCATTGATCAACTACCGCCCGCCGTAACCTGGGCAGCCCCCAGGCAGTTGGGTGTTGTTCCGCCACGTCAGCCTGCTTCATAAGGTGGTTGGAGCTAGACCAAAAGTCAAAAAGCTGACGTAAAGTGTGCACCTGGCAAAAACAGAAAAATACTAAAACTTGGTACCTGGAACGTCAGAACAATGCGCCCAGGCTTGCAACAGCAAGATCTCACTAATATTGACTCCATCAGGAAATCCCAAATTATTGATCGAGAACTTCAGCTACTAAACATCGACATCGCTGCCCTTCAAGAAACTCGACTTCCCGACTCCGGGTCAGTCAAAGAAGAAAACTACACCTTCTTCTGGCAGGGCCTTAGCAGCGAACAGCCGAGAATCCACGGCGTGGGCTTCGCCGTAAAAAACTCCCTTATCAATTCGATCGCAACTCCAATTGGAGTGTCAGAACGCATCATGACACTCAGACTGAACACCCGGTCTGGTTTTACCAACATTATCTGTGTCTATGCCCCAACACTTACCTCCTCTGACGAAACCAAAGACATTTTCTACGAGGCATTGCAGAGGACTCTCCACAACATCCCTCTCACCGAAGGCCTGCTAATTCTGGGTGACTTTAACGCTCGAGTGGGAGCAGATCACTCCGCATGGCCAAAGTGCATTGGGCACTTCGGCATTGGCAACATCAACGAAAACGGGCAGCGCCTTCTGGAGCTATGCTCCGTAAACTCATTATGTGTTACAAACACGTACTTTGACCTTAAGAGATGCGAAAGAACATCATGGCGCCATCCCAGGTCTGGCCATTGGCATCAATTAGATCTTATTCTCTCAAGGAGGAAGAGTTTGGGCTGTATAAAAATAACTCGTTCCCTCCACAGTGCTGACTGTGACACCGACCATGCACTGGTAGTCAGCAAAATCAAAATTTCGGCCAAGAAAATATACAGATCAAAAGCCCCTTCAATCCCTAAGATCAATGTAACAGCAATCAGAGATGAATCAAATAGAAAGTCATTTGAAAAGTTATTTGCTGAAAGCATGGATAATGTCACCCAATGTGACTCGGTAGATGAAACATGGAACACTCTCAGTTCAAAAATTCATGACTGTGCCATCAAGTCTTTTGGACAGCATAAAGTTTCAAACAACGACTGGGTAGCCCAGAACAGCGAAATTCTCCTACCTCTCATTGAGCAAAAGAAATCTGCTTTCAATGAGTATAACAAAAATTGCAATCAGAGTACAAAAACTTGTTTGAAAAATGCAAAAGCTAAACTTCAGCTGGAGGTAAGACGTTGCGCCAACAAATACTGGACAGACTTGTGTAACAGCATACAAGAGGCAAATGAAAAGGGAGATATGAAAACCGCCTTTAGTCAGATGAAAGTAGCTCTTGGGCCAATCATCACCAAAAGCGCCCCACTTAAGTCTGTAAATGGTGAACCCATCACAGATAAAAATGAACAACTGAATAGGTGGGTAGAGCATTACTCTCTGTTGTATTCAACTGAGAAAAATATTCCACCAGATTTTGAGGAACACCTCCAAAAACTGCCAATAATGGCCGAACTTGACGCTGAACCTTCCTTAGTCGAGCTTTCCAATGCAATCGACCACCTGTCTGCTGGAAAAGCCACAGGAAGTGACAACATTCCTGCAGAGGTATTAAAAGACCTAAAAGGCCCACTATTACCACACCTGTATAATCTGTTACTGCAGTGTGGGAAAGAAGGCGTGATACCACATGATATGAGAGACGCCAAAATTGTCACACTTTACAAGAACAAAGGAGACAAAGGCGACTGCAACAACTATCGAGGCATATCCCTCCTCAGCATTACTGGAAAGGCTTTTGCTCGCGTCATCCTCTGCCGCCTTCAACAACTGGCGGAAAAAGTCTTACCAGAAACACAATGTGGCTTTCGAAGCAAACGATCAACTATTGACATGATATTTGCACTTCGGCAAATCCAAGAAAAATGTAAAGAACAAAACAGGCCGCTTATAACATGCTTTGTGGACCTAACAAAGGCTTTCGACACCGTAAGCCGATCTGGCCTGTATGGAGTCCTTAAATCCATAGGCTGTCCACCAACATTGCTAAAACTTATTGCATCCTTCCACACTGACATGAGGGCATGTGTCAACTTTGAGGGCTGCACATCCAATTCATTTGCTGTAAACAGCGGTGTGAAGCAGGGATGTGTTCTTGCTCCTACCTTATTTGGTATATATTTTGCAGCCCTACTCAAGAATGCCTTTGGTCAATGTTCAGGTGGAGTACTTATTAACACCAGAGTGGACGGCTCCATTTTTAATGTTGCCAGACTAAAAGCAAAATCTCGTACAGAGCATATTATGTTACAAGAGCTCCTCTTCGCAGATGATGCTGCAATCGTGGCCCACGATGAAACCATGCTCCAGGCTCTCATCAATAGCCTTGCCAAAGCCTGTGACAAATTCATGCTAAGGATCAGTGTCTCAAAAACTGTAGTTTTGACACAAGGCTTGAGAAACCCCAACCCAATCATGCTGAATGGCTCTCCTCTGGAGCAAGTGGGAAAATTCTGCTACCTAGGCTCAACCATCAGTGGTAGCACAGACATAACAACTGAAATAAATGCCAGAATAGGAAAGGCGGCCACAGCTTTTGGCAAACTTTAAAAAAGGGTGTGGAACAATAGCAAGCTGACCATCAAAACAAAGGTACTCGTGTACCAAACTTGCGTCCTAAGCACCCTGCTGTATGGCTCAGAGACATGGACCACCTACTCCAAACATGAAAGATCCCTCAACTCCTTCCACCTGCGCTGCCTACGCAAAATTCTCAAGATCAAGTGGCAAGACAGGATCTCAAATATCGAAGTTCTGAGCCGAGCCAACATTCCATCAACTCAGGCTCTCCTAGGCAAAAAAAGACTGCGGTGGCTTGGACATCTCCACCGTATGGAAAATGATCGCATCCCCAGACAAATTCTCTACGGGGAACTTGCTACTGGCAACCGACCCAGAGGTAGGCCACATCTGCGATTCAAAGACACTTGCAAGGTCACGATGAAAGCATTCAACATCGACCCCAATGAATGGGAGAACCTTGCAAATGATCGAAGCAGATGGAGACAAAAATTGCGCAGTGGCACGCTCGCAATAGACTTCAAGGCAAAAGAAACATACCTGACAAAACGACAGAGGCGGAATGAAAACACTCGCCAAAGTGAACCCAAAAGACTGACCTGCAATCACTGCCATCGCACTCTCGGGTCAAACATTGGTAGAATAAGCCACGAGAGAAGCTGTCAGTCAAAGTGAAAGTGAATATTCTAGCTGCTAAGACCGTCTGTAAAGACGCTAAAGGCCATATATATATTGTCCATCGATAATGCACGTTCTTAGAATTTTTTTTTTTTGGCTTTCAGTAACGCTATATTTTTTACTATATAGCCCTTTCAAAAGTACTATTACATAGCAACGTTAGTAGACAGTTATGTAGTTCAAACCCTAAGTTTTCACTGGGGTGGGGGATGTGTCACGATCACATTAGGATCATAAATGCCGTGCTAGGTCACGACGTCAGTGAGTTAATTTTTGCGATCTTGTTGAGTATAACCAGCGTAATTTGTCCTTGAGCTGTTCTCGTGAACAGTTTGTTTTGAAACGCCTTTTTTCTGATGGATGGAGAGAAGGAGGGGCGAGACAGAATAAATGTATAGCTAGGAATGACAGAGCAGTTCTCGACCCCGTGATTTTGATTAACATAGATAAGGGGCGAGTAAAGGTAGTTTATTTAGACGCTTAGTTGGCGTTCGGAAATTCGTGCATAAGAGTAGAAAGCACGGGGTTTGAAGATTTTAGTAGTTAATGTTTCGCATTTTAAATTTTGTCTAGACCGTAAAATTGACCTTGATTTTGGCGCAAGGCCATGACAAGCGTAAATTAATATTGCAGGCTGAGCTGAAGCGACTGCACCAATCAAATGTATGAATCTGGACGGAAGGTCGAGACATAGCTTTAGTATTTAAACCCGTGCAGAGCTTAGATAGAGGCCACATGTAGACAATCCACTTACGAGGTGGACGGCGATAGTCCTCAGCCAGATGAGAGACATAGAGACGCAGTTGAGCAGTCCATATATTGTGAGGAGCGCCATGAGTTAAAGCTCCAGAGCCTAAGCTACTTGGTTTGATATGAACCCACAGCGTTTACATCCAGCGCTCTCACTCCCAGTGAGGGCCTAATGGTGAGAGTTCATACTAATTTGTAATGATGAAAGTGAACCGCTCTACTTACTTTTGAAGACAGTTTCAGAGTTACCGCCAGACAACGCATGGTTGTACAAGCATTCTCCATGGCGTGTCTAGAGGAAATGTCCATATCATAACATGTCTCATTGAATTAATAGAATTTAAACTGTTATATCCGTCGCCACGTGCGCGGATTCTATTTGGCATATAACTCATATGACCTGCAAGTAGTTAGAGTGAATAAGTTAGTCTTTATAGAAAGCTGTAGTTTCATTAGTTAGATTCAGTTGCCTTTGAATTGATATTTATATTTATAATTATATTTGTTACATTAATTCCTGTAATTAAACTGCCCTACAGTTCTGCTAAAAATCAAAGCAATTGATTTATTTAGTTTTTAGAGTGCAAGTATTTTTTTTTGTGTGTTCGTCGATTGTGGGAGCGGACCTCGAAAGAGTGTCAGTCGAATTCTCCCCATCTAACCCACATCGCGACAGAAGGTTTCACGTTCTGAATTGTTTCCTGCAAAAAGAGTTAATTTATGCTTAATACATGGGCATAACTTTACTTAGAGATTTGGGCATCTCCTCAGCACGTTACCCTACGCGAGGTATCACGAATAGAAAATCTGGCACAGGGCGTGACGGGAAACAGGAATGGGAATGTAACCAATCTCTGCATGTTCTGATAAGGAAAAGACGTACCTTCTCCCCACGCGTTTCCGCAGTTTTACAAGTGGACACAAGCTCATTCGTTAAATTTGCCGAGTAACATTTTGCCGATTTTTAACGTATCCGTTTCCTTGCAGTATGGACCTTTACCTCAGATTTTAACTTCACTTCATTTTACCTCACGTGCAGTAACACCCCAAAGATAACGAAAAAAAAAAAAACGTGAAAGGCGCACAGTGGCCTTTGTGTCGTGCAGACGTGCGGTTAAGAAACTCAAAAAGCGTCACTTTTTACTATGAAACGGAGAAATGGAGTCGCATCTGGAGTTGTTATGGCTTTGTATGTAACATCTAAGTTTCCAATGACACTTACTGTAGGACTTTGCTGATAGTTTTTAAGAAAAAAAAAAAGGTTATAGCAACCTTTACTCGCCTACAACTAAAACATGTCCATGGAACGATTTCCTACATCAGGCATAGTCTTTAAGTCGGGGAGTTCCATGACGTCAATGCTCTCCGATAATGGCATATAATTTATGACTGTTGCCAAAAGGCTACTTGTGGCACTGCATTCCTGAGCACGAGGGCTATAGAAAAAGAAATGCGTCATTAGGAAAATATAATAATCCAATGAATCACAATGCCATAAATTACCAAATGATAGGATTTTTTTTCTTAATATCCCAAGTGTGTCAAATGCCTTATGCCTTAAACGTAAAAGCAGTGACGATAATTCGAAATCAGGTTTGAAATAAACGCCTTCATTACCATAATATCAGCGAACGATGTGTACCGAGTTTTTATTTTGCCTTTTTTTTTTTTCTCAACTCGTGAGTGTCCATTAATCTGATTACTATGCGGTTAAGAGTTAGAAGTGAAAGATCGGAGCATATTGAGAGGCTGCACAGAATTGTTACTGCGCCATTAATTTTTTCAATCCTAGTGACATAACGAGACCAGTTCTGGAAACTTTTCCTGTCCAGCTCCTCGGTAGATAACACTTGTCAACGTCTGCCTTATCATAGAAAGCTCTGTTCACCTAATCGGGCCGCGGAACACCAAAACGCATATTCACACGTAAAAAAAGAACAAAAAACGCATGCATCATATAATAATGGAGCTTGGGCCCAACTTTGTTCCCGCAAAGGCTTTTTTACTACGCAACTTAGAGAAATGAAACTTGACACATGTATGTAAAATTTATTAAGCCTGTACATGTCGAGCTCATTTTTTCCCGAAACTCTTTACTTTTCCCAGAAAATCAGTTATAATTATCAGTTATCAATTCATGATTGCGAATACGACGTGATAATGTACTTCCGTCAATTTCGTCATTTCCGCCTCTTACCGGAAATGTAAACTAGAGTTCACGATCCAGCCACGCCAAGAAAACTTTGATAGTGATACCGAGTATAGTGTTATACAGATGAGGTGAGTGCCATTCATTCATACCAAGAAAACTGTGCGTAAATATTTAGATCATTTTTTACGAACACATGAGCCCATGAAAAATGCTCGGTGCGCACTACTGTGCACTGTGTACTACTGTAATACTATCCTATCTATCTATTGATCGCCGATTTTATGTGGATGACCCAAAGTGTCTCGACATCAATGTCTTTGTGCTGATTCCTTTCGGTCTGGAGTGGTGAGCTTTGTTTTTTACCATTCGAAGAATGGGGCAGTTACTAGTACATAATAATGCGCACTGAAATAACGTAAATCTAAAATACGTGTGTCAGACATGCACGTTAATGTTGGTCATATTTTTTACTGAGACTTCATGTCAGTTGCATTTTGCTGACACTGCATCCTTGAGCTTGATTAAATCTGACCTAAAAATTTGGGCTTTACAGACCGGCTTTAAATTAACTCGTGAAAAAGTAATGCTCTACGGCTTTCATTTATTCAAGCGACACACCAAGCAGGCAAAATGTAATTTAAAAAAAATAAATATATTGCTATTAAGCCGGTAGACCTGTTCAAGTCACTAGTCTTCCAAGCTTGGAAACGTGTTATAAAAGGAAAAATGCTTGACTAATTCTATGCCAGTTTAAAGGTACAAATCCGTTGAAAGCACATTTTCTGAATGATCTTTTTATCTGTTAGGGTTTTAAGTTTACAATATTGGATGTTTCTCGGAGATGTAAGAAGTGACTGATGGATTTAAGCATTACAAGAGGGTGTATCTTGACAGACCGGAGAGCAGCATTTTAAGGTCTCGCATTAAAACAAAACCAAAGTCAAAATTCACTTTCGAAATAATTATAGGCTACAAATTGCTATATCATCAGTACACGGTCTGTACCGAATGATTATTTATTGCATGGCCTTGGTTTTAACTGTAGGGAATATCCACAAATGTATTATGGCCCTGTTCGAAATAAGAATTGGAAGATTAAAGCATACTGACAGGCTGTGAGACTGATAGACACTATGGTCTTTTGCAACCAGTTCTGACGTTGCATTGCTGGGGGGGGGGGGGGGGCTCGGCAGTCGACGCCAGGAAGAGTTGGACAGTAAGTGAGCAAACTGTGATGAGAAAGCATCTCGACGCATGTGCCAGAAATGAACGAGAATTCACGAACGTCCATACGCTGTACTGCTGGGGCTCTGACCTGTATTCAGAGTTTTGGAATAACTGCTGGATTCTTGGCACAAACTACTGTGGCAGCCGTAATGTTCACAGAATACGGGTGTCTGAATTTTTGAAATGATAGCACAGCCATCCATACAATGTATTGTTGAGGTTACAGCTCGGCAGTCGATGTTTGGGTGGGCTGAACTGGAACATTAAAGTGATAATGCAAAGCACACTCTATGAGCAGTGTGCTGAATTGAAGTACCGTATGGAAACATCAATAGAATGTATTCAAATTCGCACTCTGTATTGTTGAGCTGTGTTCGGCATTCAGAATCCGGAGAAAGTTGCATTTGGCATATAACATCGTTTAGTTGTGAGAACATATTGGTGCTTTTCAGTCATCCCAACGGCCATGCCCGTTGCTAATGTACATCTCTCCCTGCCCACCAAGAGAACAGTCCTGTTTATGTGATTCCAGTAAAGCCAGCAGCCATTCAAATCTGCTTTT
Source organism: Onchidella celtica (assembly GCA_963931925.1). NCBI lineage: Eukaryota > Metazoa > Mollusca > Gastropoda > Systellommatophora > Onchidiidae > Onchidella > Onchidella celtica. The sequence goes on along the minus strand of OZ007576.1, from coordinate 18,026,709 downwards.
GTCACTCCAAACCCGTATACACCAGAAACCTCTATTGTGATGGGTTGCGGGCTATTTCAAGCTCTATCACGCAGTGGCCGGAATATTTGAAATCAATGCAGATAACTCGCGCGTTTTGCAACTACAATGCTAGAAAGTTTGTGGACCTGGAAAATATTTGGTCATATTTCGTACATTTAAATTTTAAAAAATGCAAATACACATTGGATAGTTCGAATGCGATGTCGCCCAATATTATGGTGCCTTTCTTAAGAATACCGGTAATTATTCAGTCTTTTCTACATATTGTGTGTGCGCACCGGCTTGTGTGCTTATTTTATGAGGTGTCGTTGTAGTGTTTCAAATTATCTAACAATCGTTGGCGACAGTCATCGATCTGAGGATCTGGACAGGAAAGGGTTTAGTTATGGTCTTGACTTATCGCATGTTCACACTACATATCCGCGTCTGTCCATCAGTTTTTCTCGCGTACCTTGATGGGCGGACGAGCACTCAACACTAAACATCTTGTGCCCTGCTAATACCAAAATGGAACATCAAACAAGGGAATTTTTCAAGTAGGTCTAGCTGAAACAGCGACAAAGGCAAGAAGACATTAGGTACACCATTTAATATCTTATTCTCGAAGAATTGTTTGGAAAATTTAAATATTTGGCACCAGAAATTCAGTCAGGTGAAAAAGGTGTGCGAAATATATTGAAATGAATAGTTTGTCCACATGACGTCAGTTGTCATGGTAACCAAATAAAGTATGGAAACATCGGATGCTGGCGACTTTTATTGCAGCAATAAAACAGACGGGATTGACGGTGACCTTTGGCGGTGGGCACGGATATTCGATGTGAAAACTTGCATGCGATCAATGTTTTTTTTGTGCATTTGACGTAAGGATGAAAACTTCAGACTTCACCAGTTTTCACACCCATTCTCCCCCCAAAATGAGTGCCACATTGAACTGAATATATAGATTTCACACATACCCGGAGAATGCCTTTGGCAGCTAATCCATGAATTTTCTGACGCGAGTCCCAAGTTCGTCTTGTACTCTCTGAAAGAGGCCAAGATGTACAACTTGATTTAAAGACTTGTACACATTTGCAAAATTTTCAGATTGGTAGAAAACGATTTTTCAGAATTTTACCAATATAATCAAGTACCGACGTAATTCTATTGGTGAAATTTAAACTGAAACTGGATACCAAACTTGAGTAAAGTACCAAAAACAACAAAAACACCTCGAAACCCAAACTCGACCTCAAACACTCCGTCTTTCAGGTAAACACGCATTTCTAGTATCAACAGGCAGTTAGTGATCTGATATAGGAATTCGATTCATAGAACTTCTCCCCATTGTTGGACAATCTATTCACCTTCACTGCTTCAGTCTCCATTTCCGGGCAGGCCGATTGTGGTAATAAAAACCATGCTCTCCACGCTGACAAGTACACTCCAGAGTAATTGACTCGAGCCTGCCAATGCTGTGACCCAAAAAAAAATCGTCCAAGATCAGTTTTGTATGGACTGAGTGCTAGTTATCCTAGAATGGATCATGAAACGCGCCTCACGGTCAAAGTGGAGGCAGTGGCCATGGCAAATGTCAAGCATGATCAACACGGTCTAGATAGAGCCAGAAAGCTAACGAAGCAATGACATGTAGTTTGATCCTTTGTTATCGGACGTTTTTACATTTGTTACACCCCCGCTTTATCGGTTAAACGGGTCGTGGGATATTGTCACAGCCTCATGATTGAAACACGAGGAAGGTTCCTGTATCCATTAATTTGGAGCTAGGCCGGTTTGTGTTCGGCGAAAAGGTTCCGAAACTACTCGTCGAACGCATATGAAATTTGGTAGGCAGATGCAAGGCCCATTTACGTGCGCATATTTATGGGAAGACAGAGAGCCTTAACATTTTGATACTTGAACGGTTTCGTAAGTTTGAATTGGAAATATCGTCAGCATGATCAATAATTTTAAGGAACTGAAAACTAGTGTTTCATCATAAATTTGCGTACTTTAGTATGTGCAGTTTTTATTGGCCAAGTATTCACCTATGGTTTTCACGTCGACGGGAAGTGCTTGGAGAGCGTTGAAAGATAGGGGAAGGGGGATGTAATCGAAGTTTATCACGGGTAGAGGCTGAGTATCGTTTTTTTTTTTTTTTTTACTATTCCTAGAATGGGCAATTAATATAAAATCCGTAAAAAGCGGAACACAAAACCGTCCAATTATTCTTCCAATAATTACAGAGCAAGAACTTTGTTCACCAGTTAATTATAGATTCTCTAAAGCTCAAAAGCCAAGCGTTAATTTAAGTTTTGATTTGATTTTTACGGAATCTATCCACTTGCTTTTTGTCTTTGGACAATGAAAAATGAGTTTACTGGGCTTTTTTTTTCCCCACCGTTTACCTAGTCTCGCCCAGTTCCCTGAATCATTTGGAAGGATTTAGGTGTTTTATCTTCACATGCCTAGCATCAGTGTTCCCGATGCTTGTGAGGCCTAAACCAAAAACGGTTGAAAATGGGGGGGGGGGGGGTGGGAGGAGCGATGTTTAGTGCAAAATGCAACTGAGAAGCAATAATATTAGAACCTGCGCTGTGTGTAGCGTGGCGAAGATCACGCTGCAGGCCTGACTGGCAGTGAGGGGGACTGTAGTCTACTTAATAAAGCTACAGAAAATACCGAGTTTTCTGTTCAGCAGTAGCTTCTAAAATACCACGGTCCATAAACAGCCAGACTAATGAGGTTACATTTCTGAGTCAGTTCGCACACAGTTCATAAGGTCTCAGATGTGCTCAGATTGAAGGACGCAGTTCATAACGCCCCAGATGTGTTCAAATTGAAGGATGCACTTCAGATAAAATTAGATGAAATGTCATATTGTCAAGCGTTTTATTATTTTTTTGTAAGCCTTTTGACCAGCTCTATAACAGTCTTTACATGTATCGCCCCCGTTTCTTGTCCACTGTAGGATTAGAAACCACTCTTGTCAGGAAACAAGTTCAAGAGACCGGGTAATCTTGTGGTATTTTAGCTAGACATCAGATGCTGTTGGGGAAACTCAGTTAATGTTATTGAATGTTGTCACTCGCTATTTCAGCCACGAATCAATAAGATACCTTGCAGTCAGGGGAACAGGTGGAGGGTTATCAACCAGAACGTTATGTCCAATTTTATTCATTGTACTGAAATGCTGTAGATATCCAAGACACAATGCGTCTTCATTTCATAGCCCAATAAAATTATTCACGTGACTATGTTGAAATGGTTGCAGTTATTTGAATTTTCATTAAGGTTACAAATTTCAAACTGGTTTTTTCTCGATTAGACTATTTTGGCCATAGAACATTCTGGTTTCAGAAACTGTACAGAAACAGAATTTTATTCGGGCCTTTTCTCTTATGTTTGTGAAATTTTAATTTAGGTTCTGAAAATCAAGCTACAGTATATTGTAGTAAGGACGTGATAAGTGGTCGTTAAGACTTGCTGAAAAGCAACCTTCCAATAGCTTTTTTTCACTTCCAAAACGCACAAGTCTCCCCAGTTTTAACATCAAGTTGTGGAGCAGTGGACAGGCATTTTCAGTTTATCGGGGCAGAGAAAACGGGTTTCTGGGTTAGTAAATATTGATGTTTTGCAAAATTATACCCAAAATAAACTAATTATTGCACATATTTGTTTCCGGTTTTTACACCTTGGAGAACATTCGGGAGGACAAATACATGTAGTTTACTGTATCCTTCTAAAAGGTCGCTCTGGTTGGCTGGGTAATGCGTTGGCCGGTAGCGAGTGCACATCTTCACAAAAACAATGTAGCAGGGGTGGATCTATAGGTGATCCAAAGGTGGGTGCTCGTTCTTTATCGGGCAGGCCTATAAATACAAAACTGTGTCGGGCAATTTTTCCCTTCATTTTAAATACTGTAAATGACAGTACTACAGTGCGCTCTACACCACCCCCCCCCCACACACACACACCCTCACCGTTTTCCCAACTTTTTGTTGTTGTAATTTTTGTAACTTTTCTCGACTTCGAGGAATTAAACTGCTCTCCTGAAATGACTGTTTAAAAATTGAGTAAATTGTTTTCAAACTGGCTCAACACTTATACATTGAGTTTGCTGTAATATGTTTCAATTAATCTGATTTAACAGTTGGCAGTCAGTGATGATTAGTCTACTTCGGTCCACATGAACATAAATAATCTGTTATCAGTGCAACAACATTCATTCGCACCCTCCCAAATAGCTATTGTGAGATCAATCCAGTTGCACATGTTTCGTTTTTGAAAATTTACCGATGCCACAAATTGGCTCAACTAGATTTCAACAGTCCGTGAAATTACATACTTTCACAAATAATATAGGAAGTCTGTGATTTAATGAGCCGAGCAGTATGAACATTTTCGAAGCATATTGATTGGCACATCATTTTTTTTTTTTAATCCTTCGACAAACCGTATTATAATCGATGCCTTTCAAAATGCTAAATTCATAAAAATACCCTTACGCTTCCACGAGTGTTACGGGGTCTGCCTTTGGAAGCAACCCGAGTAATCGATAACCCGAGAAGCTCCACACGCAGGCGTTCAAGTTCGTTGTGGCTGGAAAACTGATCGGGTTACAAACACCGACCTATTGTTGAAGTCAGTTGGAAACAAAACGAGACTGTTAGTTGTCTTTACAAATTCGTCTACTTAGAATGCCAAGATTTTCGTCCCCTTAGAATGACAACGTTTTTGTCCCCTTAGAATGACAACGTTTTTGTCCCCTTAGAATGACAACGTTTTTGTCCCCTTAGAATGACAACGTTTTTGTCCCCTTAGAATGACAACGTTTTTGTCCCCTTAGAATGAAAGGTTTTCGACCCCTTAGTATGACAAGGTTCTAGCTCCTCATTTTGGCTGAACTGAGTTGCTCACTACACACTACTTCTCCATTATGTGTCAAAATGTCAAGCAGATTCGGTGCGTAATTTGTGTTATGGAAAAGAATTTCTTTACTCTAATAGCTATGATCACATGAAATCCAATCATCGACTTCTCAAAAAGTTGACGCGAGTTAGAACCTAGACGATCTAAGGGGACGAATTCTTGACTTGCAGTGTGGACAAGTTGTCCTTATTATAATTAGATCTATATTCTATTGTTGTAGGCAGAAGTTGGTATACACAGCTAGCATGCATGTGTTAAGGATTACCGTCTGACAAAACAAAAAGCTCTGCTCGATATAACTTGGGATTACATATGAAATGGAAATTGAACAATGGAAAGGCCTGGAAGACAGCGAAATGACGTACACGCACAATGCCTACAGTTTCAAACACTACGGTTTGAATCAAAATGGCAGTGTAGCTCGTGGTCACCTGAACTTTCTGATGACCAGTGTTCCGGTATTTTGAAATAAATGGTTCTTCTGCTCAAATGCCCCATTTTCGTAGCACGTAAGTTACAGGTATCGACAAAGGACATTTTATATTTACATTTTAGCACTTTTAGCTTTACCATTTTTAAAGTACTAGAGAATTTTTGCATGTTTTGGAGATGCTCACTTGAACATTAACTTGACGCAAGTGATAAAACGTTTTATTCAAGCCATCTGTATGACTGTGGACTAAGATTGTCATTTCCGAGTCCGCACCGCCACGGCAGCTAATCTTAGAGCAGTTGAGTTATAGTTACGAACAGTAAGGTTTTCGGAACTAATTAGGCATAGAGGAAAAGGTCATCATCCTCAGGAGTTAGATATACTTGAAATTACACTAACTTATTTCGATTAACACTGACTGCCTCGCACTAGATATATTTAATCATAATATTGTATGTAATTAAGAGATAACAGCAGCTTGGAGTATACTAATAAAGTATTCTTTTCCTTGATGCGTATTATCTTGGTTACCTTCAATGAATTACTGCTGTTTGCTAACGCACCCTGCTTAGGACTGTTTTGAGAATCCGCCCCTGCCGCCAATGCCACCAAGGGATCCATGGAAGTAGGGTAGACACACCTCCTCTCGCGGACCAATGAAGTCGCAACGAATTTCTATAGCGCGCTGACATCGCGGGTCTAAACATTCTGGTCTTTACCGAACTGTTAGCGTTTGTCGTCTTGCAGGGTTGACTTTTTGATCTTTACACCGTATCTCCTCAGACTGGGGAACATGTACACAATTTAGTTAGAATGTGTCGATAGCTCGCTGGATGACGGGTTTAAAACACACAGCCGTGCTATTGACGGAAGAACCAAAACACGCTAGTTCGATCCTTGACCTGTGTGCTTGACTACTTCATTCATTGGACACGTTTTCAGCTTGGAGGCGTGTAGGATCCTTTTTTACTGCGGAGTCCTATCGCCTCTTTTCGTGTGATGTTTTTGCATGTTTTCTAAAGCGCAAGACTTGTTAGGCCGAAAAGCACTGTTGAATGCAGACACCGGTCCTCTGCCAGGGTTTTTACAGTAGTGGAAGCACAGGTACGTCGAAAGTTTTTACTTTTACAGCAAGTTTTATCACATAAATATCTATTCAAATGGTACGATGAAGATGTACAGATTCTGATTGATTTATGATCTCTGTGATCTGACATTTAGATCTGTGATCTGATTAATGATTTTTTAACGTAGTTTTTAACATTCTCTCAAACAGGCAGCTTACACTTGTCAATCTTATCCATTCTATTAGGTGGCGCAAATTTCTGGTCTATGAGTTTACTCTGATAATTATTTTTCCTCAAGTTCCAAGTTTACATAATTATTATGATTTATGTTTCCATTGCATGTTGATTATTTTTCCCTTGCATGTTTACAAAGACTGTCATTCATACCATGTTTTTACATCGGCGCCACAACCAGGCAGTGTAAAAGTAAAAATCCTTGAAAGTTGAGCCCTGCATGTGCAAGTAAATGGCGCTCGATCAAAGAGGGTCATAGTACTGTACCCCTCTTTGCGCTCGATGTGTGTGGGGTGTGGGGTCACAAATGTCTTATGCTGGCTTTATAGGACACACCCCCGAACAAACACTCCCTGCCCTGTTCTTTTCATCATGCGTTGTTGACACAGCAGTGAAAACGGTACGGTTTCATACTTTCAAGTAAACCAAATTTCTTCGGGCAGTAGACCTATCTGCTCTATAGTGCTTTTATCATAAATGTAACATCTTGTGCGAGGCATACGTTTTTACTGTCCTAATATGCATTGTTGCAATGTACAGTTTATTTTAAAAATATATATTACCGTTGTGTGTATTATCACCGTTGCATGGAATGAGTGGGTGTGTAGCTCCGCACGAAGGAAGTGTGTTGTGATAGCGCTAGATGTGGGTAATAATGCATAACGTGAATTCATTTTGATCACTTGTTCATTTGTTCGATTCATTCATTCATTGATTCGTTTGCTTTATCGATTACTTCAGCCTTTATTCACTCGTGAATCCACTCGTCCTTGGCCTAACCATCCATTGCATCATCAAAACACACACCCCGCCCCCCTTCATGCCCGTACGTAATGATCACACTCGTTGTATAGTCGGCATGAAAACCTTGCGCTCGGGCATAATGGGGGTTTCGTACGGTTAGAGGGTCACCAAAATGGATGGTTGTTATGTGTGACTGGCGACAGAGCTTGGCAAGAGACTGGCGGACAGGACCCAGGCCATGCATACGATACTAAATCATGGGATATATACCAAAACCATTTGGGATTTCACTAGTACAACTTTCGTAGCGTTGGTTCTCCCGGCCCAGTACTAACTTCCCACGACCCCATTTTCCCCGCGACTCCTCGCTGCCCCTGGGGAAAAAAAAAGCGTTGTTTGTCGTCAGACCCACACATTGCGTAGAACATCGCCCAACAGGTGCATTTAATCAATACAAGCGTAAGACGTGTGCATTTTTATCACAGCTAGATCAAGATCTGGTTAATTAACAAAGTCCGTTTACAGTGTTTTTCGTTTACTAGCCATGGTGGTAAAACTCATTTTTATCACACACGATGGCCTCTGAACACGCATATTTTCCAGGGTTGTCTCTCTCATGTGCTGCAGAGCTTGTAAAAGCTCAGAACATACTGTATAAACTGTGTCTGAAAAAAATGTATACATGCTTTGAATATTTTCGTTAGTCACAGCCAGTCTTTTTTTAAAAAAAGGACAGATGTGCAATTTATGGCATGATCAAACTGGCCATTCTGGGCCAGACACTGATGACAAAGTACAAATTTTTTTCTTACGCCGTTTATTTTTTAACATTGTATATTGGTCAAGTTTGAATTGCTTTGAACTGAGATAGAAAAGAGAATAAAGGGTTACATACATGTCGATGTAACAAGGAAGTACGTGACAACAACAGTTTTAATTAGCATGCATTTCTTCAGAGGATCCGCCTTTTTTTCTATGCTTTTAACAAACACTCTTGTCGCCAGTGCATAAAGTTTAGTGTTAAAAAACTGTTCACATATTGCATACGTCTTTCAAAACATATTTTACATTCACAAAGCAGCGACTGATCAGTAGCAAGTAAGTACAACCTTAATAGATTCAACATTTTGGCGACGTGACCTACTGTGTTGAGGGGCATTTGCCATATTGTATGCGCGACATTTTGCCGATTTCGAGGTTTGTCACGAGAGTGCTTCTCTCACTCCAAATTTTATATTGCCTAAGTGTCATTTAAGCAGTTAAAAACCTTTCGAGCTGTTTGTGATATTACGTGTGTGTTTTGGCCCTTTTGCCGACCTACTTAATTCAAGGCTCATTTTCTTGGAAAGGCAAAAAAGGCACATAACGTGGAAAATACCTGACGATATATTATACTGGGTTGGTTTCTGTAGTTTCTGGCAAATCATGATCCGTTTTTCGTTTTGTTTTGTTTTGTTTTTGTAACCGCGGCGAACTGAATATGTCGATGTAACCAGGAAATACATGACAAGGACAGTTTTAATTAGAATCCAAACTTCTTTAGCAGATCCGCGTTATCTCTGTACTTTAACATAAACATGCTTGTCACCTGGACATAAAGCCTCCAGTGTTAAAAAAAAACAAACTGTTCACACATCGTGCTGTATGGCACGTTTCTATTTCTGTATAATATCCGCTTGCTTTTCCGCTGTTAACTTCTGTGCACATGAATCTAAATCATGGAAGGCCCCATGCAGTGAAAAGCTCAGATGTCTCATGCATATCGTCAACTACATTTGCAATTGCACCACTCAGGTGAAAAGTATCTGAGAAACGACTTTGCGTACAGGGTTCTGATGACTCGGTCTGTAACGCTGATCACTTTTAAACATAATGCGATTTATGTGTGCTTTTTCCTTTCTTTTTACTACCAGTACGAAATCTGTTCATATTGCAGGGAGAGTTAAATGATAATCTGAAAACTTGGAGCAGAATGCAAATAGACTGTATAAACAGTGTAACCCTCTTAAACCGAAAGCGCATAATAAAATCCGTTTTAACTGAAGTCCATGGTCCGGCATAATCCTTCATTTCTTGTACATTTGCACCCCTTTTATACGCAAAGAAAACGATATGAATACCTTTTAACCGAAAGATTTTCTTTCATTAACTCTGCCGAGCGAGAGTGCGAAAAAAAAAAATCTCGAAATTTGATTGCCGTCCATGTGCAAATAAATTCTGACCTTCATTTCAGGTCGACAGTGCGGGCCGCTGCGGGCCTTCGTATGGGGTTGCGGGGGAGGAGCGGGGATACGTCATAGTGCGCCGCGAAGATCAAAGACAAGTCAGAGGCGGACAGCTTACCACCCGTCCCGGTACCTTTAGGGGAGGCACCAGACAAGACTGGCGTAGGCCCCAGACTGGTGGCTCGCCCCCAATTATTATGCATCACACTAAAACACTACTCACTGCCCAGGCCGCAGTGGTATGGGCAATGGGTAGTGTTATAGTGTGATGTGATATGGGCAGTGGGTAGTGTTTTAGGGTGATGCATAATTAGGCGGCGAGTCACCAGTAGTCGCGCTCACACCACCCTTGGTCTGACTTACCCCTTACGTGGACTGTTGCGGAATGGCCATACATCGACTACACTACATTCAGTAACAGTCCTTGTCGTAAAGTTAACAAACTTGTCGATTACCACCCCACTGGTTTGACGATTCTCCTAGACTTCTATACATAAACGCCTATTCAACATTGGGGGGCGGGGGGGGGGGGGGGTAATAAAGTTGAAATTACCAAGGTGTCTTGTTTTGATTACTTTTATGGGACTGAAAATGTGATTTTAAACTACTTTATGCGAAATACTTTTAATACGAGAAACATAATTGTTGGTCCCCTTGTTACGAGTTGGGTTATATGGAATTATTGGTGTTACGACTGCATTTAAAATATCGAGAGGTTTTTAGGAATTATTCTTCCATACCATGCCACATATACTAATAACAATTCGAATAAGTTTTATCAAGGACCAGCAGGGCCACAAATTTATTTACTTTGAAATCCCTAACAAATTTCGTCTAGCTCTTACATATTAAAAAGGACAACATCAGCAGCATCAAATGAAAATTCAATAACATATCACTAGAAGTCTCCTCTAGATTCCTAAAAGATTATATCATTCTGACTCATTCACAATTTAATTATTACTTATCTATCTTCCAGATATAGTCTGCCTACTATCTTACAAATAATATTCTAATGTCTCAGACGACAATGTTAACTCAGTTATTTGTGCCTACCGCTTATAAAGGATTAAACTCGTCAATACAACTGACGTAGTTAAGTTAGATCTAGATCTACTCTAGGATGGGCTGGCAATCCCCAGCCTCATCCAGACACATCAATTTCAATTTACAAATGTGTATACCAGACATTCATGCTAGATCTAGTTGCAAGTTAAAATACATTGTAGTCTTGCATCCTTCGGTAGCACTTCTACTGGAGAATTTAAGGTCAGCTTCACGTTCATCGTCGAATCAATAGACAAACACTTACACTTGGTCCCTGATACGAGATCAGGGAGCTGGAGATAATAGCAGTAGATGGTTTGTGGGAATCGTATGGTCTCATTCCAATGTCTATCAAGGTCATAGACATGACTATAACAATCTTCTGATTCTCTCTGGCTGAATCACGCCGACTGCCTTCACAGAAGGATATTTCTGCATGGGAGTGAAGAAACGTGGGAATGGCTCCGCTTAAATACTGCTCGGCCATCTGCGAATCCCCAGCCAACTGCCCAAACTTGATTGGTGCATCCATTTCGAGCTCAGCTAGTAGTATTAATAGATTCTACATGGAAATCGGTCACGGCCTTGCACTAGTAACAGCCAAGGTCAAATTAACATATCAAAACCCTCACTAAAGTCTCCAACCCTCTACGTTTTATGTACGAATTTACTATCTCGCCCTTATTCGCCCCCCTCTCTTCCCTGCTAGAGTTCATCCAAACCACGGGGTCGAAAATTGCACCGTCACTGTTAACTCCTCCATTTATTCTATCCCGCCCCACTTTCTTTCCATCTCTAAGTAAAAGCGTTACAAAAACAAACTGTCCACGAGAATAGTTCAAGGACATTTGCACTGGCTAAAGTTAACGAGACCATGAAATAAACAAGCCGTGACCCAGCACGACACTTCTAGTCCTAACCCTGACATCCCCCACCCCAGTGAAAATTTTAATAAAAATTTACACGATAGGATCCAAGAAATCCCAAAGTTCTTGTGGTAGGGGCTTAAGTACTACTGTAGAAAAACGAGCCTTAAGCTTGAGACCAAAAAAAAAAATCTAACTAAGAACGTGCATATTGGATGGACAAAAAGCATACAATTATTGATGCCACGTTCTATAGAATCTATTCTATCGAAATATTCTTACTGCACCCAATCAAACTTCTCAGGAACATCTATAATAAGAATGAGTATATCACTGTATACTGTTCAATTAAAGTATAACTATTATCAAACAATGAAGCCTTACTGAAGGAATAGGCTCATAATTATCTAGTCAACACACATAATTGCTGCTTATATACACATTCACACACAGTATATTGTTAATTAAAATACTGTGGTATCCAATGGCAGCAGTAGCTCTGGTAGCTTGGTTTGCCATGTCTCCATCTCATTGACCCGCTGACAAGGGCGTCAGGTTTGTCAGAAGTTCAGGTCACAGTCCGGAATGACGCTGGTGGAAAGAGGATATTCACAAAAAAAAGATTGTAAAACTGGTTCACAAAGTAATGAACAAGATAAATGTGAATCCATCCACCGTCTAGAATTGAGGGGGACAAGCACTATCCAACCCCAATACAAGACACAACACTCTTTAATAGGAAACTAAATTAGACGTGACAAAATATCAGCTTGGGAATTGTCACCGCCAGGGATAGCCCGGATAACAAACCGGTATTCCTGGAGTGCAAGACTCCACCTCGTTAATCGAGCATTTTTAGCCCTGTTAGCCTTCAAGAATAACAACGGACGATGGTCCGTTTCAATTATAAACTCGGACATGAGTAGATATCGCGAAAATGCGTTTACAGCAAAAATGATAGCGAGGCACTCTCGCTCGATAATTGCATAGCGGCATTCCCTATCTAGCAACTTGCGGCTGGCGTATAGACAAGGCCGCAAGGTATCGTCTCGTTCCTGCAACAACACAGCTCCCAATCCCTTGTCCGACGCATCAGTGCGGACAATAAATATTTGGTTTATATCTGGCAGTATGAGAATGGGGGAAGTGGAAAACAGTTGTTGAACGGTACGAAGTGTATCAGCACATTCGGTCGTCCATTTCACTTTATTAGGAAAATTCTTTCTTGTGAGGTCCGACAACGGAGCTGTAAGCGAAGAAAAATTTGGAATGAATTTCCTATAATAGTTAAGAAAGCCCAATAAACTACGAACTTCTTTCTTAGTTCGAGGAGGTTGGAGCTTTAAGATGGTAGTTATCTTCTCGTCATCAGGAGTCTGAACGCCGTGGGCAATTGTATGGCCCAGAAAATTAATTTCATTATATCCTAAAACACCTTACTGGGTTTCGCCGTAAGGCCAGCTCGACGAAGAGCAATAAAAACTTGTCGTAGGGCTGCGAGGTGGCTCGACCAATTGGTTTCATAAATACAAATGTCGTCAAAATACGACAATACGGAATTCATACCCTGGAGCAATATTGTCATCATACGGGCGAAAGTGGCAGGGGCTGTAACTAACCCGAAAGGCATATAGCGCCACTGCATAAGACCCAACGGAGTCTGAAAAGCGGTATATTGCTTGCTATTCTCATCAAGCGGAATTTGCCAATAGCCTTTGGAAAGGTCAATTTTAGAAAAAATCGTTGCCCTCGCTAACTGAGCAAAAAGATTCTCCTGGTTGGGAATCGGTCCAGCGTCATATATCGTAACCTCATTAAGTTTACGATAGTCAATACAAAAACGCACCGTATCATCTTTTTTTTTCACTAAGACGATGGGTGAGTTATATGGACTCGTCGATCGCTCTATCACTCCCAGGTGAAACATGTTACGTACCTCGGTTATTATAGTCTCCTGTGCGTGCAGCGGACGCGGGTATGGTTTAACAAAGACGGGTATATCCGTCTTTAATCTTATAACATGCTGTACCAAAGAAGTATTACCTGGTAGATCAGTAAAGACTGTAGTAAACTCGTTAAGCAAATCTCTTATATCTTGTCTTTGTGATTCAGACAGATCTGGATTTATATTTACATCCGAAGTGTTTTCAGAAGATCGAAGTGCGGGGATTGAATTCTCTATCTTAATAGGATCATCATCGTCAACTGAAACCAAGGCCGCATTGGCCTGAGCAACCACATTTCGGCGATTATTCTGTCGATTATCCTCGTCGGACAGGTACTGCTTTAACATATTTATATGGAAGACTTTGTCCTGTCCCCGAATCTTGATAAGATAATTCACTCGAGAAAGTCTCTTTAGGACTTTAAAAGGTCCCTTCCATGTAAGAAGGAGTTTATTTTTCGTCTCCGGAAGGAGAACAAGAGTTTGGTCTCCGACGGCCAAGGTTCGCAATCGGCTACCTTGATCACGATATAGTTTATAAAGACTAGCATGCGCAGCTGAAGATTTTTGTGCGAGCTGACATGCGTTAAGAATTCGATGCCGCAAGTCTACAACGTATTGATATGCAGACCGCGTATCGTTGTCGTCGGTGTCTGATCCGGCGAATAAATCATGGAGTATGGCCATTGGACCACGCGGCTTGCGACCATACAATAATTCGAAGGGGGAAAAACCCGTCGATGCGTTCGGTAGTTCTCGGTATGCAAAAAGAATAGCGGGGAGTTGTCGATCCCAATCACTCGGCTTGTCGGCGGAAACTCGCGCAAGCATAGTTTTCATGGTAGCATTCCATCGTTCACAGCAGCCATTAGACTGTGGGTGGTATGGAGATGTCAATCTTTGTTTAATCCCGACCAATTCCAAGACTTTCTTAAAAAGCTCAGAGGTAAACTGTGGACCTCTGTCCGATAGAATTTCAACCAGGAACCCAAGACGCGAAAAAATGGTAATAAGCGCTTCAGCCACATGATCGGCTGAAATGTCTTTTAGCGGAATGGCCTCTGGCCAACGGGTTGCGTAGTCAATGACAGAAAGTATAAAACGATGTCCTCTGTCTGACTTGTGTAGGGGCCCAACTATATCTACGGCAACGCGCTCAAATGGTCTGGAGACCATAGGCATCTCCTGCAGAGGAGCCCGCGATGCTCTTCCTTTAGGAGTACGTCTCTGACATACGTCACATGTTGATACGAACCGGTTTACATCTGCGTAAATACTGGGCCAAAAAAATTGCGATAGTATTCGAGACTTAGTTCTGGCCTTTCCTTGGTGACCCGCCAAGGAAGTGTCATGCGCGAGACGAATAATGTCGCGACGAAAAGATCTCGGTACTACAAGCTGCATAACGGCCTCTCGCTTACTCCGAAAATTACGATATAATAAGTCATCTTTAATAAGAAACTTAGAGGTATCCGGCGCGGTAGGATCAACCTTAGCAAACAAATGTTTCAATGTGGGATCTGAATGTTGCTCATCAGGAAATGCACTAGACGTTATGTTCACTTCAATAGTAGGATTACTCAATGGACTGTCTGCTCGTCGACTCGATTGTAGGCGTGTTGTCGCACAAGCAACACTCTCATCCTCAGTCCAAATTTCCAAGTTACCGATAGGAAACTTATTTACTTGAGGTACATTCCCTATGATTATATCAGCCACTGGATTAGGCAGTACACATGCGGTAACAATACCTGTGAGAAAAGGTGTATCAATATAAACTTCTGCAAGACGGAATCGCTCTACAGATCCGCCAAAAGTAATACAAGTTACGTCTTTATCCAAAAATTGTGTTGGACGGACTAGTGCCTGTCGAACGCCGATAGTCGTGCATCCGGAGTCACGTAGAACAGAAGCGCGAATCGCGTTCACGCGGCCCTGGTAAAATGTTAATTCACCCAGTTCATGTAGGGCGGACATGACTGGAGTAGCCTTTGATTGCGATGAAGATTTATTAGTATAACCAACATCTGTATAGGGTGTAGATTGTACAGAGCAGGCATTTGCCGATTCCATTTTCACGTTACAAAATTTTTGTATGTGACCTACCCTATTACACCTAAAACACATAATACGATTAGGATCGTTTCGACGATAAGGAAGACTGTGCGGTCTATCATAATCATGATTATTATCAAAATGCACTCGTCGCGGCGGTCCCTGAGGCCGGTTATATTGTTGGCCTGGATAGTTGCCACGATAATATGGGCGAGGCTCGTAAAAAGAGTAAGTCTGGTATCCTCGACGTGGGGATACATTACTTCGATTCGGGAAATCCCTCTGTCTAAAAAAAGGTGGCTCTGATTGAGAGCGCGGATTTGGGGCCTGACGACGAGTCGGCCTTGAACGATCGTGTCCGGTTGGCGCTCCTTTGCCCACGTTGGCATAACACGGTGCTATAGTTGAAGGCTTTGCCAAAGGACGATTTGGGTGGGCGGACGCATAACGTTCCGCGCACGATGTGATTTCTTCAGAGGATGTCGGTGCCCTCTCTTTAAGGTGGGCAACCAAATCGGAATGACATGCGGTATAGATTTGGTCCTTTAAGACCAAATCATACAGCTGGGAATAATTTCCGGTAGTCACGTTCGCGAGCTCGATCCAGCGATCTAAGTAATGTTTCAGCCGATTCACATAAGTTGAGAAATTTTCAGATGGCTCAGGTTTACATGCGCGAAATCTCTGATGAAAGCCATCCTCGGTATGCTGGAATCGCTTAAGCAGTGCTGTTTTAAGCTTGTCGTAGTCGTTGGCATCCTCTACCTTGAGGCTATGAAATACCTCCAGAGCCTTACCTGTTAGTAAATTAGACAGGCATGAACTGTACATCGCCTGCTGCCATCCGACGCATTTAGCGTGTAGCTCGAACCGATGTAAATATGCGTCGATCCGGTCGAGTTTTTCATTAAACGTCGGCAGCTTTGGTTTGGTAGCATAAGTATTGGTGGCAGTAGTGGGGGTCACAAGCGATTCTTGCTCTAACTTCTTTATTGCGAGTTCATGCTGCCTTTCCTTTTCTCTCTCTCTTTCTTTTTCTCTTTCTCTTTCTCTTTCCTTTTCTCTCTCTACTTCTTTTTCTCTTTCTCTTTCTCTTTCCTTTTCTCTCTCTCTTTCTTTTTCTCTTTCTCTTTCTTCTTTTTCTCTTTCTCTTTCTCTTGCTTCTTTTCGATCCTCACGATCTCGGTCTTGTTGTAATTGTCGTTCGCACCACGAGGCGCGTTCTTCTTCTGGTATACCCAGAACTTTGGCAGATTCAATGTATTTAAGAAACTCGGCCATGATATGTTAAAGTCTGTAATTAGTAAGTATTTACCTACTGTTAAGGTATATCGCGGTATCAATTATATTATTTATAACAGTTATTCTCTGTTAATATTAATTCAGTGTCTTACGTTAGCACTGCTTCGCGAAAAGAACGTTCTATCTCTCTCTGTAAATTGCAGGCAGTGTGTCTTCCACTGCAAAAACTTTATCTTTCTCTCTCTGAATATGAATTCTAGTAAGGCAGTGCCGTCTATCCGTTGCTCCCACTGCAATAAAATATATATATCGCCTTTAATGCGATAAATTAGTGTCTTGAGTGATCACTCTCAAAAATTTATGTCTCTCTCAACGCGACGAACCAGTGTCCTCTGTTATCACTGTCAAAAATGTATCGCTCTCTCAATGCGACGAATCAAAATTATATCTCTCTCTCAACGCGACAAATTTGAAATATCTCTCTCTTCTTAAAACGCGCACACGCAGTGTCTTCTGTTACCACTGCAAAATTATTCTCTCTATATTCAACGTGAAATTAGCACGTGAACAAAAATTTATTATATCTCTCTCTCTCTCATATGTCAATACCAGATTACAATTCAACGTGGTTTTAGCACGTGAAACACCTCAGGCATATATTGTAAACATAACAATGTTAGTATAGTAGTTTAAAGTTTATAAGGAAGCAAAAAGAAATACAATTAACAAGACGCTATACTGACAAGTAATACGAACGATAACAGACCCTACAAGTCCTAACTTATGTTACAGAAAGTTTAAGAAGAAGACAGGAGAGACATCTTCCTAAAGAAATGTGAGGAAGGAAAAGAAACGCCACAATCTATACGAATAATGGATCCCTAATAGAACTATTCACAGTGAAGCAAATCCCCCCGAGTTATCAATAGCCACCAAGGCACTCCAATATCCTTCGAAATGGCAAAGAAGATATGCTAAACTATGACCCCAACCAACCTCCCGCTCTTAAACTAAACATATAGTAAATGGTAAAATAGCCTGGAAACACACAGAGCGGAAAGTACGTCGCCCTCCTCAAGACTGTTAAATAGATGGATCACTTAACTTTGTTTTTGAGGAATTCAGATGGTAAGTATCCTCAAACCATAGCTCCAAGCCCAAAAAATGCGTTTCTGTCTCAGGTAGATCTGTACGGTGAAAGGTGTCCCTCGCCGGTGTCGTCGGGTCAATGGGATGTTGAGTTCACCATATGAAATTGAAACAAAATGTTAAATTAATACAAATTGCCTAAAATCTATAATAAAAGGACCTGAAAACACAATGTTACAACAGTACAATATTAAATAATGGAATAAAAATACAATAGATTTTAAAATAATTTACCTATGGCATGGCTTATTTAAGTTCTTTAAGGGTCCCTCTCCAGTGTTACGAGTTGGGTTATATGGAATTATTGGTGTTACGACTGCATTTAAAATATCGAGAGGTTTTTAGGAATTATTCTTCCATACCATGCCACATATACTAATAACAATTCGAATAAGTTTTATCAAGGACCAGCAGGGCCACAAATTTATTTACTTTGAAATCCCTAACAAATTTCGTCTAGCTCTTACATATTAAAAAGGACAACATCAGCAGCATCAAATGAAAATTCAATAACATATCACTAGAAGTCTCCTCTAGATTCCTAAAAGATTATATCATTCTGACTCATTCACAATTTAATTATTACTTATCTATCTTCCAGATATAGTCTGCCTACTATCTTACAAATAATATTCTAATGTCTCAGACGACAATGTTAACTCAGTTATTTGTGCCTACCGCTTATAAAGGATTAAACTCGTCAATACAACTGACGTAGTTAAGTTAGATCTAGATCTACTCTAGGATGGGCTGGCAATCCCCAGCCTCATCCAGACACATCAATTTCAATTTACAAATGTGTATACCAGACATTCATGCTAGATCTAGTTGCAAGTTAAAATACATTGTAGTCTTGCATCCTTCGGTAGCACTTCTACTGGAGAATTTAAGGTCAGCTTCACGTTCATCGTCGAATCAATAGACAAACACTTACACTTGGTCCCTGATACGAGATCAGGGAGCTGGAGATAATAGCAGTAGATGGTTTGTGGGAATCGTATGGTCTCATTCCAATGTCTATCAAGGTCATAGACATGACTATAACAATCTTCTGATTCTCTCTGGCTGAATCACGCCGACTGCCTTCACAGAAGGATATTTCTGCATGGGAGTGAAGAAACGTGGGAATGGCTCCGCTTAAATACTGCTCGGCCATCTGCGAATCCCCAGCCAACTGCCCAAATTTGATTGGTGCATCCATTTCGAGCTCAGCTCGTAGTATTAATAGATTCTACATGGAAATCGGTCACGGCCTTGCACTAGTAACAGCCAAGGTCAAATTAACATATCAAAACCCTCACTAAAGTCTCCAACCCTCTACGTTTTATGTACGAATTTACTATCTCGCCCTTATTCGCCCCCCTCTCTTCCCTGCTAGAGTTCATCCAAACCACGGGGTCGAAAATTGCACCGTCACTGTTAACTCCTCCATTTATTCTATCCCGCCCCACTTTCTTTCCATCTCTAAGAAAAAGCGTTACAAAAACAAACTGTCCACGAGAATAGTTCAAGGACATTTGCACTGGCTAAAGTTAACGAGACCATGAAATAAACAAGCCGTGACCCAGCACGACACTTCTAGTCCTAACCCTGACACCCCTGAACTTCGCTTTAAGCAGATTCCACTATAATTTAAATTCCACAGCTACATGGCAGGAAGATTTCAGTGCGCACTGAGAATTTTAAGGGTGCTTGCTGCATTGAAGAATAAATCTACGTACCGCCTTTTCTAGAAGGGCATTTTGATACACTGAAGTTGTTCAACTGCGTCCATGGTAACCGATAAATATCATCCGCCAGATAGGATTTATACAGGTATATAAACTTTCAAACATATATATATACTTTCTTAGTTCAAAGGTCACGAAATGATATGTTTTTTGGATTTGTTTAAGAATTTTTTTGTATACAATTTTCGAAACCTATTATGTTAACGCTTGATGCATTTCAGGCGAAAATTTCTGGGAGGTAGTGAATATTTTAAAAAATCTTTTTGACGAAATTGCCAAAAAACAAGCAAAGGATAAGAGCCTAGCACGTTGCAAAGAGCTCTGTCAAGAACTTATTGAGAAATGTGTATAAAATATGTTGAACAATTTAGAAAAAAGACCGTTTTTGTCAGACCACAGCTGAATCTGCCTTGGTATATATATCCTTTACAAAATTGCGAGTTTGGGCAATTTAGTTTTTGAATTGAAAACTTTCAGACATGGAAAGATAAACGGGTAAATTGTCTGAGAAATGTCAAAAACCACATAAAATCCAATTTTTCTTAAAGCCAAGATCAGATTTTCACTGCTGTCCCCCCCCCCCCCCCCCCCATGCGTCCCGTTCGAAACGTGTCTGAATCCTCGCAGGGGAATAATTATTTTACGTATTTTGCGAATTATTTCCCGATGGTGCCCGATTGTATATTCTTCTTACGTATAATGAGTAGTTGCCACAACCATATTTCACAACTTCACGCCAAATCCCAGATCAGGTCAGTAGTTAGATAACATGAGGGAGTTTTGTTTTACATAATCAAAGATTTCAGATTTCAGAGAATTCAATTTTTGAATTTCTTGCACGTAATTCGTAATTCCAGTTCCAGTACGATGTATTCGACCATTAATGCACAAACTGTATGTGCTAGAAAACTCTTGTCTTAGTCCAGGCTCGTGCTAGTGGATTTTGATCGGCGGTCTGGGTTGGATGTTGACGTCACAGCACTGAGTTTCAACTAGACCTGGTGCGCATCAGCCAAACTACCGGTGGTTGGATCTCTCAGTGAAGCGAATGTCGTGACGTCAGCCCCCAGCTGGTCATTGAATCAGAATCGGATGGGCGAGCGCCGTCAGTACCAAAAGTTCCTCAGTTTTTTCATGTATGCTGCCGTGCAAAGGCAGAGCGACATAATAATATCTGCTCATTACTATACTCTTAAGAAAAACGCAAAAAAAATAAAAAATGTGTGCGGGGGGGTCACCATATAAGATGCTTCTATTTATACGTTTGCCACACTAGAAAACTGTTTCGATAGCAGATACGTCTACCTGGGTTTGACATGAAAGAATAAGTGTGAGACAAGCTCATTAAAGGCAATAAAGTACTCGTAGAAAAGGCCATGATGCCAGTTACGTCGCTCGGCCTTTGGACGGCAGTATGCACTGGCACAGTTTCGTACAATAAATGCCTTGCAAAAATGTTTTGACAGTGACGCTAATTTATGGCGTGTATAGAGAGTATTTGACAGCCGAGATGCAGTATCATTCATTTGGAATGTCTTAAGTTTTCCTGCAAATGAAGCATACCGTCGTTGCTCTACGTCGCTATGGCATCGAGTCATTTTTGACACCTTTGAGATACTACATTCTTTTCCTGTCATTTGATTCTACTGGATTATTTACATTTCGGAGCATTTATTTTTGTACCTGATAGTCCTCATGCCCAGGATTGCAAAGACCCGTCAGTTTGTATTTTGGCACAAGTCTGACATGCCACAATCGAGCAGTGACGATAATTATGCTCCAGGGTGGGAGGGGGGGGGCTGGGGATGGAGGAGGAAGAGGGAGGAAATGGTAGAGAGATCTCTGTCCAACTGCCAAGGTACTTTTAACGTGCACACGGGCCCTCAGAGTTTTCCGTCCTTATCCGAGAAGACTGGGTGCTCGATCATACCTACCATAGAATCAGGAACAAGAAAATATGAGAAATTCCAACTTCCAACATGCCGGCACCGACCGGGATTCGAACCCGGTACCTTCGGCATGAGAGGCGAGCACCTCGTCTCTCTAGACCACCGTGTCTGCTCAGTGACAAAAATATTGTTGTAAATCAGTCGTCATCTGCGAAGGCCAAGATTACTTCTCACCACACACGTCTCTGGCGCGGGTGGTAGACGAAAGAAATAAATAAGAAAATTGTTTATGGTTGGACATTTACCAGTATGGCAGTGTTGCACTTGGCATCGGTGTTGCTATTTTTTATACATCGTATACAGTGCGGTTCTCAGTCAGTTGAAATAGTTAACACCAGTCCGAAGAGAAATTATCCTTTTAAAAGAAGGGGACACAATTGTTATATTTAATGGGGGTGTCTATTTTGGTCTCTATGTAGAGGCTTGAATAGAGTAATGGTGTTTTGTTTTTTTGGACTTCTAGGTAGAGAGGCCTGAATAGTAACGGTAGGTGTTTTGTCTATTCGGACCTCTAGGTAGAGGGGCCTGAATAGTAACGGTAGGTGTTTTGTCTTTTCGGACCTCTAGGTAGAGAGGCCTGAATAGTAACGGTAGGTGTTTTGTCTTTTCGGACCTCTAGGTAGAGAGGCCTGAATAGTAACGGTAGGTGTTTTGTCTTTTCGGACCTCTAGGTAGAGAGGCCTGAATAGTAATGGTAGCTGTTTTGTCTATTCGGACCTCTAGCGGCCTACATAGAGCCGGCCTAGGGGGATGTCTATTCTAGCCTCTAGTTAGAGAGGCCTGAATAGAATAAAGGTGGGGTGTTTTGTCTATTCGGGTATCTAGCGGCCTGAATAGAGTAATGGGGGGAGGGGGGGGGGTTGTTTATTCGGGCTTCTAGAGGTCTGAATAGCCCCGGCCATATTTGATATGCATATGAAAACGAATGTTGTCGCTAAACTCGAGACTGCATCACAATAACAATAATATAAAAAACCACAACAACTGCACTCCCGTGGCGCTCGGGACAGCGGGAAGGTGCAAAGTGCGGAAATTGTTTCCGATAAACCACGGCGCTACTGATAACTGAAAGCTCAATGGGTGTAAAGAACAATAGGAAAAACAGCCGACAGGGTTTTCATACTGGTTGATTTTATAGATCTCGATGAGATGTTTTTTTTCCCTCTCTGGCAGTTTTTGCCCTCAAGCCTAATGACGTCACTGCGTGATTGGTGGCTGTGATTTTGCCAGTTTGGACAGGTTTTTCTCTCAGAAAATGCACTGTTCTGTTTGCTATTGTTGAGACCGCAAAAGAATTTCAGACAGTTACCTTTCGTGCGACCAATTCCTCTGGAGTAAATTTATTAACAGGGCAGTGCTAATGGGGTCATTTTTTAAACCCCCCCCCCCCCCACTAACATTGGGCCTTCTGCAAAATCGGTAGTAGCCCCCTCCCCCGGCCAGATGGAAATTTTTACCCCATCCACTCCCCCATTCCAAACTGCTTATTAGCAGTACTTTTTTAATTAGTGTTAGAAGAATCTCCATAATTATTTTATCCATTTTTATATCCTATGAATCTCTTTTCGTGCTGAAGGGTCTTTGACTCGACACACTATCAATATTCTTCCCCAGTGCCCCTCTCTCATTTTGCCTCTACCACGGGGAGTCGCCTCCCCCAAATAGACCGTGAAGAGCGCAAAGTCCCCGTTATAATGCCGACGCGCCGTAAAACCCAAACCCAAACTCAACACCCCCCCCCCTTCAAAATTGTAAGCTCCTTTTCAAGTCGCCCACCTAGCCCCCCCCCCGCCCCCCCCCCCCAAACACACACTCCATTGTTAGCCTTTAGGCACATGAATGCTTGTAGTTTATTTTCCAAGGTCCACCACGGCAGATTGGTCTGGAAACAGTAAACGTATTGTAATAGTCCTGACCCGTGGACGCACACACATGCCTGCGACGCAACGTGCGTATCAAATTGACGCATTCGCGACACGAGTAAGGAATAAATAGTAATAATACCATTGTTTTCATTGCAGTCCTATCACGATCTTCTCGCATTAGGCAGATCACACGACTTAATCCACGTGCTGGTCACGCTTCTCTCCCCCCCCCCCAACCTCTCTAAGCCTTAATACTTCTGGGATCTCTTGTCTGGAACCAGATCTAGTTCATCGTGTGCTAATTGTCTCCGTGTGCGAGCTGGCTGCATAGAGAGTTCCAGCACATTATCCCGATGGCTCAGCGTGTATTATTGATATTATCTGACGCATAATTCGTGTGTTTCAATACCTCATAAACCAACAAAAGGAAACAGATGTTGGAGGGGTACACACACGTGCTCATTTAGTTTCTCGCTTTTGTTTTTCCCCCTTTATATTTTTGTGTGTACAGAGAGACTCGTGCTGTGTACATATATATATATACCGTGTGCCCGGTTAATTTATGGGATAAGAGAGCCACAATTAGACATGCGTGCTTGGATTTATGCGTAAGCAAGATGACTCTGAAAGTGAAAATCATAGTGTAAGTAATAAAGCATGTTTCTTAATCAGTGGCACTCCAACAGAACGAATTAGGTGCAAAAATTTCACCGGCTGCCAAAACAGTACATACAGCGCTTTCTTACTGAATATATAATTATATATCTATATATTTTGGCTCAAAGCAGTTCGTTGTGAGCCTTATATTTTAGACCAAGATGTGGGAAGGGGGAAAACATTAAAAAAAAAAAAACCACCCTAGGCCCAAGCATACACTGCACTTCAACTCCTACAACTGCGTAAGCCAATTGAGGGGGTCAGAATTGGAAAGGGATTTAAGTGCCATTTGACTGACTGCATTTATAAAAAAAAAAAAAAGCGGAAAATTCATTGCAGTATATAAACCAATAGGATTTTAATATTTGAACGATTTTCTCGAAGTTTTATTAAATTGGTTTATTCTGAAATGTTTGCTTTTTTCTCTCAAAAGCAGTCAAATGGCACCTGGATCCCTTCTGATTTTAACCCCCACAATTATCATTTCGTTGGCCAAAGTTGTATTGCCATAATCAGTGAAACCAGCCTTCCACAAGGGTGGCGAAATAATAATAGGGGCCTACATAGTTGTTGAGGTTTCCGATCCAGCGCACTCCAAGATCGAATACAAACATTTCTTGAGGTTATTACCACTTTCAGCTAAAAAAAAACAAAAACATGACGGGTACAAGAATATAATTGTGTAACGAAATGCCGTGTAATGCTCGTCCGCTTTCCCGTTCGATTGTTTGAATTTGTCTCGGGTTGCCTGTTGATGGTAGGGCAGTTACCTGTCCACCTAATACCCCAGCGTGCGAGTCTGACCAACACGATGGAATCTTTGTGCACGTTTTTATGGGTCACGAATTTCTTCTAAGTAGAACTCCCCCCACCCCCCTACAGTTTCTCTGTAATTTCCTTTTCTGTATTATATATTCCAGAGCAAATCTGGAGTAGTCCGTCGGCTTGCGATAGACTAGCGCGACATCTTGCTCGTGTAGAGTGGTATACGTAGAGTTCTTGTACTCGCATGTTGTGGCCAGGCAGGCTTTTGTCCATGCGTAACGTATTGGACCCGGGTTGTCTCTGAATTGTGCAGAAGAGCGGGGAGGCTATTATATAACCCAAGACCTGAAGTGTCACCACCTGCATTTGTAGTAAAGTGTGTAGACAGGACATTTCGTTATATTGTGTATCCTGTGACTGTGACCAGAGCCTTGTACTGCATCCTGTGCGAGTATTCAGGACATTTAGTTGTAGTTTGTATCCTAAGGATGTGAACAGAGCCTTTGATTTATAGTAGCCGGTAGCCTACATTTAGTCAGGACAGTTATTTCATTACCATTAATATTTTGTATCCTGTCGATGTGACTAGAGCCTTGTATTGTGTATCCTGTATGTGTAGTCAGGATAGTTGTATAGATTGTATCCTAACCAGGACAGTTCGATCTATTTCCATAACTCGTAGTGCTTTTAAAAGAGCAATACTTCTTGGATTCCAGTGTTCTCAAGCAACAGGACAGTTTCTGATTAGGAGCACCACCCTCAAGATCACAGATCCGGAATTAGGGCAGTAATATTTTAGTAAGAATAGTCATTGAAGAGTGTAGATATTTGTGTGGAATTTTAAGTTGAGAGCCAGCGATATTTTCATTTAACTTTGCTTTAGTAGTTTACCGTACTACAATTCGTTTCTCGTATCCTTTGCATGCACATGTGATGGCCATTTTATTGCATGAATCAGAAACCTTTATTTTTCAGGGTAATTAGCTTAGATCGTTGTTGTTACATGCATTATTATCATGAAATATCTTTCCATCTTTTCATTCACGTATTGCCTCCAGAATTATTAACTGATTTATCCAAGTTATTTTAGACCGTTTTACTAACATACATTCAGCCCCCGTCCCAGGAGCCTCAGCAATGTGTATTGCATGTATAACTCTAGTCTAAAGCACCTGTGGCTATGTATGCATGAAAGGTGGTGTGGGCCCTGCGCGTCGATGCAAAACGCCACCCGGTATGCATGAACTGCGCGTAGGCATACACCCACGTGTAAAGGGTTCATAACTTTACACTTTCTCCGAGGACGTCTCCTACGCATTGCGTAACAAGTTACGGAAAGAGGCGTCCGCTAGAAAGAAAGGAAATAACTGATATTTTATTCCAACCCACGACTTCATGGGCGAAAGAAAAAATGTCACTTAAGTTCACGCATACCAACTAAATTTGAGTTTACACCAAGGTGGCCGTACGCCCTACCAAGCCTGCAGCATGGTGCAAAACGGGCGGATTTATACCAAGTTCATGCATACGGCCACTGGTTCCATTGGTGTGGTGTTGTCACACATAGGTCGAAACATCCCAAGGTTGCACTTGCAGTAGTACCATTGCCTGCATTTGCGCATTGAGACATAATTTATGCCTTGGCAGCAACAGGGTTAAGAGAAATTTCTTCATGAAAACTAACGTGTTTTCATCATCTTCAGCTTTTCAGTTTGCGCTCCCCGTCCAACATTTCCATTTCTGAACCCCCACCCCCCCCCCCCCCCCAACCGCCCTATCTCTCTCTAAAAATCTCACCTCGCCTGGGACTTTTTACATTTAGGTTGAATTAACATAGTTTTCAGCTGTGTGGTGGGGCCCAAGTGAAGTATTTTACCACACAACTCATCGAGATGTGTCAAGGTTAGCAAGGGGGGGGGGGGATAACCTGCTATATAATATCTGAGCACGGAGAACATTAAATCTAGTCCATCTGAGGTTTCAGAACAATTCCATTCAGTGTCATCAACAGGCGCTTTCACAGGTTTGGGGGTTCCATCGAGCGATTCTTACCATAATTTTTCAAGGGCATTGTAAACCTCCCCCCCCCCCCCCCCCCCCCCAAAAGCAACAAAAACCAGCAAGTGTGCCTGCCTTCAAGAAACAAAACAAAAATGAAAGGCACCAAAAGGCCCGGAAACTGATCAAAGAGACAGATGTTTTGTGAATTTTGTGGGCAGTAAAAAAGACAAATTCAGTAATTGTTTATGTCCGCCCGGAGGCTTTCTTAGGTTTGTGCAATTTTGAATTGTAGAATATAATCGTTTGTTACCATTTTAAGGCAGAAAATTTACGAAATTGTGCGGATGGTTTGGTGGGTGCCCCTTCCGTTCAAGGTCTCTTTCTGTCCAATCTTTCTGTAATGTATATTTTGTTTTCTCGTTTCTTCCTTGCACAATATGGCCGATATTGTACCGATGTGAATTCTTCAAATCGAGTTTGAGTTTGGGTTTTTACGGCGCGTCGGCACGATAACGGCCACTTTGCGCCCTTCACGGTCTATTTTTGGGTACACTTTCTTTACCTTTCTTGCGTATTCAGAGCGTTTGAGCTTAACAATAGAATTAGATACTATCGTACATGTGTAATTTTATAACATTGGCAAAGTTCTCAAAAATTGCTTTGTATGGATCTGAAAAAAAGTTTTATAAACTAGTATAACAGTTGTTAAATCAAACTCAGACTTGGGAGACTTAGGAAATTGCATTATCGATATATGTCATTTTGCATCGTCTTTGCTAATAGCATTCGGTTGTGTATCAGCTGCCTTTCTCTCATTTTCAATGGGGGTGGAGGAGGGGGGGGGGCACACTGCTGACGCAATTCAACTTAAAGATTAAGAAAAAAAATCTGCATCTAATACCGGTTGATAGAGCTCGAGTCATGTTGACTGGGACTTCCGTCCTAAATAGATCAGTCTTGAGGCTTGTTTGAAGATTTGGAATGTACTTGGTAAGACGCCATTTGAGAATTAGCCAGACTAGCGAAAATGGGAATTTTTCCATGAGATACGAAAAGGGAGACAAATGAAAAATGTTGTTTTTTGTTTTAACTCACACTATTTATATGATTGTCAGAAAGCCGCTGTTTTTTGTTTTTTTTATACCATCAGACACGTTTAGAAAAGACAACAACAAAAAACACGAAACACCTTGAATTCTTTAAGAAGTTTTAGGTCACATTTTTTGTGTGAAAAATGTAGATTAAAAAGACTCGTTGCTTGTGTACTGTAGTAGAGCTGAAGGGCGACCATGTAAGCAACTAAAACTTCCGCAATTATGTGGCCAAAATTTATGAAACTCGGTGTATTGCTTCAATTTTTGATGGTGAGTTACGTGGGCACCTCGTATTTGGACAAAATTCAGCCTTTAATATCTGTTCACCATTTTTTTCAACCGCAAAATAAGAGGCTCATTTTCGTCCAGTAGATTCGAAAAGTTTGACAGGAAATTGTGTTATACGCCTCTCTTTACACATTGCTGGCCGGAGATTAAATTTTTATCACATTTGTGTATTCTGCAAGGAATTGTGGTATCACAAAACGATTATTGGTCAGGTCTTGGCATCGAATCCAAGTGCCTATGGATGGGACCTAGATCTTAGCTGGGCCTATTACAAGGCAAATTTGCAAGATATATAATTATCTTCCCCGGGTAGGCTCTCTCTCTCTCTCTCTATATATATATAATGTGTGTGTGTGTGTGTGTGTGTATGTGTCCAGACATGACATCTGTTACCATCAAACAAACAAGTTTATTGTAGGCCTGACGGCCAATTCAAAATACACTGAATTGAAGAATCACACAAACCAAAAAAAGGTCGGTTTTCATGAGGTTGCCAGGCCTTGTCCTTCCCGGCCCCTGCCTAGAAAACATTTCCGTCGAGGTCACCAAACGTCTCAGCTGTACATTTTTATGGTTAAAACAACAGCAAATGAATAGTGTCCAAATTAAAAGAAAACAAAGTCTTATAAAATAATAATAATATAGTGTCGAAACGGGTATTCTAAACATTCTATTTTTTTGTTAGCTGTGAAATGGCAATTAGCTCTTAACAGTTTGCGCGCAGGTGTTCATCAAACACGTATGTACAAATTTTGTCACTCTGAAAAGTTCAGGCACACATGAGTGCATCTGGCGAAATTGGGTTTAGCTTGAGGTGAAAGACTCAATTCCTGAGAAAAAACCTCTTCCAAGATTGGAAATGGAGATTTGCTTACAATATGGAAGGCACAAGCCATTTTTATTGGTTTAAATATTTTGCTTGAAATCAGCCTAGAAATATCCTGACATTTTAGCGAGGTTTAAAAAAATTCACCACTCGCCAGCTTTTTGCAGACCTCACCCCCCCCCCCCCAACAAATAGGTCAAACAGTCAAAACCAACTTTTGTCTTGGCGACCATACATTATGCGTCTTTTGTTTAGAAGCTACAGTTTACTTGACCTTGAGTGTTTGGAGTGGTAAGCAGCTTGTTGTGGCTGCTAAGATAAGAGAGAGAGAGAAAGAGACTGTCAGTGATCTAATCTGGCAAAGTCCTTGGGCTTTTCTTTTATCAGGATGCCCAAAACACAGAATAGAAAGTCGCCCTGACCCCCCCCCCCCAGCGATGGTAAATTCGAATTTTGAGAGGTACACACCGCGACCGTAGTCCTTGTTTGTCACGACTCCACGTTTTTGTACAACTGAGAAATTCGTCCTTAAACTTTTTTCCGGCTTCAGTATTACGCCTGTCGTTAGGGGACTGGAGTATTTTGTACACAGTGAACATAACTACGTTGTCTTTTTATTCGTCTTTGTAACGACGGTCGCCAACAATAGCTATTATGATAAGGAATGAATCGGAACTCTGAAACAGCTTGAATTGGAACTCTGAAATAGCTTGAATCGGAACTCTGAAATAGCTGGAATCGGAACTCTGAAATAGCTTGAATCGAAACTCCCGCCCCCGCTTGAATCGTAACTCTGAAACAGCTTGAATCGGAATTCTGAAATGGCTTGAATCGGAACTCTGAAACAGCTTGATAAGTGCCACAATTCATTCTACCAAGTGTCAGTTGTTTTTTCTCACCACACATACTAAAAGATCTCCAGTTTTTCAGAAAATGGAGATACAAGTAACAAAAGATCTAGGGTCGGGACATGTTAGTTGCATAAAACAGGCCTGCTGGGTCACCGTGATTTAAATTTGTCTTAAAAGCTGGACATTTTTGTGCACTTTTATGAAAAAAAAAATATATATATATATCACTAGGGAAGATAATGCACAATGACAGAAACGGGGCGACTGAGCTTGTATACAAATGAACATGTACTCCCCGATCAAGAGATATAGCCTATATCCGACTTGTAAGACCGGTCTCATTAATGTTGACGTCAGAGAATTGCGTTTCTCCGAATTTTTTAAATCATGTACCCAAAAACGGCAGTCCACCAAGGTCGAATTCATACGTACGTGAAAATTAGGCCTACTCAAAGCGCTACTGACACCCGTGTCTCCATTTTTTTTTTGGTGTTTTTGTAAAGAGTAAACTGACCAGTCAGGTTTATAAATTTGCATGTTGTCAGCGAACCCAGATGTCTATTGATGACAAGAGGGGAGAGTCAAGTTTTGGGTAAATTAGCTTAGGAAATTTTCACCTGCTGAGTCTCCGATTTCATGCAGCCGAACAAAACACATTTTGAGACTAAAATGTCCCCCCTCCCCCCCCCCCCCCCAAAACCTCCAGCCCCCCCCCCCTCTTTCTACGTTTTGAACTTGAGCTTCGGTGGTAGAAATTCAGAAGTAATATTGGTATCTAGTTGATATCAAAAGACAACCAATTGTCGGGGACTGATGATATATATAATAAGTAATATAAAATTACGATATAATTACATGTGTGTTTGTAGATGTGATATCGTAACTGTCTGTATCGTGTCTGTTACCTTTATGGACAAACCATCTTTGTCCCTAGGGGAGTTAATTTTGATTGGCCACCAGGGATGTGAACACTACAGGGTCTGCCTGTCGATGCGTCCGTTTGCCGGTTTGTTTGTCTGACCTTTTTTCTTAAAGAGTAAAACCGTATTTGGCTTGGGGCTTGCGGTAAATATTGAAATATTGACAACTATTTGCCCGCCTTTCAGGAGCTTTCCAGTTGGTGGTGCACTTTTCCTGCACTTTTTCCTACATACTGTAACAGTAACTAATGGCCTTTGGATAAAAGAATAGACTTAAAAACAGGCAAACAAATTTGGTACCCCGAAGCCAGGCAATACTGGGACGCTCGGGCCTACTAGTATTTACATGATTTGACTCGTACTAGAGAGCTCTGGTCCTCTTAATGGTAACAGTAATAGCTTTGTTTCGTTTGTTCGAGAGTTCCTGTGTCAAAAACAGTTAGCTTGTCCTTGTTGCGGTACTTTTTGTACGGTCTCTCACGTCAAAAGTAGGCCAGCTTTTTCATGTTATCTACAACTACCCTCATTGACATATCGGGCGTCTTTTTGCGGTCGATCTGGAAGTGTCGTTGTCCTTTTTAGATAACAGCTTTCTCTATAATAATATAAAACCGTGCTGAAATGTGAACATAACAACAACAAAAAAACTGTATCGAAATGTAAGAGGGCTATACATTTGCCGATCTGAGGAGGATATAACTCCGTTCAAGAGTTATTGTCACCTGCTGGTAGGTGTATGGGGTGCCTAGGACCTGCCTAGGACCAACTAATTGGTGTGTGTTAATACAGGTGATGTTGCATAAAGGTGCTGGTGTTGTGAAATTTCATGTGAAAATTAAGGTAAGTTTATTTGATCTTCCGATTCTGCAGATCCGTTGTGCTGATTAACTGATGTTTATTGATAGAAAGCTCGTGTTGGTGTTGAAGAGGACTCCTATTATTTTGATTTTACAGTTTTGTCATCCATTAAAAAAAAATAAATGTTTAGATAATATATTATAGGATGTTGGAAAGGAATGCTGTCTTTCCTCGCTTCCTGGCTGTTTTATTTGGCAGTCGGATGTCTTCCCTCTCACCTGTCTGTTCGTCAGTTTGTCTTTTCTCCGCCAGTCTGTTCGTCAGTCTGTCTTTTCGTCCGTCAGCCCGTCTCCACTACTAGTCTTCACATTGTTTGATTTACCACTGACAGAACCTGACTGAATTTCAAATGTCTGTGTACATGACTTGTAAATCCAAGCACACCGGGCCAACGCAAGGACGGATTATCTTCGAATTTATGTAATATGTAAAAAATTTGTCGATTCATTTGAGGTCAGAATTTAATTTTCTTGAAAATAGAGGCAAAATGTTGCTTGCATTTCTGTCTCTCTCTCCCCCCCCCCCCCCCCCCCACATGGTGTCTTAGTGTGTTTGAAAACCTGAACCTTAAAATATATATATAAAAGAATTAAATAAATCTAGGTTATAATGTACAGATTTAAGTTATTTTAGAAACTCATTCGAGCTGGAGTGGCAACATCAAACAAAAGAAACCTCAGTTACCATCGCAATCACGCCATCTGTTGACAAACAACGATGTTGACGAATGAAAAATATTCCAAAATTTCAGTGTAGGCCTACAATAACGAAAACATGATTTTAACCGATTTTTTTTTTCTTACCCAATTTCGAAAAACTTGTGTTTTTTATACACACAGGAGAAAGTTATTGCCTTGTAAGCATGTTAATTCTCACCCCAAACAGAGGGTAAAAGATCTGGATAAGCTTGACCTATTTTGTGACGTGACTTTGTTTCTTCATTCAAAAATTGCGGTGAACTCCGGTTTGGGAGGGGGGGGGGGGGGAGCAGGCTTTTGGTTCACGGCATTCTGCCTTTCAGCACCTCAATTCACAGGTGATGGAGTTCGTATTGACAGAAATAAATTATTTTAAAAGCTTCACAGCTATCTGGGTCAAAGATTGAAGGGCATTTATGTATAACAAAAACATGGTGTTGTTAGACTTTTGAAATCTTGGACGGCGAAAGGTTTTGTATGTGTGGTGTGCGTGCGCATGTTTTCTTTCATTTCGTTATCTTAAATTGCCAAAAAACATGACTTTATCTTATAGGACTCCCTGATTAAGTACGAGCATGTTTGTAACAAGTGTCAGATACAGATTTATCTAGACAGTAGGACGTTTCTGTGTTCCTTAGTGTTTGAGGGGTTCTGGAGATGAGATCGTAAGTGCTTGATGGAGGAGTCTTTGCCTGTAGACCCGATGTTTTTTGCATTCTGGCGACCTCAGTGCTTGTCTGTTCCAAGTGCACTTTTATGCACAACCCGAGACTTTAGTATTATGATGAGGAGTTAGAATGAATCGGAAACCTGTGAGACGGCTTGATAAGTGTCACAAAAACATTTTAAACAAGTTTAGTGTCAGAGTGTGCATTTCTTACTAAAAGATTTCCACTTTTTCTGAAAATAGAAATGCAATTAACAAGAACTGAGGTGACGTCCTGCCTGCGCGTTTTCTCGTGTGTGGATTTATGGGGAAAATACGGTAGGAATATTATTACTATAATGTTAGTATTTCTAAGTCTAGATGCTTACCTGCGACTGGCTGTCATGAATCCCCCATGTCTTAAGTTGCATATTCATTGTTTATATATTACATGTATGTCAATGTCCGGCATGTAGTCTCCTAGATTTAAAGAAGAATGCCTCACGACTGCAATGCAACCAAGTCACACAAGTGCGCGCCTAGCCATGCGTTATTTTTTTTTAGGCTATGTACGACGGACTGCAGTTTTGAATTTATACCAGATTATTATGTGAACACGGCGGGGGGCAGGATTGTAACTAGCTGTGCCATATGCCTCAAATCCTGTACAAGGTCAGTGCAATGCACGGAATTAAGTGAACTTGGAAGGCAAGGGATGATGACCCTGTTTTTGTTGTTTTCAACTTGGTGATGGATGTAAGCATTGTGTAAATAATGTCATCAGACCGAGTGGCAAAAACATCAGTGCTTAAAAAAACACGTCCATGTCTGGGTCAGAGACAAAGTTGATTATGCAAAAGGATAATTTTTCGCTGATAGTTTATTTTCATGGGTGTATTTTGGTGAACAATGTAATTCGAACGTTGCAAGTTTCTATCATGTGCTGGCTCTCATAAAATAAATAATGTTGACAAAACAAAACTTTAAAACTCCTGCGTTTTCTGAACTCGTTGTTACAATAATTTTGGTCACATTCAGCGGCGGCGTTAAAATATAATTTTGGTCACTTTTAGCGGCGGCGTTAAAAAATCTGGATGCAATTCTACTCGAGTCTGACAGACTCCAGACACTCAAGTCTTTTCATGTGTTGTTAGGGACGCCTACTCTAACTATAATGCCAAATAGAGAAGAGAAAAAGAAACTCAGTTGTCCTCATTGTTCAGCAATGGCTTATACTGCAAAATATACCACGCTCCCACGCACTTCATCATAACATCCCCCAACCGAATGTAAAATAGGGTTAATGTTTCAGGCCTAAATGCACGGAGACAGAGAGAGAGAGAGAGATTATAAGATTATCAGAGCCGAAGATCCTCATTAGAGATCTGGTGCTCTGTACCTAGCAAGAACTCCCCGTGATTGTTGAACTGTTCTGTACATGTTTTCATAATGTTTGCCTTTTTGGACCGGCAAGAAGCAGGATGTGCGCGGTAAGGACACACAGCCTGAAGTTAACTTTAGACTCTTAGTGTCACCATATCACTAATTACATTCTTGTTTTTTTTCTGCCATGCAGGTTCTAGATCACTAGTGCACACACTCACCAACGACCCTTTATTTGAGATCTCGACAACAAAGATCTCGCCCAGTGGTGTAGTAATCCATATCACAAGGGATTAGCTCAAGACAACTGCAACAGCATTACAGCCGCCAATACGAACAGCGATTCAATTGTTCCAGTTGGACTTTTCCAAATTTACGTGACTTTTATTTCCAGTATTATTATACTGACATGGTTTGATCCTCCGCCAGCAGTGTGGAGAAAAAAAACAGCCATTTGGAGGAATTTTAGTGTCATTTAGGACAGAGAAATCAGACTGAATTTATCAGTTTTCCTCTTCAATTATACAGTATGGGTGTCCGAAATTGTATGCGGAAATTCTGGCAATCTCACACGTTATGGCTGGCCCTGTTGATACCTTTATTGGCGTCTCCTCTACCTGTGATGTATCCCAATTCGGTAAGTAAAACATTACTGCAGTTGCAACATCGCCATTGCCACAAACAATTATTTAGAACAGAAAGAAAGTAGTGTATAAACCACTGCATTTCAAGACTATCATCAGCACCACAACCAACAACAAGAACATAAACCACCGATGACAACGTGGAGATAATAATTATTTATATGAAGTGGCAATGTTTGCTGGTGATTCCTTACTGTTTTGTCATTTTAGAAAAAAACAAAAACAAAGAAAGAAAAGATAAATTTGCAGTCTGTTCGGACTTGTCTTGAAAGCTATACTGTCAGCGCCCTTTGGCGACCACTGGGCTTGAATAGATCTGCTGGTTGCTTCAAACATTCTTGCATTTGCTTCACTTACCTCGGACACTGCCAGACTCATCTTCAAATTCCATGCTCCTTTATGTCAAAGAAAGAAACAAGAGAGGCCCTGATTTTCATAACAACCTCAAGTTGTAAAGCATTTAAATTTCAATCGATGGACAAAATGATCCACGTATGGCATTCTTTATGTTTAGAACGACATTTGGTTAACTGATATAATAATACATTGTATATGACATAGTTTAATTATGACCTTTTTTTTTGTAGTAAACGGATTTTTCAGCGTATTTTTTTTAGCAAGCTCAAAACGTCTTCACCATTAATTCGGTGAATGAGAGTGAATAATAGGAAATCAGGAATGATCAGTGTAAATAATTTCTTTAAGCTCAGTGTCGTCTTACTTCAGCCATGTGAAGAGACATTTTTATTCTGAAAAGCAAAGATGTTCTTTCTGACGTGTGAACAGTCTCGTCAAGTAAACGTTCTTTTGTTGTGTGCTGCAAGGACGTCGTAATTTTTATACTGAAGACACAAGTCCAGAAAACAGCGCGAAATCAATAGCATAATGAAGAATGATTTCATTGTAATTATCTGTCCTGGTGGTTTGTGTTACAGGTTGCGAGATGTGGCTACTGTGTCTTCATCATCGGCGTTTACTGGGTCACGGAAATAATCCCCCTTGCTGTGACGTCATTGCTTCCTGTGTTCCTGTTTCCGGTCTTTGGAATCATGACTGCTAAGGACGTGTGCCAGACTTATGTTCAGGTAAAGAATGCCATTGCATCAGGGAAGGGTACAAAAGGGAGAGAAAGGGGGTCAGACAAAGAATGAAGGAAATGGGAGGGAACAAATCCTAATCTTATCGGGTCCTGACTCCTTCTGTGCAATGGGGATAGACAGATTGTCGCTTGGTGAAAAGGCTTTTTCTATTGGTGGGCCTAAATAGCTTTGACACCAGGAAAAGTGAAAACATCGCCACGTTTAAAAATAGGCTAAAAACTGAATTGTTAAGGACTGTTGTCATTGAAACTGGATGGTGTCCCTTTTTTGGTCTCAGAGGTTTGAGGATGAGGGTAGATCAATTGTTTGTTAGTGTGAGTGTGAGCATGATGAATGAATCTTATTTTAATCTGATTTTTAAGGCCAACGCCTTAGAGCACATTTTTTTTTTTTTTGGGGTCGGATTTGAGTGCTGTACACGTTAATTACATTACATTACATTACACTACACTGGGGTCAGAATTGAGGCGAAATGGAAAGGTAAGTTCTGAACTGCACCAATGTCAGTGGGCTGATCTTTACTGGAGGCGAAACCGCAGGGATCAAATGAAACATGACATACTTATTATCAAGTCTCTGTAACATGTCCCGGCTTTCTGCGCCTTTAGACGATGAAGAAAATTTAAGGACAGTTTCGGTTACCTCATAAGAAGAACGTGGAAGAACCGACCTGTGTCACGACAGAGGTTCCCGTTTCCGAGGAGTGTAAGAAAAAGAAATATAAAGATAAGAATCGCTTTATTATCCCGTGAGAGATTTCTCTTTCACGCAGTGTGTAAGAGCACATAGTTACGTGGTACACACGTTACGCATCATTACATGAAAACAACAAGGTGGTCTAGAGGCAAGGTGCTCGCCTCTCATGCCAAGGGTGCCGGGTTCAAAACCCGGCCAGTGCAGGCATGATGGAAGTTTGGGATTTTTCTCATATTTCCGTGTCCCTTATCCTATTGGGGGGTAGGATCGAGTACCTAGTCTTCTCGGATAAGGACGAAAAAATTCGGAGGGTTCGTGTGCACGTTGCGCACGTTGCGCACGTTAAAAGATACCTTGGCAGTTGGAAATCGAAAAGAGCAGGCCGGACAGGCCGCTGCCCCGGGCAAAATTAAATAAAATTCATCCCTACCACCCCCCTCCCCCTCATCTCCCCCCCCCCCCTCCAAAAAAATAAAAATAAATCCACCGGCCGGCGCTGCAGTGTGGCGACGATGTGCCTACTCCAGTTGTAACTAGGCTATAATGGCACAAAGGATTAAAGAAAGTATACACAAAAAAAAAAATACAAAAATACAAAAACATATATCAATAAACTCAATAAGAGGCATACATGAAGTGACGTGGAAAGAAATCTTAGTGAAATATGGCATACATCAAGCTAGCGTGTCTTCTTGAGGCGAATTCCAGAGGGCCAAAAAGATCTTCTGTATCTTTCTCTGAGAGACAGGGAGAAAGAAAACACTCTGCCCTTCCTTCTAATCTGAGATCGGTTTTATGTGTTTTAACTGTTGGCTTGTGTGCCATATCCACAGTCACTCCTCTCCCAATAACAAAAAAAAAACAACTGATAATTTATTAATTAAAAAAAAAAACAAACCAATCAAAGACCCCTATAGATTTCATTGTAAAGTGTTTGGAAAATCCACCGGTTTAACCTTTTCCACATTTCGCGTGGTTCACGTGGAGATTATAATTATACGACCATTATCGTACATTTCTGTGTTTTGGCAGTGAGAAAGAATGAGCTTAGCTTTGGGTCATTGCTCACACTGACAGTTCCAAGCCAGCTGCAGTTATTGGATCTTCCAGCTAAAACGCCGAGCCGTGTTGATAACAGATTGATTAATGTCAGTGTATGCGTGCGTACGCGCATGTGTGTGTGTGTCTGTCTATTTGTCGTCTCATCTGTACTGTCTGTCTGGTTTGATTGACGATTTTCAATGTAATTCGTTTTTTCAATATATTAAATTTGTAGTGTGTAGTATGCATTGTGACTGCAACGACTGCCTCTTGGAAGTGAAATTACGACCCAATCACCAAAGTGATCATGTGATTTCTATCAAGAAATGTTTATTGTATTAATTGTGTGACCTCTTCTTCTTCGCCGTTCAGTTTTCAAATACCCAGACTATATCTAGATCCTAGACGGGTCTTTCCCATGCAAGATCTCGGCCGATTGCCATACATTTATGATGCCAGGCAAAGGGGAGGGGGAAAAAAGACAAAAAATATGATATTGAGATCTGGAAAACTTAAACTACAAAGCTATTTTGTCGTTCTGCTAAAAGTGCTGATTAATATTTCTGGATTTAAACTAGTGATTACTAAACCGCCCGCGAGAGGCCGGAAGCGGGGGGGGGGGGCGCAAGCTATCCAGGTCATTAAATAATACATTAACGAAAGAACAGAGTGGCTTCATAATTGGACATTTTGCATAATTTCTGCTGACGTTGAAGTCAGTCATGGTTTGTTTACTTAGTCTACCGACCCGCGTTGCCCCATTAGTCTTGCCAGGTCATTGATGGGATGAATCCTGAATTGTTGTGCAGAAATTAAAACCATGACATGCACGCGGTTTTTTATGGAAGAAGACCGCCTAAAGCTGAGTTTTTCATGTGTCCGGAAATGGAAACGGCAAAAAACCTTTTAACCCTAGTACGGCCAGCGGATAATCCCCACGTCCTGCCAAAAGTTTTTGATCTGGAAGTTCTAATCTTATACACGTAAATACGATATTTTGCACTTGTTGGACCTGAAAACTCCAACTGAGAATGCTTTTTATAGGAAGCCAATTTCATTAGGGCTGGCTGCACAACCTTGGAAAATTAACAAATTTACCTGGCTAATGGCATTAGAAGGACTAAGTGAAGAAATTGAAAGATTGTTTTCTGTACACAAAGAAACACTTGCTTTTTGCACCTTGGTGGGTTTTTTGACGTTTCCGTTTCCGTACACATAAAAGCACAGCTTTAGCCAAGAACGATTCTTTAAATAAGCCGCAAATGCGAAACATATTGGGCGTTACGCTTGGCTTTATTGTTTGTTCAGTTTCCATTTGATTAGTGCCGACCAAAATACAAAATTCTAATCCAGATTGGAAGATAAAGCACATTTCATTCTAGAAACGATGCTGAAAGGTAAATTTGACCTGGAGTGGTGTGTGTACGCGGTCCTTTTCCGTGGCATTGCTGAATGGGAGGGGAAACCACGTTTTGAAAGATATAGAATCACCACACACATAATTAGAGAAATTTTCCCTGCGATGAAATACAAGCTCGAATCTAGAGACATTAGGGTGTGTTTGACATACACGCTTTCAGCTGTTTGATAAGTGTAAATGAATGAAAAATGACCCAAAGTGTAAGATATCGACGAACCCACGAAAGACAAAAAAGTGGCGGTTATCGCGCCGAGGCGCTGTTAAACTGAGACTCAAATTCAACTCTTGATAATCACATTTTCAAGTCCTGACATCACATTTTCCGCTGTGAGAGTGGCACCAGACACCTGTGGTTTGGAGAGTAGTAATTTATCGATTGCGAGGGAAATTTCATGGCTTCTGGAGCCGTTGTCAACAGGAGGTGGGAGATGTAAAAAGGTTCCGGAGATTTGAAAATAGAAAAGTGGGACACCAGAGGAGGTTTCCAAGGTTTTGCTTGGCTAGAAGGGGCAAGATACACACTGATTACTAAATATACACATGCTCAGTTTTGCAAAGGACTCAGAGGGTGCTTTTATTGAGAAGGTCAAGAGACCGAAAGCTTGATTTGTAGTCCTTTTCCTTCGCGTTTTATTGTATCGTTTCTGTATACTTTCTTACGTGAGATTGTAGTACATACAAATCGTTTCCTTTTTGCCACATTTTGTCTTTGCTGCAAGCCTTTGCTGTGACCCGGCAGATTCTTTTTCTTTTTTAAATTTATTATTATGGGTGTATGATGTGGTATGATTGTGTGGGCGACTGGACAGAAACATAAAATGTATGAAGAAGAAGATTGTAAGGGAATGGAATGTTTCGCAATGTCAAGGAAAAGGATGAGTGCCACGCCTATAAAAATACTGTGGTATATCGAAAACAAAATTAGGGAGCCCATAAGGGAGCCCCTTTGAGGGCTAGGAAAACCACGAAGAAGACACCAAGAAAACAAGAAAACACCAACAAGAAACAGGAGGCACAAATGCCAACGGCAGCGACACCTCCCAAAATAAAGATCTCAATTCCGTTGAAAACAAAATTAACCGTGTGTGCGCATGGCAGAGTGAATAAATCATTGATTAAATATAAGCTTGGGAATGGGTTTAGAGGGGACGGGGGTGATACTTAATGATTTATCTCTCCCGATTAATGATTGGCAGTTGATGTTGTGCGGAAACACTCAAGTCAAACTCTGATTGCCATGGGAAATTTGGACGCGGTCAGCACTTTACATGATGAAATTGCTTACCGATAGCTGATCGATAAACCTGTCGGAGATGATTGTAGTGAAGGTTTTCTTCTCATGCGTTGGGGAATGTCCGTCATTGGCAGCAAGGGGGAGGGGGGGGGGGTTACATATTTTGTGTCATTTCAAATGTCTGGTCAGTATGACATATCGCCGGTCCTGTCATAAAAACGTACACAAGTGTATTCATACAACTGTAGAAAACTCTTTTTTCGCTACATATTCTATAACTCCCTGAAGGATTTTGAGTTTCATGATAGAGCCACCAATAACAATAATAATCCCACTATAATGGAGCCACAGACAACGCGACCAAACATTATGACATTTTAATGTACTGTCTCAATTTAACAGGACACATCCGTTTTGATCAAAGTTCAGATTTTAACATTATTTATTTACGATTTTTTTTTAGTCGCAAGAAAGAGACGCAATTTCTGTCGAGTCAAATCGAAAACTGTGATCGGGAATTTCATTGTGAATACTGATATCATTAGTAGGAATAATGATATGAAGAGAATAATGAACCATTTGAAGTGAGTTGAGCTTGAGTATTTCGTTTTTTACGTGACGTCACAAAAGTTGCTCCCCTGATGTGTTTGTTGATTTAATGTAAAAGGATAGACGCCTGATGTTATGAAATACTGGCCCCACCGTGACAAAGTTGCTATTTCATTACGGTACAAAGTCCTTTTACCGTCTATAGACGTCAGGTATATTTTTAATAGTAATCGCGATCTGTAACAGGACATTAATGTTGACAATTAACTGAATAAACAGGCATGTAAATTATATTTTTTAGTTTATAGTTGTTATGCGAGAGGAAAGTGCTAAACGGTCGTTAGTTAAAAGCCTACACTGCTGAATCTCATTATGTGATGGGAACCAGCACCGCGTGCATTCTAAATGCCGGAGGGATATCGAACCAACGTTCAAATGGCGTGTGGAATGTCGGGTGAGCATTAAAAGTAAAAGGGAAATCGGAAAAACAAGGGTCGGGGTTGGTTTGGGGGGGGGGGGATTGGGGGATATTGAATATCAGATCTGAGAGAAAGTTAAAGATGTTGGAGGTGTAAGCTGATTCTGTGAAGATTTGCAGAAGGACCTGGATGGCGATGGTTTGTTCAAAGACCTGAGCAGCTGCGTAAATTAGTGTTTGTTTTTTTTAATTATTATTTTTTTCATCGGCCTCTTTCTTCCAACTCAGGTAAAATCTTCGCAATTTTGTCCCACATTCATAAACTACCCCTCCCTTCCCCCAAATCCCCTCGAGACCGAGCATACCAAATAATTATGATGCCATTAAGTGGTTTCATAACTCAATATAATATGTGTCAACCAAGTATCGCTCAATGGATTTCTGCATTTCTGTAATAAATCTATGGGGAAAACGAACCCTTTATTCCACAACTTTCCCCAG
The DNA here is from genome assembly GCA_963931925.1 of Onchidella celtica. Lineage (NCBI taxonomy): Eukaryota > Metazoa > Mollusca > Gastropoda > Systellommatophora > Onchidiidae > Onchidella > Onchidella celtica. Next base: position 17,984,633 of record OZ007576.1, on the reverse strand, counting down.
ACCAATTTCCATGATTTGGACATGTTGCTCCCCGCTCCAAAATAATCCGCCTGTCCCCCAGAGTCCCACTTCTCCATCTTGTTAACATTAATTTTTTCCCTAGTTACGGATACCTTTCGTCGTCCATCCCACATAATGGCATATCGGCAATTTGCCCAATTACTGGAAAACTTTTCAAAGTTTTGATGACAGAGAGATTTCTTATGTACAGAAACTGAGACAAACATAATTATGGTAAAAACAGGGATGCCAAAAGTCCGGTTTTTCCGGGTTTTTTTTTCGTTTTTTTCCGTCAGAAATAATTAAATAATTGATAGTCTCCTTGCAAAGGAAAGAAGAGAGGTAAGAGTAAGGTTTCTTGTGTATTTAATTGTATTTTGTATGTTAGTGTCATAGTGATTATTTAAAAACTGTTTTTAAAAAAATGTTGTTTTGATGCAAACACAATGACACGTTCATTTTTCAAGTTTTTTTTTTGTTTTTTGCAAAAATCATTTGGCATCCCTGAAAAAATGTTCCTGCTTATAATTTCAGAACAGAACTGTTAAACATCTTGATTACGTCACTTTGTGAAAGTAAAATAAACTATAGGTGTCACCATGAGCAATGATAGAAAGCCGTGACTCAAAACCACGAAAATCAGCGTAACGTCGGCGGGACGTTTTATTTATTTGTATATTTACTTGCTTATTTGTTTATTTATTTATTCACTTCAGCTCTTCTCTGTGTGTCTTTCTCCCCTCTCTCTTAATCTCTAACCCCCCCCCCCCCTCTCTCTCTCTCTTTCTCTCTTTGTCTCTCTCTCTCTTTGTCTCTCTCTGTTTCTTTCTCTCTGTTTCTCTCACTTTCCTTCTCTCTCGCTCTCTCTCTTCTCTCTGACTCTCTCTCTCTCTCTCTCTCTCTCTCTCTCTCTCCTCTCTCTCTCTCATCCCCTACACAGTCTATCACCCCGTCCTGCCACACAGTAACGATACCCTGTTTTATCATTGCACTCAAGATCCCATTTCGGCACGAGCATTTATCACCAGGAGAAAACTGCACAGCAAAACGCCAAAAGCACATTGCTCACCCTGTCCTGTGTGCCTTGGGGAGATATTTGTAATGAAATTATGCTTTGGCTGCACAGATTATTTGCCCCCGCCACCACATGTATGACGCAGGCCTACTTATTACAAAAGTGTACTCACGCACGCCAAGAGTATATTACTCACGTTCTCGTTGAGAGGTGATGTTTCAGTTAAGTATTCCCGAGACTGTAAAACGTAATTATTGTAATACGGTATTCGTCTGCGGTCGCTTGCGTTGGAAATGTTACATTTTTATGGCACAAACCCCCCCCCTCCCCTTTCCCTTTTTTCTTTTCTAAAAAACAACAACAACAAACAAACACAAAGTAGAGAAGAAAGCAGACCCATGCAAAGCTGAGAGAATAGATCATAATTATACAGACATAGGCCAGACATGAAATGACGTAGGCCCCCATTTCAAATTGCTCAGTCCAGTATTTTTGTGATTAATGCGGGCTCAACCAGCAGCCCTACGAAATCCGACGCGTAAGACTGATGTCAAGTTTGGGCGTAGGAATGACATCGTTCCTACGTAGATCCGCTGTGACGACGACGACATCGCTCCGAAGTCGATATGATGTAGGGGACTTGCCCCTACGGTGATCATGCCAACCCTACAGAAATCTACTTCGGATAGACATAAGGTTGCTGGCAGAGGAAATGGAACATTTAGCTATATTTAATCCGTATTAATAATCTTGTATGAATTTTCCTCATCATAAATATTTTGTGCTAACCATCTCGCCTTCCCTCACCCCCGACTCTGTTTTGAACGTCAGTAATATTTATTTATCAAAGGCCACCCCACCCATTAATGCACTCTAGACCCTCTCAAAATCGTAGGCCTGTGCCAACTAGGCAACTTGCCCCCCCCCCCCCCCCCCGTCTGATCATCTGAGAATAACTTAAACTGTGTATCAGTGCGTGCGTTAAGGATGCATGCAGCGGCGTGCCTGCGTTTGAAGAAAAAAAAAAAGGGGGGGGGGGAGGGGGCGTCGTTTACGTGCTTTGGAGGAAGCGAGAGGAGTTTGAGTTTGAGTTTGGGTTTTGCGGCTCATCGGCATGATAAAGGCCTCTTTGTGCCCTTGGCGGCCTATTTAGGTACAACTTTTTCATTTATGTTTCGTATTCAGAGCTGTTAATAATTATAACTAAATACATTTATATCATTTTAACACATTGGTAACATTCTGAAAAAGTTGTTTTGTATAGATCTGGAAAAGGCTTTGCAAACGAGTACAAAAGTTATTAAATCAAGTTGTAGATCTTAGCCTTTCTCAGAAAGGACAGGATGCGTTGCGGGTCCACGTCAGAAAATAATTCTTTCATGGAGCCGCAGGCATAGTGCCTTCTTCGGATATGCATGAAGTCCACACATTTAATCAAAATAAATTATGTTGTTTTGATAGTTGGCGAATCTCCTAAAATAAAGACCTAAATCACTCCTTTGAATCAGCTAGTTAGACCGACTTGATTCAGTCTAACTGGTACATGTGGTGCATTATCCCACACTCAAAACAGGGCAAGACAGACTTGACTTAGTGTGGGCCAGAGAAATTAAATTGAGACATTTATTTCAGTGGTTTTCCTACTTATTCCCACCAGGACACACTGATGCTCTTCCTAGGCAGTCTTATTGTGGCCGTAGCAGTAGAAAAGTGGAACCTTCATAAACGACTGGCCTTAAGGACATTGACCTTAGTAGGACCTGAGCCCAAATGGTATGTTCTCTCCCCCCCCTCTCCATGTGTTCAAGTTTGCCCTGTGGTTTGTTCATCATGCCATGCCTTAATTAAGCCCATAAACAATTACACTATCCTGTCAGCGGTGTTTTGGTGGCCTGTGCCTACGCATGTGTACAAGCTGACTGGGAGGAAATACATCTGATGTATTATGAAAGAAAGACCGTATGTAACAGGGGTGGCCAAACTTGCTAAAAAAATGCAATAACCACATTATACGATAAACTTCAGATGTTCGAGAGCCACATACGATAAACTTCAGCAGATGTTCGAGAGCCACATACGATAAACTTCAGCAGATGTTCGAGAGCCACATACGATAAACTTCAGGAGATGTTCGAGAGCCACCTACGATAAACTTCAGATGTTCGAGAGCCACATACGATAAAGTTCAGCAGATGTTCGAGAGCCACATACGATAAACTTCAGATGTTCGAGGGCCACATACGATAAACTTCAGATGTTCGAGAGCCACATACGATAAACTTCAGATGTTCGAGGGCCACATACGACAAACTTCAGCAGATGTTCGAGAGCCACATACGATAAACTTCAGATGTTCGAGAGCCACATATGACAAACTTTAGCAGATGTTCAAGAGCCACATACGATAAACTTCAATAGATGTTCGAGAGCCACATATGATAAACTTCAGCAGATGTTCTTGAGCCACATACGATAAACTTCAGCAGATTCTGATGTTTGAGAGCCACATACGATAAACTTTAGCAGATGTTTGAGAGCCACATAAGATAAATTTCGAATTTCAAGAGCCACATACGATAAACTTCAGATGCTCGAGAGCTACAAGATATAAACCAAATTTAAACACACATTTTCATTATTACATGCACATTTTGTTACACAAATTTTATATAAATGTTAAGAATTACATGTATGCAACAATATTTACTCATGTATTCAGTTTTTTGAGCTGTTAATTTGTATTAGTTTCAGTAATCACAAAGTACACAATATTTATCAAATGTGTTCAGATTCTTGACAGATGATTTTTTAAACTCTATGAACGTATTAAATACGGGAAAGAAATACAATGGCATCTAGGAAAAACGTGTGAATTTGCATTTCAGTAGCATTTATAGTAACGGAAATGAAAAAAGAAGAAAAAGAGCTCAGCCAACGTATTTCCACTTGCTATATTTTGAAGGTCAAAGAGCCGCATGTGGCTTGCGAACCATGGTTTGGCCACTCCGGTATATGATGTACATGCCAATATGGGCCAGGAAGAACTCAGTATCTTAATTTTTTGTGACTGACTGCAGGTCTTAAACCTTCATTTATGGAGGTGATTTGGCATAGTTCAATCTTATAACATCATGTTTCAATACTACGTTTTGAACTTCTTGTCTTATAATCACTTTAAGTACATATTCATACATACACTTGACCATTCGGATTCAGATTCCCTAAAGTTTAGTAAAGAGCTTTGAATTACAAATTGGCTATTAATTTGGACGATGTTGGTTCTCTACCAAGGCAGTTGGAGTACTTAAGGTTGGGGCATACATTTGAATATGAGCTGTCACAATTGATAATATTTGACTGGAAAAGTTGAGTTTGGGTTTTACAGCGTGTCGGCATGATAATGGCCACTTTGCGCCTTTCACGGTCTGTTTGGTAGTCTGTTCATGTTTGAGACAAACAGCTTCTAGATTTCACAAACAGAATTAAATAGTACTGTATAATTTTTTTTTTATTACATTGATAAAAATTCTCCAAAGTTTTTATCTTTATATACACCAGATGAAGTTCCCGGCATTATCCGGGATAAATCTGTGAACCGACCGTACCATATCTCTCTTTTTGGTATAGAAAGTTTCCCATAGTCTACAGACTTACTATCGGTTTCATGCGCACCAGAGCACTGTGCACTCCTTTCAGGCAGGGAAATTGTGTGCACCAAACTGATCGCGTATTAATACATCGTCTCCGGTGCAGTGGGCTAACTACAGGGAACCAAAACAAAGATCATTGTATTTCACATTTTTACAACTTCTTACTTTAAAATACCTGAAACTTGAATCAACACAATCAGTCGATACAAACGATTGGACCGGATTAGTTGACACTTTGGAAAATTAACTTCATCACTGTTAAATCTGTCATTTAGGCTGTAGCGTCGAGCAAAAAAAAGGTCAAAATTGCACCACAATGAATTACTCCCGCCACTATTTTTTTTATAATAAGATAATATATCCGAAAAGATTTTTGTAAATATGTATATGTTTTCAATGTAAGTTGTAGATCTTAGCCTCTTTCAGAAAGGACAAGACGCTCTGTAGGTCCACATTAGAAAATAATTCTTTCATGGGTCGGCAGGCATAGTGCCTTCTTCGGATATCGTCAGTTTCATGACGAAGCGGCAAACAGATAACAACAGCTTCGCCCCTTCGCCCCTTCGCCAGGAAACCAATGAAATGCATGAAATTTATGCATTCAGTTAAAATAATTATTCTTTATTGGGAGTTGGGACTGAAAACATCTTTGTCTTTAAGGGCTAATTTTCAGTGGGTTGTTTCTGCAGGCTGCTCCTGGGAGTCATGTTACCTACCTGGTTTTTGTCCATGTGGATGAGCAATACAGCGACGACGGCAATGATGATGCCTATAGTCTCAGCTATACTGATACAGATTAGAGAATGTCAGACTGGAGGTTTGTAGGAATGTCTGTCTGTATGTCTCCCTTCAATTCAATTTTACAAAAATTGAGAGAAAGTCTCTGTATGTGTCTGTACACGGGGTTGGCACACTACACCAGAATTCCAGGGATCCCCATCAAAGGGAAAGCCCTGGAATTTAAAAGCTGAGAAAAAGCCATGGAATAGCTCTGGAAAATCGTGGCTTTAGCAAAGGGATAACCCCCAGAATTCTGCTTGGGTCTTAAAAAAGTGGAGCTTTTGAAAAAAAATTCTCCTAAAAGCGCACAACATTATAATTATTTTCCATCATTGAAGTCAGTGCCGGTGCACAGTGTATGTGAACTGGGTAATAAAGCAAACTGGGTTAATTTAAGTCCCAGCCATTTGTGGCTTAAAAAGTTCTTTAATATGTTGCTCAGACTGAGAGATATGGAAAAAGTTGCTCAGAAGTCCCTGTATCTTTTCCACAAAACAGAGATTCCCAGACTGGAGACAATTTACGCCCAAATATTTTTGTTTGTATGATAAAATCATGGGACTTTGAGTTTGGCTTTTACTCATCGATGTCAGAAAATAATTCTTTCATGGACGTGCAGGTATAGAGCCTTCTTTGGATTTGCTTGAAGTCTACATATGTGGTTAAAATGTTTTACTGATAGTTGGCAGTTGATGCCACACATTCGGGAGGATCTTCCCCCCTAAGTAAAAGAACGTGTGAGATGGATATGGCCCATACCGAGTCTACTAAGGACAATTTCATTTCTTAGATTTTGTCGACAGGCATGGGTCCACTGTCCAAGCTGATCTTGGATACAGTGTAATTTATTGGATATTTGTTCATCCCATCTTTCCTGCCATCTCAATTTAATGAGGTTATTAATAGCAGGTTTAAAGTGGTATTTTTAGGTGTTTTTGTGGACGTTTCAATGTTTCTTTAGCCACCGTGTTTGCTGTTTCATTCCCTTAATGCCAGTGTGGCCAGAGCAGAACAATTTCATATTCCCTGTTGGACAGTGTATGAAGACGTAACAGATTATTGATTTCATGGGTCTTCATATTTGGGTTTTTTAAAGCCTGAAGGCAGGTGAACGAATCAGAAAAGATAATGAAGCATCCTGGTTGGGAATCGGATATAAGATTTAAGTCCAAGTTGACTGCATGAATTTCAGCGATAAAGACAGAGGCTTTGGGGTTGAGACTGAGGCACTCGGTTGTGCCATTTACACTTGAGAATGAGGCGGCTTCTACCGAATCATGGTCTTTGGGGCCATCTGTGTATAAAGGCCTGTGATCAAGGTGTTTACTGATTTGTTGTGAGTTTCTGGCAAGGCGTTATTCTTGGGCCATGCTGCGAGATCTGAAATAATGCTTTTGGTTTATGTGTTAGCCATGGTGGCATGTCAGGAAATGGGTCATTTTCAACCTCACACGGTTGGATTTCCGTCTTTTCCAGCAAAGACTGAATCCAAAGGCAAAAGGAGGGGCGATACCTTGAAAAGATAAAATATTCAAAATTTTGAATGTATGTTTGGTTGAATACTAAATTGTAAGTGGGATTGTCTAGATGAGAAGACAATTTTAACCCGTACTGAAGAGAGTGTTTGTTTCTTCTGTCGGACAAGGACAATTCATTTGCCTACACATACAGATTTTCGACTGGAGAGGCACGGAAGGCACCCAGAGCAAAATGTAGCCCTTGGTGGCGCACAGGTTCTAGCATTTTCAGCCATGACGGTTTAGCTGATCCATAGATGATACAACCATAGTCTAGTTTGGACCATTGGACTGATACAAATATTGAAAATTGTGTTTACAAAGTAGACCAGTACTTCCTTTGAGGTCAAAGATGCTTTTTTTGTATTCATAGTGAAATCCACTGTGTAAATATCTCCTAAATGGTCCTAGAACCCTGTGCGAAAAAAAAAGAAATTCTCAAATCTATTCCACAGACGTAGAGAGCACAGAAGAAGCCATGATTGACAGTCAGAATGGTATCACCATCATCGTGGATGAAAATGTCATCGACGGCAAAGAAAATAACCATCAAGACAACATGATAAAAGACCACTTTGCAACGGATAATGAAAGGTAAGTTCATTTAGACATCCCAGTTGGCGTCCCTGCGTCAATCCCATGTAGATTTGTATAGGATTTCCTTATGCGCAGATTACCTACATCAAACTGATGGGTGTGTGATAACCATTGGGCATGTATAGAAACGCTGTCATTCCTATGAACAAACTTGAGGTGTGTTGTAAGTATGGTAGTCGGATTGTCGTAGGGTTGCCAGCTGGGGTTACACTTATTTTTAAGTCCCCAGCATCTGAAAATTGGGACAGAGAAACCAAACATAGTTCTATGGTTACAATGCATTGTGGGAAAATGCCCCAAGAAAGATAATAGATTGGCTGCTCAGTGACAAAAGTTTGTTGGTTTTATGCCAGATCACTGCATTAGAAATAAAATATATCATCATGAACTTTCAATAGTCAAGATTTTTACCAGCAAAGTGGCTGTTTTCTTTCGGTAGTGTGTCATTTTCATGTGAGAGCACTATCAGCTTCTATTACTGATGTAATGAAAACCTGAAGCCTCTGGTTAGTATTTCAATTAACAGAATTATATTTGTTTGTTTGTTTTGCAAAGTATATTTTATTTTTTCATTTTTTTGTAGTTCAAATTTTGTATTTAATTTGATAAGATTTGAATGTATGAAAATTTCATCTCACTAAACTTCACGGGCTGGAATAAATTTATATGTCGGCATGATCTCTTCTGTCACTCTCAACTCTACAGCAGTTGCTTATATTCAGTTCTCAACTGCCTTTCAAGTGAACCTTCTTAACACTGTAGTTTTACAGTTAAGCTTTACAAAACATATGGTACACATTACTGAGTGTGATATTATGACAGTCAGCGGTGACAGTTGTCATTTATTGTTGACCAGCGTTTCCTAGATTTTATGAACTGATGTGAAAGTGGAATGAGGGTAAGAGCTTTTGCATGCTGTTGTTTCACTGGATTAAAGAGGAGATCTGTCATATTTGCTCAACATTCAGTTTGAGTTTGGGTTTTATGACGCACTGGCACGATAACGGCCACTTTGCACCTTTCACAATCTATTTGGAGACCTTATTTATGTTTGGTATTTAGAGCGCTTCATCAATATAAATTCCACTAATAGAATAAGATAGATCCATAAATCTATAAACTTTATTACGCTGGCAAAGTTCTCAAACACTAAATATATCTGCATTGAGAGAACAAATTTGTTACCTGCATTGACTGATTGTATAAATGGCTTTGGAGGCAGATTGGAGGCAAGATCTAATAATGCCCTAAAATGCTTTAATATGTGCTATGATTCATGCAAACACAGTTTTGTAAACAAACGTTATTGGCTTCTTCCACACTGCCAATTTGTATACAAATAAATACAGCTGAGATCTGGGTTAGTTCCATCTTAGAATCTGCAGGAAATGTAAAACACCCAAAAAAGAATGAAGTTGCATACAATCAAGTTTGAATTTGAGTTTAGCTTTTACAGGGGGTCAGCGCGGTAACAGCCACTTTGTGCCTTTCACGATGTCACAAATCCCAGACTGGGAGATGTAATAGTTTATGACAGGACGACAATCACGAACAAACAAGTTTAACACTTAACAAAACAACCCATCAGACTCACACATTTATTAAACATAATTATACATATAATAGCGCCATTACATACATTATATTATTGAAATGAACTGCCGTACAACGGCCTCACTCTCACACACACTCTCCCTCGGATCCACAATCCGGTAGTTACTCCTAAAGGCACTTCGGCCTCAGCCTCTCCCCTCAGGGTCTTAATAGCACATTAATAATTTACTGGCACCGCAGTCTCTCAATATCCCCTTCCTATGGTCCTACGCCTTAGCACTCCCCTAGCACCTCAGCAGGGCAATACCACGTTATTATTTCCATAGCCATCAACATGGCAACAACATAGTATCAGTTCACTAGCCTATCAACATGGCAACAACATAGTATCAGTTCACTAGCCTATCAACATGGCAACAATATAGTATCTCATTCACTCTCATATCTACGTCCCTGTCCGTGGCCTGACTGCCACGACTTATGTGCCTCTACTGTCCTGCACTGACAGCCTCACTTCTGGCCTATGTGCGGCCTCCGGCCCTATGCTGGCCTATCACATGTGCTCATCGAGGTGGCTCTTCGGCCCGTCCCCGACACCTACAAGAATAACATTACATTGGTATAATACCCTACCATTTCTATTCACTCCACCTCTCCTTACAATCCATGAAGCGTACACACACTAGTTCCCCTTTCACTCACCACACATCTTACGGTAACACACTTCCATCGGAGTACACACTACTCACTCGCGCTACAAATCCATGAACTCACTTTCATCTATCGCTCATGGCGCACATTGCTATATCCAATATCAAGGACTTCCACATTCCTCACATATACTTATTTACATCATGGTAATAGACGAATATAATATAATACATCAATCATAATAATCAATCAACGTTCTACATACCAGTCATTACTGGAACAACACTCATCCGTCTCCCGACTGCTTTCACTTATGTCCGCCCGCTGGGCTCTTATTCACAGGTCCGCTCCGTCGGACCTTCTAACTTGCAGTGATAGTTATACAGCGCTTTCGCCTCATTCAGACCCCCTCCCACTACTCACAACAGCACGCTTAACTTGCTGTCTACTGTGAGTCCTTCTTACTCTACACCCGCTCTGTAGCAATCCCCTTAATTGCACTCACTCCACTCGTGACATCATCCCCCACCCCAAAAAAATTAATGCAATTAATTTCAAATCGCATCAAGATGACTGTCAACGAGTGAGCGTGAGCAATACCTACACTAAAAAAACTGACCTAGCAGTTCCCCTAGTATATAAAATACCGGAATCAGGGGAAAACATGGGGATCAATATGGTCTGCAATATGCATATATGTGTCACAACATGAATCGCTAACTAATCACAATACTTAATACAGAATCAAAAACCATTCAACCTATCAACCATTCTTCATATCATATTTATAATGTCAATATTTTAAAGTCGACGAGGACAATGGGTGATGAGTACGGCGATGTTGATGGTTCTATCACATCTAACTTCAACATTGACTCAACTTCCTTTATGACTCTATCTCTCGAAGAAAAAGGCAGCGGATACGGTTTAAGAAATACTGGCTTATCCGAAGTCAACTTTATTTGGTCCTGGATCACCGTAGTGCGACCCGGCAAATCCGTAACAACGTCCGGGAATGACGCTAACAGGGTCTCAAGTTCCCTACCCCTTGAACTCGTAAGGTCAGGGTTAATTTTTTACGTCCCTGTAACCTTGTGTCGGAGTTAACTCCGGCAATTGAATTTGTAACTCTTCCTGCGCCTCGGTGTCGCTTACGTCACAGTCCAACTGGTCTACGACCCCCGTACAAGCGGTAGAGAAGACAGTCTCCCTTGGTCTTGTCTGTGCACACAGATACTGTGGTCTCTCATAAAATTTCTGTAGCATATTAACATGGAAAACCTTACTCGCTCCATCAATGTGGATAGCGTAATCTACCTTTGAAACAACTCGCTCAATAACATAAGGGCCTTTCCATGTCATCAATAACTTATTATGGTCCGTAGGTAACAACAACAGAACCTTGTCTCCTGGCTTAAAAATTCTCAGTTTGGAACCTCTATCTTTATAGTCTTTTGCTCTTTTCGAAGCGATACCAGAAGCTTCTTCTGCTATAGTGCGCGCTGAAGATAGTCTTTCTCTTAAATCAACAAGGTACTGAAACCTTTCTAAACCGTTCCGAAACCGTGGGGATCTTTTGACGAGGAGCCTGGGGTGTACGACCCTTATGCGTCGTCTTTTGGCACGCACTACACGTCTTACAATATAACCGCACATCTCTGTATACTGACGGCCAATAAAAATCTTTCAGAACTCTCTCCTTGGTTCTAGTACTTCCCATATGACCCGCTAATGGAACCTCATGGGCCAGACGCAATACTGTAGCAATTAACGACCGTGGCACGACGACCTGCTTTTGAACGGAAGCCACGGTGACGTACATACGGAACAGAATGCCCGCCTGAACAATAAAGGAGGACGACCCGTTCTTATATCTCCTCGTTTTCTCGGTTCGCGCTTCCCCAAAACATGGGTTTAATGATGGGTCCTCCCTTTGTAATCTCGCCAAGCGCTCTGGCGTGATATCTAGGTTGACCGCTGGCGTCGCCAAAGGTCTAATCTTATCTTTATCCGCTACCCGTCGACGTGTTTCGACCGCGGCGCAAAAGTCAATACCTTTTGATTGCGACCATGCTTGCACGTTCTCATCGGAAGGGGAAACTACCCGTGATACATTCCCAATGATGAGCTGGGCGCCTGGAAAACAACCAACGACTGCTTCGACTTCCCCGCTAAGGAAAGGTGTATCTATCATTATTCTTGCCATGGGTAATTTCTCAATGGCCCCCGAAAATTGGATGCACGGGACAGTCTCACCTATAAGCTGTGAATCCCGAATGCAATCCCTATGCACTCCCACAACGGTAGATCCTGTATCTCGTAAAACCGAGACCGGTTCGTCCCCAACAAACCCCGGATAAACCCTAAGACCACCTCCTGTATGACATGAATTTATAACGGGGATCTTTCTCCCACAAGGTAAAACACCGGAAGATAATAACTTCTCACAACTGGGACACTTAGAATACTGTCCGCCTCCGTTGTCCGATGTAACACACGCAGCCGCATGATGAAATTTATTTGGGGAACATGGACTGGAGCTACTGTCCACGTTCGCCGCTATCCTACCTGCAGGGCAGTTCACGCTGATGTGATCTGCTCTTCCGCAGTTCCAACACTTCGCGGCCCTACACTCGCGCGAAAAGTGACCCACGCGTCCGCAAGTCCAACACTCCGCTCCCTGTGCTGCCCTAGGCCTGGGTCCCCGTGACCCCTCGCGACCGGAACTAGAGTCCCTATGCCGTCGGTCATCGGCAAAGGTCACAACTCGCCCCCGGCCATTACCGCGACCTAGCCCTCCTGCTCGGTCAAATTTACCGGATCCATATGCCGGTGATTGGTGATAGCCCCTACGCTGCCCCTGGGCTTGCCCGCTATAGGCACCACGCTGACGCGACCTGTCCCTAAGTCCTGCCGGCGACCCCTCGACAACGGCGACGTACCCAGCATCTTGGACGTACGCCCTGGCGACTGGTTTGGACGGATGCGCCGTACGGTATGCCTCCGCCAACTTAGACGCCTCCTGCACCGTCGCGGGTTCGTTCTCTTTCAGGAAAGCCACCAGATCTTTGTGGCACGCCGCGTACAGCTGGTCACGGATCATTAGGTCTTTCAGTTTAGCAAAATCCGTGCCCACATGCGCCAAGTCTACCCAGTTCGCGAAATACTCCGTTAGTCTCGCGACGAAGGCAGCAAAGTCCTCCCTGGTATCTGCACGTGCCCGCCTAAACTGCTCCCGGAAATATTCCTCGGTACGCGCAAATCGGCGAAGCAGCAAAGCCTTCAGCTTATCGTAATCTTGCACGTCTTCGCGCTGTAGCTCTTTAAAGTAGGTTAACGCTCGCCCCTGCAGTAGAGACGCCAGGTACGTGGCCCATAATTCCTTATTTTCCCCCCATTGCAATTGTGCGTTCAGCTCGAACCTGTAAAGGAAGGCGTCTATGTCGTCCTTCCGGTCGTCGAACGTAGGGAGCTTAATCCTAACGCCACCCTTATTGTGTACCTGCCGCTCAGCCGTTTCCGCTGGCGTATTCTTCTTGAGTTCTAACTCCGCAATCTTTACTTGCGCCTCTATCTCCTTTAACCTTATCTCTTGCTCCCTTTCCTTAGCCTGTCTCTCCTGTTGCTGAGCTTCTAACTCCTTTAACTTAAACTCCCTTTCCTGTTCCTTATCCTTAGCCTCTCTTTCTTGTTGCTGAGCCTTAGCCTCTCTTTCCTCTTCTCTCTGTCGCTCTTGAGCCTCTTTTTCTCGCTCTCTATCCTTAGCACGCTCATCGCGCAAATCCGCCTGCTGTTCTTTAATCCAGCCGCGTAGCTCCTCTCCCTCCAGGCCAAGTTCCTTACCCAACTTTATTAGTTGTTGGAGTTCCGCCATTTCACAGATTTATGGTTATGGTATATATTTAAAAAAAACGGCTAACCTGTCGGTATGATAACTAACGACACGACCAGAGACCTGAGATCACACCAGATATAACAATACCCAATTGTCCCAAATACAATTCAGAAATTTACCTTTACAGCACACTACTTCTATATCTATAAAATGTATAGCACTATTAATTATTAAAAAAAAATAGAAACGACAAGAATGAAGAAATTCAATAGAAGGACCACAAGTACGTCAAGGACAACGAACCAGACTAGGACAAAGCTTCTACAAAAAAAAACTATAATGGAAAAAAAAATGCAACCTACTACGCCGATTACACAACACGGTACGAACGAGAACAGAGTCTGAAAAAAAAGAACGTATCTATAGATAGGTAGAAGGAGGGACAGGAGAATACGTCTTCCTGCGGAACAGAGAAGATATCGACGCTACAATCTAAACAAAAATACAGGTCCCTACAGAACTGTTCACTGTGATGAACGAAGTTCCAAATTTAGCCCACCTCCCGAAGAGGATAAACTACGCTCACCACAGCAAACCCGCGCCACCGCCCGTACAATCAATTACGACAAAAACAGAAAAACAGCGGAAAAAGACAGAAGAAAAGACAGCCCTTAATCCAGGGTACAAAATTTCCACTTAACTTTCAATTTTTGAAATTTTGAGTAAAACTCCTCCCTTTAATCGGAGCTCTGGCTGCTCGTCTCCTCAGGCTGCACGCACACACTCTGGAAAGTTTAAATACACATTAATACCTATTCATAGCAATACATGCATCAATACATATTATTATTCATAAACATACACAAATCATACCATCATGACATTTCCATTCATCCCACGAACAAAGACAACAGCACGAATTCCTAGCACAACAGAAAAACAACTAGATATAACGAATACACAATGTCAAAATGACCACAGGTAAACAGGACGAGCCCCCAGTGTCACAACGGACGAGCCCCCAGTGTCACAACGGACGAGCCCCCAGTGTCACAAATCCCAGACTGGGAGATGTAATAGTTTATGACAGGACGACAATCACGAACAAACAAGTTTAACACTTAACAAAACAACCCATCAGACTCACACATTTATTAAACATAATTATACATATAATAGCGCCATTACATACATTATATTATTGAAATGAACTGCCGTACAACGGCCTCACTCTCACACACACTCTCCCTCGGATCCACAATCCGGTAGTTACTCCTAAAGGCACTTCGGCCTCAGCCTCTCTCCTCAGGGTCTTAATAGCACATTAATAATTTACTGGCACCGCAGTCTCTCAATATCCCCTTCCTATGGTCCTACGCCTTAGCACTCCCCTAGCACCTCAGCAGGGCAATACCACGTTATTATTTCCATAGCCATCAACATGGCAACAACATAGTATCAGTTCACTAGCCTATCAACATGGCAACAACATAGTATCAGTTCACTAGCCTATCAACATGGCAACAATATAGTATCTCATTCACTCTCATATCTACGTCCCTGTCCGTGGCCTGACTGCCACGACTTATGTGCCTCTACTGTCCTGCACTGACAGCCTCACTTCTGGCCTATGTGCGGCCTCCGGCCCTATGCTGGCCTATCACATGTGCTCATCGAGGTGGCTCTTCGGCCCGTCCCCGACACCTACAAGAATAACATTACATTGGTATAATACCCTACCATTTCTATTCACTCCACCTCTCCTTACAATCCATGAAGCGTACACACACTAGTTCCCCTTTCACTCACCACACATCTTACGGTAACACACTTCCATCGGAGTACACACTACTCACTCGCGCTACAAATCCATGAACTCACTTTCATCTATCGCTCATGGCGCACATTGCTATATCCAATATCAAGGACTTCCACATTCCTCACATATACTTATTTACATCATGGTAATAGACGAATATAATATAATACATCAATCATAATAATCAATCAACGTTCTACATACCAGTCATTACTGGAACAACACTCATCCGTCTCCCGACTGCTTTCACTTATGTCCGCCCGCTGGGCTCTTATTCACAGGTCCGCTCCGTCGGACCTTCTAACTTGCAGTGATAGTTATACAGCGCTTTCGCCTCATTCAGACCCCCTCCCACTACTCACAACAGCACGCTTAACTTGCTGTCTACTGTGAGTCCTTCTTACTCTACACCCGCTCTGTAGCAATCCCCTTAATTGCACTCACTCCACTCGTGACACACGATCTATTTGGGTACTTATTTTATGTTTGGTATTCAGGGAGCTTCATCAATTTAAATTTCACAAATAGAAAAATTAAATAGTTCTGTGTAAATTGACAATGAAAGTCTCAGAAGTTGCTTTGTATGGATCTGAACAGAGTTTTGTAATTATGTATGAACAGTTTTAAATGAAGTTGTAGATCTCAGCCTCTTTCAGAAAGGACATAAATAATATCGATAACAGTAACAGAATTTGATACCAATATCAAAGTATTGACATTTTCAAAGAAAGAAAAAAAGACAACTTGAAAATATACAAACAGCAGATAGGGGGTTACAAGTGAAGAAGTTGGGAGGTTTTTTTTGTTATTTTTATTGCCATTTAATTTAATGTGATTTTCCATGTGATACAGTTTGCAAGATTTCCCTAGAAATATCAAGCATGTAATCAATGGCTAGATATTACTTGATATTGAAATAACTTACACAAAATTTTTCTTGTTTTATTTTGACTGGTGTTAATCTATGTTGAATTTAAATCCCAAATATAACCAGTGTGTACAGCCATACTGCTGTTTCATTATATATTATTTAAATAATTATTAATGATCATTAATGATCAGGGGTCAGGTCAGAAAAATCTGCTACTGGTAACATGTAATCCAGTACAACCTGTTTCATGAACTGGTACGCTAGCATGGTATCAGTGGGCGTGCACCTGTCGGTGCAAACGGCCAGGGCGGAGGAGGTTTCATCTAACCCAACGGCCACATGCTAGGGCACAATGTGACCCTCAGTATTTGAGTCCTTCACATTGGCCCCCGGTAGCGGTGTGGTCATAGGCTTGTTTGCCTAAATCACAGACGAAGAATTGAGCAAACTTCCCGGACGCAGCTTCGAAGCTGGCGGCAGCAGGCCAGTGGTTGATTGATAGGGCAGATGGCAATATACCGTCACTCTGGCCTGGATATCGTGACACAGAGCATCCACCAGTATTGGTGTTCTTTGGTTTGGGTCTTTCACCCTAGTCAGTTGGGACTGCGAGGCTGTGGAGTAGCCTACAGGCAGCCGGTCAGGCAATATGACTGTCCCTCTGGCATCCTCCTGCACCTGGATACATTTCCAGTCGTCTTGACCCTGTCTTGCCACTTGGATAAGTTGTGTCCAGGCGAGAGAGTGAGTCTGATGTTTGCGCAGCTCTTTCTCACTAAAAACAAATTCTTTGCGCCAGTCTTAACACTCACCTCGTCTTCTTTCATCTTTGTCTCGTCTTCTTTCCTCTCAAAATTCCAACGGCGATGGGCGAGTGCGGTGGCAGCAGGTTTGGATAGACTGGAAGCTGTTAGCACAGACCTACACGTTGGTGGCTGTGGGCTATGGTCGCTTCATCGTCGATTGAAGTGGAGGCGTGGGGAGGCAGCACCCACAGTAGCTGAGCAGCCTTATTTAATGATAGCACTGCTCACCTCAACTGAGGAAGGGGCTAGAAAAGGTGCCCTAAAGAAAGCCCACTTCACATCACCCTGACTGGTATACCGCGACCAGTGGGGATCCCTTTTTGCGGTCGAAACAAAAAGAAATTCAGCTTACTCAGGCTAGGAGCCTGGAATATACGCACACTATAGGACAACTCAAACAACCCGGAAAGACGCACTGCACTTATTGCCATTGAGCTCAGCAGGTATAACCTGGACATAGTGGCACTCAGTGAGACCAGACTCCCTGATAGTGGCCAACTCAAAGAGCTCAGTGGTGAATACACCTTCTTCTGGAAAGGCAAGGGTGCAGTCGAACCGAGACAGCATGGTGTTGGGTTTGCAATTAAAAATGACCTTGTCAGAAACTTGCAGTCCATGCCAATTGAAATAAATGACAGGCTAATGACACTCAGGATCCCAGTTGGGAAAAGCCAGTCAGCCACCCTCATTAGCGCATATGCGCCCACCATGACAAACCCAGATGAAGCCAAAGACAAGTTCTATTCTGATCTAGAATCTGTCATATGCTCTGTCCCGGCAGCTGATAAGCTGATTCTCTTGGGGGACTTCAATGCTAGGGTTGGTTCCGAAATCTCAGCGTGGCCAAATGTTTTGGGCCCTCATGGAGTTGGTTCATGCAATAACAATGGGTTGCGCTTACTTACTTTGTGCGCTGAATTTGGCCTGTTCATTACCAACACAAATTTTAGTCTCCCCGTGAGAAACAGAACGTCATGGATGCATCCCCGCTCAAAGCATTGGCATCTCTTAGACTATGTCATTGTGAGGAAGACTGACAGAAAGGATGTCCTTGTAACAAAGGCGATGTGTGGTGCCGAGTGTGGAACTGACCACAGACTCATTGTTTGCAAGCTCAGACTAACATTGAGGCGCAATAGACGCCCTCAAGGGAAAGCGCCACCAAAACGCCTAAATGTTTCAAAACTCTGCTCAGCTGAGAAACAGAGCGAGCTCTCATCAGAACTCTCCTCAAAATTGGATTGCGTGACTTTTGACCCTGAGAACATTGAACAGAGCTGGACTGACCTAAATACGACTGTACACTCTTGCGTCAGCAGCACAGTTGGTTTTCCTGTCCGCAAGCACCAGGACTGGTTCAATGATAATGATAATGAAATCAAAGTGCTCATCAAAGAAAAAAATAGTCTCATCCAAGCTCACTGCAGTGACCCCTCTTCCACAGCAAAAGCTGATGCACTGCGTGCATGTAAGGGTGTACTCCAGAAGAAGCTGAGGAAAATGAAAAATGACTGGCTTGAAGAGCGAGTAAGAGAAACTCAGAAATATGCCGACACAAACAACACTAGAAAGTTCTTTGAGAGCCTCCGAGCTGTGTTTGGACCATCCCGCTGTGGCACTACGCCACTTCTTGCGTCAGATGGTTCAACACGCATTGTTGAATTGCATGCCATAATTCAGCGTTGGGCAGAACATTTCGGAGGTGTGCTAAATCGGCCATCAAATATAAATACTGTTGACCGCCTCCCTCAGACTCCTATTAATGCAGCTCTTGCCAAGCCATTCACAGCAAATGAGACCCGAACTGCCACAAATCAGATGTCCTTTAAGAAATCACCAGGCGTGGATTCAATTCCTGCTGAGGTGTATGCCTTCGGTGGAGAAAAGCTTATTGAAAGGTTGACCGAGTTGTTCAATCATATGTTGAAAGCAGGGAAGCTGCCACAGGACTTCAAAGATGCTTCAATCATCCATCTGTACAAAAACAAAGGGGACAGCCAAGTCTGTGACAACCATCGGGGAATCTCTCTACTTTCAATTGCTGGCAAAATATTGGCAAGAATGCTTCTGAATCGCCTTCTTGATCACCTCTCGTCAAATGACTTGCTTCCCGAGAGCCAATGTGGCTTTCGTAAAGAGAGGGGAACGGCGGATATGATTTTTGCTGCCAGACAGATTCAGGAAAAATGCATGGAACAAAATAAAGCGCTGTTTATCACATTTGTTGACCTCACAAAAGCATTTGACACAGTGTGTCGTGAAGGCCTCTGGAAAATCTTGGCGAAGTTTGGGTGTCCACCCGAATTCATCACAATAGTGCGCCAGTTTCATGATGGCATGCAAGCTGCAGTCAAAAGCAACGGCAGTGTTTCAGAGCCCTTTGCTGTCACAAATGGGGTAAAACAGGGTTGTGTCTTAGCCCCAACTCTGTTCAGCATCATGTTCTCTGCAATGCTACAAGAAGCCTTTAGCTCTCCTCCTCAAGGGGTAAGCATCAAGTACCGAACTGATGGCAGTCTATTCAACCTCAGGAGACTTCAGGCAAAAACCAAAACCAAAAGTACTCAAGTCTGTGACCTACTATTTGCTGATGATTGGGCACTTCTGGCACACGATGCAATAGCATGCAAAACTGTGTTGATAAGTTCTCTAGTGCCTGTGACAACTTTGGCCTCACAATAAGCACAAAGAAGACGGAAGTGCTCCATCAGCCTACTCCAGACGACAAGTATCCTGTGACCCCAAATATCAAAGTCCATGACAGTCTTCTGAAGGTGTCGGAGAACTTCACCTATCTTGGCAGTACACTGTCTTCCGCGGCTCGTGTTGATACTGAAATTCTCTCAAGAATCAGCAAAGCCAGCTCTGCATTTGGCAGGCTTCGAAAGAGAGTGTGGGATGTTGCCGGCATTCGCACAGACACTAAGCTGAAAGTGTACAATGCTGTGGTCCTTCCCACCCTACTCTATGGGGCTGAAACCTGGACAGTGTACCAATCGCATGCCAGAAAGCCAAATCACTTTCATCTGGCCTGCCTTAGAAAGATCCTAAGGATCAAATGGCAGGATAAAATTCCAGACACTGAGGTCCTCAATCGTGCCAAGGAATTGAGCATCTTCTGCCACCTGAAAAAAATTCATCTACGTTGGGCAGGACATGTTGTCAGAATGCCCGACTCCAGACTCCCTAAGCAAATCTTCTTCTCTGAGCTCTCCAATGGAACGAGGAATGTTGGGGCCCCAAAGAGACGTTACAAAGACACTCTCAAGCAATCACTGAAGGCCTTTGCCATTGATGTGAGTGAGTGGGAAAAGCTCTCGCTTGATCGTGCAAATTGGAGGGCGGCCCTTACCAGAGGCAGCAAAGCATGGGAAGCTGACAGAGTCCAGCAGGCTATCAAAAAAAGAGAACGGCGCAAGAAAAGGCCCAGTGGTACTGAACCAACGGAGCACTCTTGTCATTTATGCGGAAGGGTCTGCATGGCAAAAATAGGACTTATCAGTCACATGAGAAGCCATAAGTCATGAAAGAACAGTCTTTCCATTCTGTCCTCTGTGTCCTTTAGTTCTCTTTATTGTCCATGTGTTGAAATTCTCAACAATTTCTGTTCTTTATTCCTCTGGTGTTGTTAAGGTCATCATCAGGGCCGTAACTAGGGCCCCGCAGCCCCCGCAATGCGGGGGGCCCCCCAAGGGTAGGGGGCCCCCGGACGGAAGAAAAAAGAGGGAGAAAAAAGGAAGAAGAAAAAAGAAAAAAAGAGGGAAAAAGAAGAAAAAGAGAAGAGAGAGAGAGAGAGAGAGAGAGAGAGAGAGAGAGAGAGAGAGAGAGAGAGAGAGAGAGAGAGAGAGAGAGAGAGAGTCTGGAATTATCTGGGGGCCCCAGCAATTTCAGCAAAGCAGAAAAAGACAATTTAGAGACAAGAGTGTTAATAACTGTCGGGGCCCCCTCAACAAAATCGTAGCTGTGGGGGGCCCCTCAACAAAATCGTAGTTGTCGGAGGCCCCTTACTTAACTGACTCATGGTTGCCGGGGGCCCCTTAACCTGGTTTTCCGATCAAATTATAATTATGGTTAAGGCACTCGTAATAAATGGCTCTCGGCCTTTGAGTGCAAAAAAACCTGGCATCGGCCAAGTTTTTTTTTGTTTTGGTCAAGACGATCAAGATGGACCGATGGGAATATCCCTCGGGTGCTCAAAAGCGAAAAATTAGCGAAACAAAATGAAGACGGAATGAAAAAAATTCCGAAAATAAATGCCTTTTTTAAGCAACCCCCAAAAATGGATGAGCTTGGTAATGCCAGTGATTGTATCAACCCCAGGCCAGTGTCAGATCAAAGTCCAACTTTAGAACCTGGACCAAGCATGCAACAAGAGGAATCAAAATCCACTGGTAAGTAGCCAAGATCTCGATCTAGATCAAGATTAGATCTAGATTCTAGATATATCCATCGTCTAGATCTAAATCTATACATGTATCTAGCTTTCTCTTGACTTAAATTCTAGTGCATGTAATTATTGAGTTGCCAGCAAAGAGACGGCAAAAATTTTGGTATAGATCTAGATCTATATTTAGAATTCTCTGAAAACACTGTGATCTTCCAGCCCAGCAAATTACGAGCACGAGATCTAGTAGTGCCGCTGTTGTTGCTATTGCTGCTGTTGTTGTTATTGTTGTTGTTTTGTTGTGTTTTCATTTTTTAAAGTTTTTGTCTTTCCAATCGTAACGTAAATGTAACGTATATCACAACAAAGTATGAATTAGAAAACTAGATCTATCTATATCTATATCTAGTGATATAAGTCACTGTTTCTTTCTTTATCTCACCTTTTTTTCAGGTCACACGAAAGAAGGTAGTGTAGAACTACATGTACCAGAAATAGATCTATTAACATTGGACTACCCAACTGACAAGGGTCATTTTGCCGATGATCTAACCGATGATATGAAACATTTCATCGTTCAACATGGACTTTGTCGCCCGAAAGGGCCATTTCCAAGGAATACACAAAATAGAAGCTTTTCTTCTTATTTCTATAGTGAAGATTCTACACAGTTCTCACATTCTTCTAATACATGGCTTTGCTATTCACAAATACAAGATGTAGCTTACTGCCATTTCTGTTGGCTTTTTTCCCCCGACCACCGAAAGTTCGACACTCGGGATTGGCAAGGTTTGTCTAAAAAGGTCAAAGAGCATGCACTATCAGGAGCCCACATTCAAGCCTGCATAGTTGGAAACCATTGGAAACAACACAAAACAGTCGATCACAAGATCGATGCAAGTTTATCTGATGTGACTAGATTCTGGAGAGAGATTTTGAGAAGACTTGTTGAAATTATTTTGACAATAGCTAGAAATAACATCGTCCTGAGAGGAACTTGGTGCTATTTCAAATGGGAACTTTCTTTCACAGGTGGAACTGTTGGCCAAGTTTGATGTTTCTATGAATACCCTAGTGAGCAAAAAGAAAGGGTCTACTAACTATTTAAGTCCACTTATTCAGAATGAACTTATTGGTATTTTAGCATCAAGAGTGAGGTTAGACATTTTAAATGAATTGAAAAGTGCCAGATTTTATTCCATCATCATGGACACCACCCAGGACAGTTCGAAAAAAGACCAATTGAGCTTAATTTTTCGATATGTATTAGTGGAGGACATTGTTTAAGTTCATGAAGCTTTTATCAATTTCTATCATATCCACGACCAGACATCGGAGGGCCTACAAACAGCACTACTGTCGTTCCTAAAGGAGCATTCAATTAATTTAAAACACTGCAGAGGACAGGGCTATGACGGTGCTGCGAACATGTCCGGGTCATGCCAAGGTCTTCAAAAGAGGATTATTGACTCTCAAGCAAACGCATTTTACGTGCATTGTGCAGCGCATAACCTGAATTTAGTTGTCAACGACGCAGTGAAAGGAATTGTAGAAGTCAGGATTTTTTCGATATCATTCAGCAGCTGTACGTATTCTTCGGCCACAGCATCAACAGGTGGGACATTCTCGCTGAAATCACTTCTGAGTCGGAAAGTACACTGAAAACGTTAAACCCTACACGCTGGTCTGGAAGAGTCACCTCTTTAACTGCTGTGAGACTAAAATTTCCAGATGTTTTAAAAGCTCTCAGCAAGATTGCTCTCCAGAATACAAACAAGGACACGATTCATGAAGCTATATCACTGAGGAACAAGATGGAAAATTTTGACTTCATTGTGATTCTCACAGTGCTCAGTGACGTTTTGTCCGACATCAATGTAGCATCAAAGCTGCTTCAAGCCAAAGATCTTGACTTATCAAAAGCTGTGTGTGAGCTGGATGCTGTGTTGTCCAAACTGAAGCAACATCGACAGGATTTGAGTCATTTCTGGCGAGGAGTGAAGACACTGCTCGACGATGGTCCATACCCACAACATTCAAACAGAAGAGAAAGGCAGCAGTAAAGTTTGATGATGATATCGACCCGGAGAGAATCTTCAAAGAAAAAGTGTTCTATGGCATTTTGGATACTATGATCCTGCAGTTGGAGTCTCGCTTCACAGGAACAAAGAAAATCACCTCGCTATTCAAAGTCGTGAACCCACCATCGCTTCTCACTTTACAAGAAGTTGATATCAATACTGAAGTTGACAGGCTTGTTGAAGCGTACCCTGAAGACCTGTCTAAGGCACTAGCTACAGAGCTGGTTATGATGAAGACCTCTATGGGTGATAAACTAACAGGATTGTCTTCTGTGCGACAGCTCGCAACCTGCCTGCTAGTAGATTATAAAGAGGTTGCTCCTAGCTTTCCCAACATCTGCGTTCTCCTGCGCATCTTCATGACAATCCCTGTGACTGTTGCATCCGCGGAGAGGTCATTCAGTAAGCTGAAGATTATAAAAAACTATATGAGAACATCCATGAGCCAGGAACGCTTGCAAGGTTTGGCACTGCTCAGCATTGAAGCAGAGAGAGTAAGAAAACTAGACTACGAGCAAGTAATCAACGATTTCGCGGCCATGAAAGCAAGGAAAGCACCGATGGTTTAAGGTAAGCATTATTTTATTTTTTATTTTGCTTCTGTTCATTTTACTGGTTTTTATTTTTAGTTTCAGTTGCTTGCATGGTTATTGATGCTTGGATTCTTTTGTTATGTAGTTGCAGTTGTGTTCATTTTAATTTACTTTTATTTTCTTGTTTTTTGTTTGAGGATAGTTGTTGTTGTTGTTGTTGTTGTTAGTGGCGGCGGTGGTGGTGGTGGTGGTAGTGGTAGTGGTGGTGGTGATGGTGTGGTGGTGGTAAATATTGTTTTATCCACTAGATTATTCCGAATAAAAAATCCACGTGACGCGCCCAACGTTCCCTGCGTACCATACGCCACTATATTTGACTGTTTGGGCCACACGTCCTCAGCTCCGGTGCTACAGTATAAGCGAGTACATGTACATGTGTTGGGTGGGTAGGCCTATGCTTAGTCTGCGGAAGGGGGGCCCCGATAAGAAAGTTTGCGGGGGGCCCCCGCTTGGCTAGTTACGGCCCTGGTCATCATCATACCTGATGGACGAACTATTAATGATCATTTGTATATTTAGATATTACATTTGCATGCATTGTTAGATCATGTTTTATTATGTTGCACCTCACCCAGCACACTTTAGCTTTTCAACAGTCTGTCTTCTCTTCCCCTCCCCCTGAATCATAGATCCCATTAATTGCTCGCACAAAACCCAAATGTAGAGCCCTATGAAATACATTAAGGTGTTATAGTGTTGCACTTTTACCCTGCACGTTCCAGCTTTTAGCAGCCCCCCCCCCCCCTGGCCTTCCCCCATCCCAGGAAAAGGAAAAAAAACAACAAAACCTGGTCCATTCCCTGCTGCACATTTTCAAAGTGCATGTCGGTGATTTGTAACTAGAGATTCAGTAGAACTCACTTGCCTGGCCATCGCTCAATGGATTTTTGCTCTATACACTCCCTTTCCCCTTCAAGACTAACTGGTCCAAAAGTCACGAAAAACTGTGCTGGGTCGCCAAACATTTTGAAATGATACTTATCACAGACGTCCCTTGCTCTTGCCCAGTATCACAAGTAATCGTGCAGCAAAGGAGAAACAGTTTATGGCCTTCGCCAAGACCTTTTCCCTGGCCACAGCATTCAGTGCTAACATTGGTGGGATGGCAACCTTGACAGGAACCCCGCCCAATGTTATTTTCAAGGGATTAGCAGATGGGTGAGTGAGGGAGTTAGTATTAGTCTGTCTGTGGGGTGGAAGAACCAGTGTTATCTCCCATGTGTGACATATGGGTATGTATATGCCAGGAGCCAACAGGAACATTATCATGCAAGTAGAGGCCACATGCTCATTTAAAAAAAAAATTATTTCAGGCATGTTTTTCAGATTTTTTTATATTTTTCTAGTTGGCTCACTACAGTACTGATAATCATCTGAAATTTTCTTCGGTTTTACAAGATGTCAGGGGTTGAGAATCAGAGAATTTAGGTCCAACCTGGGAACAGCAGTTACATTTTAATAAACTTTTGTGTTTTCCTGTCAGTTTGAACTGTTTCTCAGGTTTATCAGTAGAATATTAAATACATTATATGTATTATTCTCTCTTTTGTTATCAGTTCTGTTATAAAATATTTTGCTAGCTGAGTAGAGTATTTAGTAGAAATTTTTCAGTCTATTTCTGTTACAATATACATTCTTCCTGCTTTCAACCAGTTTTTGCGTCCTCCTGTAAAGTTAACCTCTCTAGACTTGTTAATTTGTACCAGGAATCATCATTTTGAAGGGAAATATATTTTAGGTATTTATATCTCCCGTACAGCTTGTATCTTAAATATCATGCCAAGAACCCCGTCAACTTTGCCAACTGGATGGCTCTGGGTATCCCAATGGCAACCATTCTCATTGTTTTCCTATGGTTCTGGATGCAGCTGTATTCAGAAGGTGTCAGGTAAATCCTAGAGTTTGTCATCTGTTAATTTCATATGATCAAGAAGAATATTGTTGTCCAATTGATTTTAGATCAATTAAAATGAGCTAAAGATGGTAATCTCTGGAAGGTTAATTTTTACTTTTTTGAATTTTTTATCTTGCAAATATTTTTTTAAAACTTGCATGGTAAAATCATACTTTTATTTAAAACTCAAGTTTACATTAAAAGTATCACATGTCATAGTAAAACAATTTCCAATTCTCTCAATCATTCAGATCTTTTAGATCTCTGATAAAATGTTTCATCTTGTGGGACACTTTTTTAATTGGTTTCTTCTGTGTTTTATTATCATCGTAGTTTTGGTGTCCATCAGAGTTTGAGCTTGTTGTTTTCTTCTCAGTGTGCTGAAGTGTTGGAAAAAGAACAAAACATCGTATGAAAAAGTTCGAGTGGCTTTGAGACGAGAGTACAACAAGTTAGGACCAATGACGTAAGTGTTACAAAGTGATCACTTATTAGTGACGGATTTATTAAATTAACATAACATGGAATAATGGCAAGGTGCTTATCGTCATGGTGCTAACCTTTTGGCCTAAGCCAGACTTAGGCCGAAACAGAATGTACCTGTTATGTCATTGCCCTATCCTTGGTGCATCTATTAATGTAAAAATCATTCAAAAGTGCCAAGCCATTTTCCTGAAAATGAAACTTTCTGTAATGGCCTCTCATTCATAAATGTAGGCCATTTTGGTTCTGGGGTTGTTTCAGCCAACGTGGATGATGGCCACTTTTACCTAGAGTCATTTTGGCCTTAGTCTGACTGCATTAGAAAAGAATAAATAAGTTTTTTTTGCGATTTTCTCAGAAGTGCAAAAAATGATGTTGGGTGAACTAGGAGTGGCTAATGTGGTTACTGCGTGGGTTCAATTTTAACTCCCTTTAGGATACACAGGATTAACAAACACAGGGTTCTGCTGGCAATCTTATTTATTCAAAAGCCTAACAACGGTATCACTACCAAACAAAAAAAAAAGCCCAACCAGCCATAAGCTGGAACAAGAGAAAAAGACAAAAACATGATTAGGATATAATGACAACATTAATCAGGCAATCAATGGTGGACATATATAGTGATAGTATTAAGTATTAAATCAAACAACAACATAATATAGAATTTAAGCAATAACCAACTGGATATGTATGCATGGAATAAAATAGCGCTAAGGTTAATGAATAACAACTACAAGTGGCTATATCATATACACAAGGAGTTTCCTAGTACACTGGCAACATAAACTAATGTACTAATCAAAGTATGAAGGACATAACAAATGAAGGGGCAAGAACACAATAGTTTCGCTCCACTGAGCCGGTGTACAACACATCCAGAGTGGCCATTTCATTTAATAACGCAGTGGCCAACATGGCCCACTGACCGTCCATAACACAGACGCTGCATCCCAATGCAGGCCATCCTCATAGGCCCACTCCCATTATTAGTACTAACCCGCCCCAGGGCTATTGTATTGGTTACTTCCCTTCCCAATCGATACTGATGGGTCATGCCCTTTGACCTTAGCCGCGGAGCTATGCCGCCAGGCTAACATGTGTATGACACACCACTAGATACATAAAGTAATGTGTACATTCCTTAAAATGAAACTGTCCTTCACACACTTACGAAACTCATAGAAGCATAATACATCTGGATAACTATAATACATGCACATGATATATATATATATATGTCGGCGAGACTCATTGCAACATGTGTAGACTCACTGAAACATTGTTCATCCACCGCCGCACATAGAACAATCCTGGGGCTCACACATGTGAGGCCCAACTAATATTATACATCTCCAATAGGCCTACATGTAATTAATTACACATCTTAAACACTAGACACGCAATCACAATCCCACTGCTCTCTATAGCATAGTGGTACTGGCAAGGTACACAAATACCCGTAATACAATCAAGTGTATTGTGCCGCTCGCTATAACATAAGCCGTCCACATCAACATGTCAGGAAATCCTCACTGCCTACCACAACAAGGCAATGCTACACATACACTATATATATGCACACAAGCAAATCGTGATAGCTTGGTTAGCGAGCCATCATTATCATCTAGCACCGCAAACGTTAACTTTGACAATAAAGTCACAATATCAAGACACTGCGCTGCATCGCGCATCCTACACGTCTAATGACAATGGCAATTACCGTTGAGCCGGACTCATAATGGTCTCTGTAGATCAGCATTCTCTACGCGGCATCCAAGAAAGGGGGGGGGGTGCGCAAATTAAAGTCACTTCTAATATAATAGTCTCCAACTTACCCAAAGTCTCTCTGCTACTGGCGCAACTGGACTAGGCCATGTTTTGAGCGAGGAGCGCCACGGCAGGCCGCCGCCGGCCTAGGTTCACTGTGCTGTCGGCTCTTGTCTCTGCGTCTTTGATGGAGTGTGTTGACCACTCGAACTCGCATCTTATTTATGAGCCCGCGCGGACGTCCGGGAGAGCTATTACGTAGCCCGTGTTGCACAAGTGAAAGGCTCGGACATTGAGTCCAGCCGAACAACATAACCGGTGTTACGAGGTGGGTCCTCGAGTGTTACGAAAGTGTTACGTGGGGGATTACTAGACTCGTGTTATATGGGAATGGTTAATTATAGAATTTACGTGTTCGACTGCATTTAATAAAATATCGAGAGGTTTTAGAAATTACTCTGCCATACCATGCCACATACACTAATAACAATTTCGAGTACGTTATATCAAGGACCTTGTAGGGCCACAAATTTATTACCTAAATACCTAACAATTTCGTCTATCGTTTACATATTAAAAGACAACATCAGCAGCATCAAATGAAAATAGTATAATACATAACTAGAAGTCTCCTCTAGGTTCTTAAAGATTAGAAACTCTATATCATTCTGATTCATTCACAGTTTACTTAGTAATTATTTATCTTCAGAAATATAGACTGCCTACTATCTCACAAATGATATACTTAGGTCTCAGACGACAATATTAACTCATTTAACTGCTTATAAAGGATCAAACCGTCAAGACACACTGACGTAGTTAAGATAGATCTAGATCTGCTCTAGGATGGGCTGGCAATCCCCAGCCTCATCCAGACACATCAATTACAATTTACAAATGTGTATATCAGTCACTCATTCTAGATCTTAATTGCAAGTAAAACTTTATGGTCTTGCATTCCTTTGGTCGCACTTCTACTGGAAAATTAGGGTCAGATTCACATCATCTCGAATCATGGTGACGACACTTACGATTGGTTCCCTGAAACGATTTCAGGGAACTGGAGAAGATAGCTGTGGATTATTTTCATTGTCTATCCAGGACATAGACATGACGTTAACAGTCTGTTGGTTCTCTCTGGCTGAACCTTTGGCCGACCGCCCTCGTAGATGGAAGGTCTACATGGAAGTGAGGTAGCATAAAGATGTTCCCGCTTATCTTCTGCAAAACCACGTGACTGCTCAAATTTGATTGGTGCATCCACTTCGAGCTCCGCTCGCAGCGCCAATAGATTCTATTAATAGTAACAGACAAAGTAACTCAACTATGTCAAAACCGTTCGCAAAGTCTCTACACCCTAAACGTTTTATGTACGAATTTATTCACTCCTTATTCGCCCCGTCTTTCCCTGTTAAAGTACACCCAAACCACGGGGTCGAAAACTGCATCGTCACTGTTAATTTATCCATTCGTTCTATCTTGCCCCACCTTCTTTCCATCTCTAAGAAAAGCGTTACAAAAACAAACTGTCCACGGGAATAGTTCAAGGACGTTTGGACTGGCTAAAATCAATGATGCCATGTAATAAACAAAGCGTGACCTAGCACGGCAATTCAAATTCTAATCCTGACAACCGGTTAGGGTCCTAACACAATCGAATTTACAGTACGGTTAAAAGGGTGCACACAAAAGTCAATTAGGTATCCCAGTAAACTGCAGAAATTACTCTAACGTCCCCTCCAGCAATAATTGAATAAATTTGACCCAGGTTGGATTTATCGGGGATAACATGCGTCTAACTCGTGGTTTACTTTAAATCCGAGATCCTCTTATTAATTATTTCAATAGGACCTGTGCATCAAAGCACAACGAAATCGGTACCATTATAAAGTAGAAACTTGCTGCTACAATTCTAACTGACTACTTATACCAGAAACCCGGTAATAGTTTTAATATAAATTTTCAAAGTGTCAGGACCAACAACATTTCCCGGTATTGTGTGGGATATTTTCGTCCATTAATACGACGTATCTCCATTGATAACAAACGTTATCATGAGTACCTATTTTGTACCGATAGGGTATTGTCTACTCTCAACAATGAATTCGGGTTCCCGTCTTTCTGTCGGTGGATAACAACGAAGGAGCGAGTTGTAAGAAACTTAAAGCCATGATATAAGAGTTGGAAGCCCGGTGGTCAACATTTCCAACTGACCAATCAAAATGCGCGCTTTTCACCGTGATGTGAATAACGGGTCCCGCGCTACTATTACAAGGGAAATAACCCAATTAATGGTACTCGGCCAAGTGTCCATAAACTACTATGAGTGGCCGTCCCTCACTCACGCACCAGAGTTACCATGAAAGCACATTAAAAATAGAAAGTCGTTCATCCTCTCACAATGACTTAGGCCAAAAAGGTCAGCACCATGACGTTTTATTCAGTAGGGATCAGGCCATATCCAGGTTACATGGCTCAAAGAGTTTTTAGGCTGTGGGGTTGTATTCTTTAGATTTTATTCACCCATTGGTGCCATAGCATTAAATGTACTTGTTGGTCATTGTCATCCAGCAACCTTATGTTAGTCCCAATGATGTAGGAATTGACCCCAGCTTTGCTCTTAGGCATGAATAATACTGTTCTGACATAGATCCACTGGTTACAAAATTACGCCAGCAACAGTTTGATGTTGGAAATCGATCCCTTCATTGTACAAATCCACAGCCGTTTGATGTAGGGATACTTCATTCAGGATATTACTTGGATCTCTTGTTCAAGTATCTAGTTATATATAAGTGAAAAGGTAATGGAAATCTTTGGTTCTATGGACCGATCCATAGCTTTATGGAAGCTAAAGACTGAATAGATCCATGATAGACTTAACCCTTTGAACACTGGCAGCCTAACCCTTCATGCCTATATCCTTGGGTTCCTGGCCAAAATTGGCCAGTTTTTATATTGGTACTCTGGGGACAAAAACACGAAACAAACATAACAGTAATGGAAGGAAAGTGAAGATAAGTGTATGAAGCTGTAGCATGCCCACATCATGATTTTGACAAAAAGCCTGTGAGGCCACCGGTAGTGCCGACGCATCTTGTAGAAGGTAAAGGTCTCTGCCCTCTAAAGCAGGCAGCAGGGAAATTGTATACGGAAAATTTGTCCTCTTAAGAGGGCAGTAGGGTTCAAAAGGTTAACTGCTGGGTAAACTGATTTCATTAAGTTTGCAGACTGTTAGGTAATGAGTTCTGGGAAACATGTCAGTGCTCTACAGGTATTATTTGAGTAACTCTGATAGTGATACATGCAAGATAAAACAAGAGGTGCACTCTTAAAAACTGGAAAATAACACCCACCTGCTGTTTAATGTCCACCAGCTATTTAATGTATCTCACTTTTGAGACAGCATATATAATTTTATGTCAAAAATTACAGTTCTGGTAATCAGTCAGAAAAATATTATTGCTAAATGTTATATATAATTCTGGTAATTAGGCCCATATTACAAGCTAAGAACTTTCATACTCGAGTGACAGACTTTGTGTGTCAATAAAATGTGCAAAGCTAAGCCTAGCTGTTTATCGAGATGGCACCATAAAAACCTAGCTGACTGAAAATCAAAATGTATAGTGTTTCAACTGATGTCACTCACTTATAATGCAACTTAAAAGTGTCACACATGTGCAATGATTGCATTTAATGGTAAATGTCATTAATGAAACTTTTTTTTTTCAGATTTGCAGAAATACTGGTAACAATCAATTTTGTGTTCCTGGCAGCTTTGTGGGTGACCAGAAAGCCAGGATTTATACCAGGATGGGGAAATCTTTTTAAGTCAGGGTTGGTAAATTTTGAAGTTTCAAACTGCTTTCTTCTTTTTTTCTTGTCATTTCATCCCCATAGAATGACATGGTTCTAACTCCCTTCTGTCAACTTTTGAGAACTTGAGGACTGAAGTTTCTTGTGCTCTTAGCTTTTAGTGATGCGATTTTTTTTTCTTTTTAGTAAAACTTACAAATTACACACCGAATCCGTTTGATATTTTTACACACAATGGAGAAGGCCTGTAGAAGCAGTGTGTAACTCAGTTCAGCCAAAAAGTGGAGATGGAACCCTGTCATTCTATGGGGCTGACTTGTTAATGTTTTCATTTATATTTTGGAGCCAATCAACTCTTGTAATCTCCTGTTTTTTCACAGGTAAGGCAAATGATAACACTGGCATAATTTTGTTTTAGAGACTATAATTGTCTGCGCATTTATTCTTTATACTTTCAATCTGGAAATCCCTATGAATTGGAATGTATGATATTGTGACCCAAATCACACTTTTTTATTTACCACATCAGTAGATCTGTAAGTATGCATGTGTTGGTGATGTCACAAGACCATCTTTAATAAATAATACTAGAAGGTTTGATTTTGATGCAAAGCACAAAAATAGCTACTAATGACAGATTTGTACCATGGCCCAGTTTAATCAGCTGATGGACATGAATGTACTAATAGGTGTGTGATTTTACATCCTAACATAGACATGTTTATAAAAATGAAAGATATCAATTATTTTCATTGTGGATACACATGTAAACATGAGAGAATTATTCTGAACTTGGTGAGAGATTATCCTCAAGAAACAAACGTATAATTTTCTGTCTTACCCAGGTACGTGGGAGATTCCACTCCAGCCATTTTCATCGCTGTTCTGTTGTTCATTCTTCCCGCGCGCCCCCCTGCATGGATGCCATGTTGTAGGAGTAAAAAAGATGCCATTTGTGAGTAGCACCAAAGACACTAGAGATGTAATAAGATGGGACAAATGGGGCACTTGCATTCATGCAGCTGCGAAGGAGGCATTAACGATGGCATAATTTTACAAAGCCAAATAGAGAAAATACTGCAGTGTATTTACTGGTCAGCCAGCACGTTAGGCCGGATTGAAACAGCTTATTTTGTAAATAAAATTTCAATCGCTGTATGAAAACTCTGACCGTTTTTCTTTTCCCCAATTGTGGTAGCACTGGAATGAGATCACATTATTTTTTCACGATATACCAAGTACTCTTATCACACACAATGTGCCAAGGGCCCTGCCCACAGTATCTCACTGTTGTGTGTGCATGCCATTTTATAGAGGCAGGCAAGGAAAAGACATTTTCCCATCTTATCTTAATAGTCTTTGTTAACACATTGCATGGAATAGACAATTCGTCTATTGCCCCCAGCTGTAGATTGTGATAGATTTTCTGTCGTACCAAAAACTAATTTATCATTTCTAGAGTACTGTGACTGTTTACTTTAAAAAGTATTTTGTGTGAGTGCCATAATTTTAAAATTGTTACATATCAATATGGATATTTTTGAAGTCGAGTTTATCATTCTCACCAAGCCCCAGTTCAGAATATAAAACAAGGAAAAGTTCAAACAACAAAGTTTGGCATGGTAGTGCTACTTTTCATTTTCCGTGGAGAGAAGAAAGAAATTAAAGTTTGAGGAAGTTTGATGAAAAATGTGGATAGATATAGATATTGTGACTGAGCAAAAACTGATTGATCTTTACCAATGTATCAAAATATTTCAGTGTCTGTATAAGTCATTCTGCACACCTAGTAGTAGTACCTCATGTAAGTAATTGACATAATTATTAGATGCGTATTAATAGTTGCAGAGTCTAGACAGTATTGACTGTCCGTGCCACAGAAATATTTCAGAAGAAATTCTTTTACTTGCATGAAAGTAAAAACTGTTAGAAAAACAAAATTTCTTGATTCCGCATCCGTGACATTTATAAATTATCTTTGGCTTAACCAGTATGTGAGACTGATAAAAGGTGTGGTTATTGTTCTGTAGACAAATTGTTGTTTTCTTCTGTGGCAGCTGAAGCATTAGATGAGCTCCCTAGTTATGAGCCTTTGTTAGACTGGGCTATTGTGAACAGGCGGATGGCCTGGGGTGTCCTGTTGCTGATGGGAGGTGGTTTCGCCATGGCTAAAGCCTGTGAGGTGAGTTTTAAGCCTCTGACTTTCCCTTGTAGTCTTTTTCCATTTCTGATTCTTTTGGAATTTATTGCGCATAAGCTTAAAAGCCGCACTCTGCACAGACTTTAAAGCTTTCTTCTGCAAAGGACTACTTGGATCTCTGGCCCCTTTAACCAAGGGTTTAGATTAATAAAAAATTTTAGTGATTAGACAATTTATTGGAGTAAACCAAAAAAAAGCCATAATATCTAACTATCACAATCAGTACGAGATCATTGTAAGACAGAAGGATATTTGAACTGTGTTCTAATTTTAGCCGCGAGCACATCGAATAGTATAAACCAGCTGAGCAGGAAATGTTGACATCACAGGTCATATGCACATGAAAAAAAGGGATTGGAGGCAAACAGTTGGCGGCACAAAGCAAACTCAAAAAAAAAAAAAAAAAATTCTTCCTCATCACTGGGAGCCTCCAAATCTAAAAAAACCTTCTGCAGGATGAAAGAAAGACCATCTCCAAAATTTCATATCCATCCGAGCTGTAGGAGATAGTATTATTTGCCAACAAACACAGATTCGCTTTTATTTGTAAAGATTTTCTTCATTGTTTCTTTCTACTGGAGCTTCGCTACATACAACATTTTTCTTTGCAGACATTGCGATAGTTGTCAATGGAAAAAAAGAAAAATATGTAGCAAAGCCCCAGTAGAAAGAAACAGTGAAGAAAATCCATATAGATAAAAGGGAATCTGTGTTTGTCTGCAAAACATACAATCTCCTACAATAATTGTGCAGTAATTCTGAACGTTCTGTTTTGTGTGCTTACATTCACTTCCCCTACCTCCCCTCCTCCTTTTCATTTTCCTGTGATTCTTCATTAGAAATTTATGGTTAATTTTTGCACTACTTAATTTTAGCACTATTGTTCATTTCACTCATCTAGGTTTCTGGCTTGTCTTCTTGGGTGTCTGACCATCTAGAGGGAATGGCATCTCTTTCACCTTGGGTAGTAGCCATGATACTGTCTTTGTTGATAGCAGCTGCCACAGAGGTGACGAGCAATGCAGCAACCACAACTCTTTTTGTTCCCATTGTGGGAGACCTGGTAGGTTAATACCCCTTAATTTTTGTTTTATTGGCATGTAAAAAAATCGATATGTTATATTATATTGGCATTATATATGTAAAAATACTGACAATTCTGCTTCCATCATATGAAGAGGATTCTAATGAAATGAAATAGTATGTGAAAGTCATTTTGCTGCGCATACTAGCATAGTTGTGAATTAATATTGTCGAGCATTAGAATGGAGTTAGATCTAGCAAGATACATAAAGTATCATATGGTTGTTGTCTGTAATGACATTGTCTCTCTATTATTACTGACCAAATGTTAGTACATCAGCTGCGAAAGGGCGATCATTCTGTTTCGTTAAATTTCCAGGATCATGTTTTATTTCATTGTCTAAAAATAAAAAAAAGAATTTGATGTTATCAAAAGTCCAGTTTTTCAAAATGTTAGGAGTTGACCTCATGTGTCAATCTATGCAAGGTGATGATCAAATCCAATGCAATCCGAAGGAAACTTCAAATGCTGAAATTCTGCTGAAAATTGCTTCATGGACTTGAAATGTTGTGATATTTCCTGAAATTCGTTTTCATGTAGACCTGCCAAGAAAATCAAGGAATTCCACATGTCAGTTTCTGAGTCAACATCAAGTTCCGACCTCTACCTCCCATATACGGCGATCGGGTCAACTGAGACATAAAAGGATTATGTTATCATCAACTAGTGGTGAAAATATCACTTATAAAAACACAAATACAACTCTAATTTATCATTAACTTTTTAACTTCAAGATTTGTCAAATGAGCAATCATTTTTCCTTTTTTTTTTTCAGGCTGTGAGACTGGGAGTGAATCCCCTGTATTTTATGATTCCATGTACGATTGCCTCCTCCTTGGCATTCCTCTTGCCAGTTGCGACTCCTCCCAATGCCATTGTCTTTGCTTCAGGTTACCTCAGAGTCAAAGATATGGTAAGTAGGTTTTTTTTTTGGTGTTCATAGGTTAAGGGCAATGACTTTCTGACCGAAGCTGCATGTGCAATACTTGAGGGTTGTATTTGTCCTCCAGCATTCCATGAAAATCCTGGGTTTCTGGGTTTAATGAACTGAAGTTCATTTTCCCTTGGCTACATATTTAGCTCACTCACTGGGTACTTGCCTTGCCTTACAGTTCAATACTTGCTTTTTTGTGTGTGTTGTGTTTTTTTTCTCTCAAATTTTAATTTTGTTCACTTACTTATATAAAAAGTAATTCACTTTTCTTGGATCATTTCTCTCAAAAGATGATGCTCCGTAAACACGGTACAGGAGGATTTTTAAACAGGCAACAACCAAACTAGTTAGTATTGAAACCTAAAGAAATCACCCAACACATCCCACAACATATTTTAGGCTTGATATCTTCTTTATATGTTTCCTAATGCTCACTTCTAGATATTTCAAAAGCATGGAAGAGCCAAAATTGACCCATAACTGGTTGGTTGATTTGATCCTATTATGTCATCAAGGGCCTATTAGATCCAGACCCTGAATAAAGCATTGCATTATTGAAACTGGGTCTCATAGACACCGTGAAGTACAAAACAGTGATTTTCCTTTTTTTCTTCTTCTATTCGAGAGTCTGAGCCTGACAGACTGCACAAGGGACAAATTGGAAAATGAACTAAATAGATTAAAATACGGTTAACTCTTTCCCTACGGTACAACGCACACTGCATCACACACTTCCCTAGTGGTGGCTGGTAGGGTATTCCTTGACCACTATAATTTTAACATCTCATGACGTTGAACCTTAAAAATAAAATTCTTGGTGCCGTAAAGCTTTCTTTGTCCCAGCATGTCCAGCAATACGGCATGTGTGATAAGTGTGTAATTTAGACAACTGTACAGTTGTGTAATAAGGCGATCTTTGTTTACAAATGCATATATACAGTAAGGCGTACAACCCTGCTGGCCCATAGGGAAAGAGTTAAAGTATAAATGTGTTATGATAAAAGAGAAACACTGAACAACAGAAAAACTACGATATTTAAGTCAGAGTTTCATTTGAGTATGGGACTGCCAGATTTGACAGGAAATTGATAGAATTGTGTTAGAAATATAACAATTTTGTGTTGCAGAACTTCAGACTTATTCATTGGTATCATCTGTTTACTTGAAGTCTCAGACATTTGCTGGAGAATTCTCAATAGCATATTTTTCTTGTTTCAGCTTCTGGCAGGCCTCCCCATCAACATCTTTGCCATTATAATTCTGAATTTGGCCTGCAATTCCTGGGTTGCTTCAGTCTATGACCTACACACTTTGCCTGAAGAATTTCTTAGTGGGATGATGAACCACACAGCCAACAATACATTAGTACCGAATGTAGTTAATGTCATGAACAGTACACTCGCCCCATATAATCTCACCAACATCGTTGGTTAGCAGCCTTATTTAGAGTAAACTTTTCCTTTACATCAAAAATTTTCTTATTTGGTAATTCTGACAAATATGACATTAACTCTGTGTGCCAACTGCTGATGAATCGGCTCTTCCGCTGGTCACATTTGTATCAATCACTGGTGTGTCGGTGCACAAGAATACTAGGCAATTTTGTTTCGGGAAGAAAGAAAGTCAATTTTGTATTCAGAAATGTTGCTATAGTTAGTCTTCACCCCACTATTTTCTTCCTGTATCAGCGAACGTGGAAAAATTTATGGCACACAAAGAGTTAGTTTAGTCTTATGTAACCACATATTTTTAAATGCATGAAGTGTTGACCAACCAGCAACCCTACATCAGCCTGACATAGATTTCCATTCAACTGGTTCATAATATCAAACCAATGTCAGCACGATGTCCTAAACAGCGGACCTACATAGGGACGAAATCATTCCTAAGTACAAACTTAACGTCAGTCCTATATGTTAGATATTCAAGAGGTTGGTACATCACAAATACACTAATTCATCATCCATCTTATGTGCATGGAAGTTGATGGTTTTGGTAGTTTTCAGTTAGTTACCCTAGCAGTGCTCATGGTGAAATCTATACTCACATAGTGATGTATTGAGCTTAATGCAGTGTACTACCAGTCTAATTTTGACTAATTGATGACTGATGTCAGGAATCAGAATCCTAGCACATATGGCATCCCCATAAGCGCTGTCTCCCCATGTCAAAAGATTGATGAAAGAAATCTCTAATGGGTCTTCCTAAAATAGATTTGTATATATTGTACATGTATGTGTATTATCATGGTAAATTCTGTTGGAATGTTGCAAAATATTGTCTAAAAGTATACAGTTAGATTGTTGATACAATATGCATTTCAGTTTTAAGGTATTCCTTATTCCAAAGATGTATTATGTCAACATGATTTAAATGATGAATTCTCTGTCTATTCTCTGCCAAGTCTTCATTAGGGACCATGTCCTGCCTAAATATGTAATCAAGCAGCCCTGTACTGGTGTATTTGAAATTGCATTGCTTGACTGGTGTGATTTTCCAGCAATGAGAACAAAAGGGGTGATGTTTCGTTATGAGGAGGTGGCTTAGATTGTGTCTGATTCATGTATGAGTTATGGTTCCTAAAACTGCATTTGACAGCCAGATTCAATGCTTTTCTGAGCCTCATTGTCTTCGCTGGTCTGCTCACAACAGATCAAGTGTTTTGGAATCTAGAGAATGAATTAATGTCTGTTTGTGTCATTGAATTCACCGGGCGTTTGTTGTTGTTAGCAAGTTCTTTGTTCTTTTTTTTCAAAATCATTTTTAAAATGACAAAGCGGACGACTGTTTTTTTTTTATTGTTCACTGCTGCTAAAATATTTACTGTGAAGCATGTAAGATTTTATGCTTATTTTATTTACTGTTTCAGTTGTTGTTTTAAATGATGTGATTTAAGAATGAGAAAGTTAGCAGAATGGTGTGACAATGAAAGGGCTGATGTAAGTAAAAATAACTACGGATGACAATAATAATGTCACGATCATAACATAATTGCCTAAGTCACGTTTTGGCATTTTTTGAAAATCAAAGAAAACTTGTTTTCTTCGAATATAGTTTAGTAGTAGCTGCTCTTAGTGGATGGGGCGTAGTATTTTACATAGAAAGCTGTCGCTGAGCAGTGAATACAACTCAGGATTTTATTTTGGCTTTTGTCATTAGACTGCATTCCCCTAACAACAGTGTAAATGGTGTTTTAGGTGAATGTGGGTTTTCGTTTAAAAACCCTTAAGTCAACGAAACAAAGTAATGTAATTGTTGAACGATGCAATGTGACTGTCTGATTAAGGTGAGCATTTCATCCTGAAACACCGAAGAAAATGACTCAGGCAATTATGTTACGAGCATGACGATAAAAAGGTACTACCTCGTCCAGTCTTGGTGTCATCTCAGGACAGACATGTGACATAGAGAAAACCACAGCTTGCTCAGATTTCTTTTCAGTCTTTCATCACCTTTGTTAGTTCTTAAAAAATCTATCTATGTGATTGGTTTGGGCAGTTTTTAAATGTGCTTATACCATGTCACACACTGAGTTTTTCATACACCTTTTCAGTCACAGTCACAGAGATTACAAAAGTGATATGACAATATGCATCTTTTATCACTGCCAGGATGTGTAACTTAAACTATGTTATTGTGCATACTTTTTTTTCAACACACCAACAAAAAAACTTTACTTTGCATTAAATTCTTTGTACTACCCTGGGATCAATACCAAGTTTGACAAAGACTCAATATCTTCTGTTATGTGAGATATCACCCTTGCATTACTAGTTTTCCAAGAAAGTGTTTTTTTAATCACAGTGGAATGACAATGTGTTGTTAGGTTTATGTAGAATGATAATATGTTGTTAGGGTTATGTAGAATGATATCGTTAGGTTTATGCAGAATGATATGTTGTTAGTTTTATGTAGAATGATATTGATAATATGTTGTTAGGTTTATGTAGAATAATGTGCTGGTAGGTTTATGTACAATGCAAATGTTTTAAGGTTTATGTACAATGCAAATGTTTTAAGGTTTATGTACAATAATATGTTGTTAGGTTTACATAGAATGAGATGTTGTTAGGTTTATGTACGATGATATTGATAATATGTTGTTAGGTTTATGTAGAATAATATGTTGTTAGGTTTATGTAAACATTCTCATTTGTAGACCATAGTGGAAGGTTTCTAAATGTTCATCCAAAGGGAAATTGCACCAAACAATAACTCCTGTTTTCCAGTTCAGTATTCTAACTGGTCTATGATACTGATATTCAGTGGCAGCTATTTAAAGGGATCATAACAGTGATTTTTCTTTACTTGCGTTCATCTGTTAACTGTAACATTCCTTGCCTCGTCCCTGTTTGCTTTGAAATGTGCTTTAGAGTCAAAAATGAAATTGCTTAAGGTAACTTTGTCCCGTATGAAAAGATCATACAGATTAACACCTTCACTGCCTGTAGCCCGTACAAATCACAGGCCTATCCCATCACTCAATATGGCTGTAGCCCGTACGACGTACGGGACTATGACATGAAACCTGTGTTGTACGGGCTACAGGCAGTGAAGGGGTTAAATGCACCCTCGAGGATAGGCAGATTTGTGCGGGTAGTCATTTTTAAGCAAAATATCCTCGGCATATCGGTGTATAATATAGTTGGCAGTGAAGGGGTTAATGATCAACCAGTGTCCATATTTCTGTTATTTGGTAGTAAACTACATCCAAGCTTGAGTTTGAGTTCAGGTTTTACGGTGTGTTGGCATGATAAGGACCACTTTGTGCCTTTCACAGTCTATTTGAGTACTTGATTTATGTTTCGTCTTCTGAGATACTGAATTTCACAATTAGAATTAGATAGTTCCGTGTAAATTTTTAGTACATCCAAGAGTTTATGCACAAGATATGAGCGTTTTAGAAAACCAGAGGGAGAAAACAAACATAGTCACAAAAATGGAACATGAGAAAATTGACTTCCAGTTTTGAAAGTTCAAAACTTTCCTGTTGTAACTTCTTCTTCTTCTGCGTTCTCCGTGTCAGACTGTTTATATCAGGAGGCCGGTAGCCTTTATGAAGGATGCTGTGCTCTTGAGTTCCTCTGCTGTCCCATATAGCTTTGTGTGTAGTGCTGCACCTCGGGGCCAGCTGTTTTCCATCTGTTGTCTATATAGGGGGCATTGTTGGAGGACATGTTCTGCATTCTCTGGGCCCTGTTGTAACTGAAAAGCTTGATTCCTGAGTTTTGTGACAGTGTCTCCCCTTTTTTTTCAATGTTGGTTTTGCAGAGATGAGGCATATGAATCAAGTTGGGGGGGGGGGGGGGGGGGGGGGATGTGAAAAAACAACATGTTTTGTGATTAACTGTGATTGTTTTTCCCCTGTGATCTTCATTTGCTAGAATTAAAAACCCTTAGTTCAGTGAAAATGAAATATCACTTCAGACCACAAGACTTAATGTTTTTTCTTGACATTTTATGTTCACAATGTAGTTGGCAACTTGGTTTCCGTTTCAGTGGTCAGTGCCATGTATACATGTTTACATTCAGTATTGTTGCCCAATTTGCATTGTCAAGTTGGAGTTTGTGTGGGTTTTTTTAAATTCAAGTAGCAATTCAACAACCACAATGCTACTCCAGAGGATTAGACTGTCAAAGCTGTCAGGATGTGAAATTTGGCTGTTTTTATAAGTACGTATGCACTCCAAGCGTTTTGTGCCGGGGGCGTATTTATATGTACTATCCCTAACTTTATCCTCAACCCTAAATCTTAGAGAATCCCTAACCCTGCCTCCTACCATTTCAATAAAAAAAAAACAGGAGGAAAGCAAAAAGAAAATCCAGAAGAATAATTGATTAAGGCTGTTGTTAGGAGTATTTCGGGAGGAGCTCTCTAACTGTGGAATCAGAAAAGGCTTTAAAGTGCATACCCCTGACGCAAAAAAACTAGGGGGTGTATGTACTTGTAACAACATTTATCAAATTTCATGCCATCCTTAACTGACTGTGGCCCACCCTGCTGAGGCTCATGATCCTATTGGACATTCAGAGTTTCTTAGTTTCAGTGATGTTTGTTCAATCTGTCATTGTGCACTTTTCTGAGTATTTCAGGTAATTACAGTGATAGAACATTTTCATACATTAGTTTTTGGAAAAGTAAATGTGAGTGGATCTGGCAAAATCGGCCTTAAGGTGAAATTTTTATACCTCTTTAAAAAATTAAAATAAAATACTTCTTAGACAATTTCTAGCAAAATATTTTAACTGAATGCAGAAAAATGACTAATCTTTCATATTATAAGCAAATCTCCATCACCTTAGATAAGCTAGAAAGGTTTTTTAGCCCCCTCTTTGGAGAGTTTTTTCTCAGGAATTTGCTCTTTCACCCGATTTGGCCAGGTCCACTCACATATCTATTATATATTTCAGTAACTTTGCAACCTTTGGCATCACTAACTGACCAAACTATACACTCTTCAGGCCTTAAATTTGGCAGGAAGGTGGCAATTGAGATAAGAAAGATGATGGATATAATTAAAAGTTGTTTACTTCAAGCATGTATTTTTTATAAAACAATAATGTTTATTGCTATGTAACATTAGCTGTATAGTTGCATGTTTGTTTCGTAAAAATTATATAGTACCGTGCATGTCATAAAAAGTAACCGTGTCCAGCGTTCAGTTTGGTGCGTAATGTTCTGGTGCGCATGAGTTCTGAAGCAAGACTGTAGTTTATTACTTTTATAATATGAGAGAGAGAGGGGGGGGGGGGGACACATGATTGTTTATTCTGGGCAATGCCCGGTAGCTCATCTAGTCTATTATATATTTCAGTAACTTCCAACCTTTGGCATGACTAACTGACCAAACTATATACTCTTCAGGCCTTAAATTTGGCAGGAAGGTGACAATTGTGATAAGGAAGATGATGGCTATGATTAAAAGTCGTTTACTTCAAGCATGTATTTTTTAATAAATGACAATGTTTATTGCTAAGTAACATCTGTATTTTTGCATGTTTGTTTCGTAATATATAGTACCGTGCATGTCATAAAAAGTAACCGTGTCAAGCGTTCAGTTTGGTGCGTAATGTTGTGGTGCGCATGAGTTCTGAAGCAAGGCTGTAGTTTATTACTTTTATTATACAAGGGGGGGGGGGGGGGGGTTCACATGATTGTTTATTCTTGGCAATGCCCGGTAGCTCATCTAGTAATATATAATACATAAATAGTGTTGACAGCGGCATTCAAAATGCAGGTATGACACCAGTGAAAACATAGAAGACACTGTTAGTAGTGTTATTGCTTTGTCGTGGTTTCTGTCCATG
Organism: Onchidella celtica; assembly: GCA_963931925.1. Classification (NCBI taxonomy): domain Eukaryota; kingdom Metazoa; phylum Mollusca; class Gastropoda; order Systellommatophora; family Onchidiidae; genus Onchidella; species Onchidella celtica. Next base: position 17,940,988 of record OZ007576.1, on the reverse strand, counting down.
TGGAAAATAATGGAGGGGACATTACTGTAGTTTGGTATGGGAAGTGAATTATATTGCATGTGCCTTAGATACCCACCTAGTAATACATTATGTGAATTCGTGCTCCTAAATTAGTAAAATACATGTACAAGCATCCAGATTTGCTCACTTAACAATAATGTGCTCACTTTTGTGTGATATCAGCTAAAGTTTTGATAGCCATACAACTTAATTATGTGCTGTGAAGAAGTTGTGATGGTAAAGCCTGACTTGGATTGTACTAAATTGTATCATTTATTGCCCTGAGTGATGAAATTTTCATTTATTGTTGAACTGGTTTATTGTTGATATTTTATACCTCGTTTTTTGGTTGTTGTTTTTTTGTTGTGTAGATAATAATTTTGCGTTAACCCTTTTGCTGCCAAGCCTAAATGTCCTTCCTTCCTTTTGTCTGCCAGAATAATGGATTATCAGGTGGTAAGACAGCAGGAAATAGTATAAAATCAGGAATGCAAAACATGCAAAAACAGTGTTGGCCGATGTATTGGCCTCGCGGCAGTTTTGGCATGAAACAGTAGGGCCGATAAATGTCATCTATGCGGCAGTCGTTAACAACACAAGTAGGGCTGATATATCGGCAAGTGGGTTGAGAGCCTGGCACACTGCCTGAAGTCTGTTCTGTGTCGGTATGACTCGGAATTAAAACTTCCTGTGAATCAACTAATGAGACAAACTTGTTTCAGACTTACCAGTGTGTGAAGTCCTGCTTCACTCCACAGTCCACTGCTCGCACTAAAACGGAGGCAAATCAGACTTGACTCGAGCACTGTGGGGCCATAAATCTCTTGATGTAAATGTTCTTAATGTATACTATAAGTAAAAAATTATTCCTTGATTGACATGGGTAGTAATGATTTACAGTAAAACGACTGGTACAGCATTATCTAAATGATAATTACTGCTCCCGTTACAAGTTCAATATTTATTGAAACCAATGCAACTTTCAAACATTTCAGGACTTTATGGGTTATTTTCTTGTGTGTAAATAGACAAAGCAGAGAACGTTTTCTTTGAAAGCACTGACGTGATTTAGAAAGTGTTTGCATGTTAGTTGAACATCTCAGCTGGCATGTGAGATATATTCATCATTTTTTGCTACATTAAATCATTAATAATTAGATGGTGAGCCACCAGTGCGGGGCCTACGCCAGCCTTGGTCTGGCTTACCCTTTAGGGATGCTGGCTAAGAATCTCCCTTTCGCACCCCTTACCCAGGTCGACTGATCATAATGTAATGATCATGTAATAAATGTACATAGAAATGACACAAAAATCAGGTGTTCAGCTTTGTTTTTAATCACATGTTGTATTGTGTTGTTCTCACTGGTTCTACGAGACGTTGAATTTGCGATTGTTCATGTGCAAAATAATGGAGGGGACCTGACTGTGGATGGGTATAGGAAGTAAATTATGTTGTATGTGCCATTGATACTCAACTATAGTCCGTTCACCGAGGCATGATCACAGAAAACTGCTCGTAGCATTGCAATCGTCGATGATATTTGGATGTAATTTGGCGTGAAGTCTTAGATTTAAGATGACCCTAACCCAGATTTTTTTTCCCCCAGAATTATTAAAGTAGTTTTCGAGTTTGTTTATTTGCGGTGGGGATAAATAAAGATGGCACCGACAAGGGTGGACATTTAGGTGGTTTACTGTAATAATTTAACACATCGTTTTGAGCCCCACAAAAATGTGGTACAGCACGGGATTAAAGTGAGTTTAAAAACAAACTCTCGTGATTGTTCACGGGTACAGTGGTAGGCCAACACAGAGTCAGAGGCGTTGTCAGAGGTCTTTCAATTTCAGAATTCCTGTCATCGTGGATTTAAACGTAAACTCAATACGATGCGGAACATTGGAGAACAAGACCTTCACACTGTCAGACATCCAAAATCTAACTCATGCAGCATTGAACATAGACGATGCAGAATTTTTCTCCAAGTGCGAGGACCATGTATTGCAGTTGGTGGAAGAATACTGGCAAAACGAGGGCCTTCATTTTATTCAACCGAATATGGTCATCAATCCAATGGAGACATCCGACTCAGAAAGCGACTGAGATGATAAAACATTAAAAGACATGGAAAACTTTTTGCCTGCTTTGAAACAAAAAAACAACAACAACAACAACAAAAAAACAATCTTTTTAGAGCTAATCTTTCTAATGGGCCTAAGGTTGTCCCAAGTCCGCAACCTGATCATTGTACCTACAAGGCCATGCTCTTGCAATGACAGGGACTCAGAGGGGAATAGGTGGTCATACCTCGATATGTATATTTCTCACAACTTATTACAGATTGGAAAGCTTATATAGCTACTTTACAAACTTTATCTTTCTTATGATGTTACCGTTTGGCATAACTAGAACGTCGAAGGTTATTTTCAATAGATAAGTAATGAATCTGTAGTAGCTTTATCTTACAGGAACAATATGTCACGAGTGGAGTGAGTGCAATTAAGGGGATTGCTACAGAGCGGGTGTAGAGTAAGGACTCACAGTAGACAGCAAGTTAAGCGTGCTGTTGTGAGTAGTAGTGGGGGCGGGGTCTGAAGGAGGCGAAAGCGCTGTATAACTATCACTGCAAGTTAGAAGGTCCTAGGGAGCGGATCTGTGAATAATAGCCCATCGGGCAGAGATAAAAGGAAGCAGTCGAGAAGACTAGGAGAAAGTCTTTCCAGTTATGACTGGTGTCGGGGACGGGCCGCAGAGCCACCTCGATGAGCACAGGGGATAGGCCAGCATAGGGCCGGAGGCCACACATAGGCCAGAAGTGAGGCTGTCAGTGCAGGACAGTAGAGGCACATAAAGTCGTGGCAGTCAGGCCACGGACAGGGACGTAGATATGAGAGTGAATGAGATACTATGTTGTTGCCATGTTGATAGGCTAGTGAACTGATATTATGTTGTTGCCATGTTGATGGCTATGGAAATAATAATGTGTTATTGCCCTGCGGAGGTGCTAGGGGAGTGCTAAGGTGTATGACAATAGGAAGGTGATATTGAGAGACTGCGGTGCCAGTGAATCATTAATGTACTATTAAGACCCTGAGGGGAGAGGCTGAGGCCGAAGTGCCTTTAGGAGTAACTACCGGATTGTGGATCCGAGGGAGCGTGTGTGTGAGAATAAGGCCGTTGTACGGCAGTCATTTCAATAATATAATATATGTAATTGCGCTATTAGATGTATAATTATGTTTAATAAATGTGTGAGTCTGATGGATTGTTCTGTTAAGTGTTAACTTGTTTGTTCGTGATTGTTGTCCTGTCATAACTTATTACATCTCCCAGTCTGGGATTTGTGACACTGGGGGCTCGTCCGTGTGACATTGGGGGCTCGTCCGTTGTGACATTGGGGGCTCGTCCATTGTGACTCGTCCATCTTCGTAATATTTAGTTGTAGTTAGTTAGTAGTAGGTAATTGTGCTGTCTTGTTCGTTGGATGAATGGACATTTCATGATATGATTTATGTATAATAATGAATGTATATTGATGCATGTATTGCTATGAATAGGTATTAATTTGTATTTAAACTTTCCAGAGTGTGTGCGTGCAGCCTGAGGAGACGAGCAGCCAGAGCTCCGATTAAAGGGAGGAGTTTGACTCAAAATTTCAAAAGTTAAGTGAAAATTTTGTGCCCTGGATTAAGGGCTGTCTCTTCATCTGTCTTTTTCCCTGTTTTTGCTGTTGTTGTCGTTATAGGTTATACGGGCGGTGGCGCGGGTTTGCTGTGTTGAACTTAGTTTATCCTTTTAAAAAGGTGTGGTAAACTTTGGAACTTCGTTCATCACAGTGAACAGTTCTCTAGGGACCTGTAATATTGTTTAGTTGTAGCGTCGATATCTTCTCTGTTCCGCAGGAAGACGTATTCTCTTGTCCCTCTTTCTTCCCTATCTGTAGATACGTTCTTTTTTTTCAGACTCTGTTCTTGTTGTACCGTGTAGTGTAATCGGCGTAGTTAGGTTGCATTCTTTTTTCCATTATAGTTTTTTTTTGTAGAAGCTTTGTCCTAGTCTGGTTCGTTGTCCTTGACGTCCTTGTGGTCTTTCTACTAAATTTCCTTATTCTTGTCTTTTCTATTCTTTTTATAATTAATAGTGCATGCATTTTGTAGATATAGAATTAGTTTTGCTGTAAAGGTAAATTTCTGAATTGTATTCTGAATTGGGTATTGTTATATCTGGTGTGATCTCAGGTCTCTGGTCGTGTCGTTAGTTATCATACCGACAGGTTAGCCGTTTTTTAAATACATACCATAACCATAAATCTGTAAAATGGCGGAACTCCAACAACTAATGAAGTTGGGTAAGGAACTTGGCCTGGAGGGAGAAGAGCTACGCGGCTGGATTAAAGAACAGCAGGCGGATTTGCGCGATGAGCGTGCTAAGGATAGAGAACGAGAAAAAGAGGCTCAAGAGCGACAGAGAGAAGAGGAAAGAGAGGCTAAGGATAAGGAACAGGAAAGGGAGTTTAAGCAACAGGAAAGAGAGGCTAAGACTCAGGAACAGGAAAGGGAGTTTAAGTTAAAGGAGTTAGAGGCTCAGCAGCAGGAGAGGGAGTTAAAGTTAAAGGAGATAGAGGCGCAAGTAAAGATCGCCGAGTTGGAAATCAAAAAGAATGCGCCAACAGAAACAGTTGAGCGGCAGGTACACAATAAAGGTGGTGTTAGGATTAAGCTCCCTACGTTCGACGACCGGAAGGACGACATAGACGCCTTCCTTTACAGGTTCGAACTGAACGCACAATTGCAATGGGGGGAAAATAAGGAATTATGGGCCACGTACCTGGCGTCGCTATTGCAGGGGCGAGCGTTAACATACTTTAAAGAGCTACAGCGCGAAGACGTGCAAGACTACGATAAGCTGAAGGCTTTGCTGCTTCGCCGATTTGCGCGTACCGAGGAATATTTCCGGGAGCAGTTTAGGCGGGCACGTGCAGATACCAGGGAGGATTTTGCTGCCTTCGTCGCGAGACTGACGGAGTATTTCGCGAACTGGGTAGACTTGGCGCATGTGGGCACGGATTTTGCTAAACTGAAAGACTTAATGATCCGTGACCAGCTGTACGCGTCGTGCCACAAAGATCTGGTGGCTTTCCTGAAAGAGAACGAACCCGCGACGGTGCAGGAGGCGTCTAAGTTGGCGGAAGCATACCGTACGGCACATCCGTCCAAACCAGTCGCCAGGGCGTACGTCCAAGATGCTGGGTACGTCGCCGTTGTCGAGGGGTCGCCGGCAGGACTTAGGGACAGGTCGCGTCAGCGTGGTGCCTATAGCGGGCAAGCCCAGGGGCAGCGTAGGGGCTATCACCAATCACCGGCATATGGATCCGGTAAGTTTGACCGAGCAGGAGGGCTAGGTCGCGGTAATGGCCGGGGGCGAGTTGTAACCTTTGCCGATAACCGACGGCATAGGGACTCTAGTTCCGGTCGCGATGGGTCACGGGGACCCAGGCCTAATACAGCACAGGGAGCGGAGTGTTGGACTTGCGGACGCGTGGGTCACTTTTCACGCGAGTGTAGGGCCGCGAAGTGTTGGAACTGCGGAAGAGGAGATCACATCAGCGTGAACTGCCCTGCAGGTAGGATAGCGGCGAACGTGGACAGTAGCTCCAGTCCATGTTCCCCAAATAAATTTCATCATGCGGCTGCGTGCGTTACATCGGACAACGGAGGCGGACAGTATTCTAAGTGTCCCAGTTGTGAGAAGTTATTATCTTCCGGTGTTTTACCTTGTGGGAGAAAGATCCCCGTTATAAATTCATGTCATACAGGAGGTGGTCTTAGGGTTTATCCGGGGTTTGTTGGGGACGAACCGGTCTCGGTTTTACGAGATACAGGATCTACCGTTGTGGGAGTGCATAGGGACTGCATTCGGGATTCACAGCTTACAGGTGAGACTGTCCCGTGCATCCAATTTTCGGGGGCCATTGAGAGATTACCCATGGCAAAAATAATGATAGATACACCTTTCCTTAGCGGGGAAGTCGAAGCAGTCGTTGGTTGTTTTCCAGGCGCCCAGCTCATCATTGGGAATGTATCACGGGTCGTTTCCCCTTCCGATGAGAACGTGCAAGCATGGTCGCAATCAAAAGGTATTGACTTTTGCGCCGCGGTCGAAACACGCCGACGGTTAGCCGATAAAGACAAGATTAGACCTTTGGCTACGCCAGCGGTCAACCTGGACATCACGCCGGAGCGCTTGGCGAGATTACAAAGGGAGGACCCATCATTAAACCCATGTTTTGGGGAAGCGCGAACCGAGAAAACGAGGAGATATAAGAACGGGTCGTCCTCCTTTATTGTTCAGGCGGGCATTCTGTTCCGTAAATATGTAACGGTGTCCTCCATTTTAAAGCAGGTCGTGGTGCCAGCGTTGCTGATCGCAACAGTGTTGCATTTGGCACATGATGTCCCATTAGCGGGTCATATGGGGATAGCTAGAACCAAAGAAAGGGTTCTTAAAAATTTTTACTGGCCATCGATCCACAGAGATGTGCAGGTCTATTGTAAGACGTGCAGTGCGTGCCAAAAGACGACGCATAAGGGTCGTACACCCCAGGCCCCTCTTCAGAAGATCCCCACGGTCTCAGAACCGTTTAAAAAGGTCTCGATAGACCTTGTTGGCCCCATTCACCCAGCGACCGATAGGGGGAATCGATTTTTCTTAACGGTCATATGTAATGCTACGAGATGGCCAGAGGCGGTTCCTCTGCGGACCATAACGTCTGAGGCAGTCGCGGAAGCGTTGTTTGCAATTTTCGCTAGGGTAGGAATACCAGAGCAAATTCTGTCTGATAGGGGCGCGCAATTTACGTCGCAGATGATGAAGGAATTGTTCCGATTATTCAGTATACAACCCATCACTACCACCCCTTATCATCCGCAGGCTAATGGCATGTGCGAGAGATTGAACTCGACGTTAAAGTCGATGCTGCGTAAGGTAGCTGCGGATCGCCCTAAAGATTGGGATAGATATATCCCTGCGGTGTTATTCGCGTACAGAGAGGTACGGCAGGAGTCAACGGGATTCTCGCCGTTCGAAATGATGTACGGTCGTAGTCCCAGGGGCCCAACTGATGTTCTTCGGGACATGATGACGTCGCCATCATCGGGAGACGATGAGCAGATTTCGGTGTTTCAGTACCTTGTTGATTTAAGAGAAAGACTATCTGCAGCGCGCACTATAGCAGAAGAAGCGTCTAGTATCGCTTCGAAAAGAGCAAAAGACTATAAAGATAGAGGGTCCAAACTGAGAATTTTTAAGCCAGGAGACAAGGTTCTGTTGTTGTTACCTACGGACCATAATAAGTTATTGATGACATGGAAAGGCCCTTATGTTATTGAGCGAGTTGTTTCAAAGGTAGATTACGCTATCCACATTGATGGAGCGAGTAAGGTTTTCCATGTTAATATGCTACAGAGATTTTATGAGAGACCACAGTATCTGTGTGCACAGACAAGACCAGAGGAGACTGTCTTCTCTACTGCTTGTACGGGGGTCGTAGACCAGTTGGACTGTGACGTAAGCGACACCGAGGCGCAGGAGGAGTTACAAATTCAATTGCCGGAGTTAACTCCGACACAAGGTTACAGGGACGTAAAAATTAACCCTGACCTTACGAGTTCAAGGAGTAGGGAACTTGAGACCCTATTAGCGTCATTTCCGGATGTTGTTACGGATTTGCCGGGTCGCACTACGGTGATTCAGCACCAAATAAAGTTGACTTCGGATAAGCCAGTATTTCTTAGACCGTATCCGTTGCCGTTTTCTTCGAGAGATAGAGTCATAAAGGAAGTGGAGTCAATGTTGAAGTTAGATGTGATAGAACCATCAACATCGCCGTATTCATCACCCATCGTCCTCGTGAAAAAACTTGATGGATCGGTGCGGTTCTGTATTGATTTTCGAAGATTGAACACTATTACGGTAGGCGATAGGGAGCCTATTCCGTTCCAGGAGGAATTAATAGCTTCATTGGCCGGGTCCACGTGGTTTTCCAAGATAGATTTAACGAAAGGTTATTGGGAAATCCCGCTCACTGAGGAGTCTAAACAATACACGGCGTTCCAAACGCCCATGGGATTATTCCAGTTTAAGGTCATGCCATTTGGATTGGTAAACGCGCCAGCGACGTTTGCACGATTAATGAGATTAGTGTTGAAGGACATACCTAATGTCGTGTCATTCTTTGACGATATAGCATGCCATACGTCGACATGGTCTGATCATATTCAGACACTAACAGTAATTTTTCAACGATTACGTCATTTTGGGTTAACTGCTAAACCCGCAAAGATGGATTTGGCATGTCCAGAGATAATATTCTTAGGACATATTGTGGGTAGAGGTGTTCAGAGACCTGAAGTAACAAAAATTGACAAGTTGGTAGGGTTGCAAATCCCTAAAACAAAGAAACAAGTCAGAAGCTTAGTGGGAATTTTAAATTATTACAGAAAGTTCATTCCAAATTTTTCCTCCTTGTCATCTTCTCTTACTGACCTTACTAAGAAGGGACAACCCGATAAGGTCCAGTGGACGTCTGAATGTCAGACATCATTTGATAATTTGGTGACAGCATTATCATCGTCACCCATTCTGATATTACCCGATTTTCGATCTAATTTTATCCTCAGAACGGATGCGTCGGACTCTGGTGTCGGCGCTTGTCTTCTACAGGAGAAGAACGAATGTCTCCATCCTGTATGTTATGTCAGTAGGAAGTTATTGCAGAGAGAAAGAAAGTATTCTGTGATAGAGCGTGAGTGTCTTGCCATTGTCTGGTCCGCCCAGAAACTGGGACGTTATCTCATGGGACGAGAATTTTGTATCCAGACCGACCACAAGCCACTGACATTTTTGTCGAAGAATCGTTCGTCCAGCCCACGCTTGTCTAGATGGGCATTGGCTTTGCAGCCGTATACCTTCGTTATTCAACCAATTCCAGGAACCAGCAATCATATCGCCGACTACCTTAGTCGAGCCTAGGGGAAGATTTCAGGAGCTTATACATCGGAGGACAGGAACATTGACAGGATCTGTGTGAATGAGTCGACTTTAAAATATTGACATTATAAATATGATATGAAGAATGGTTGATAGGTTGAATGGTTTTTGATTCTGTATTAGATATTGTGTTTAGTTAGCTATTCATGAGGTGACACATATATGCATATTTCAGACCATATTGATCCCCATATTTTCCCCTGATTTCGGTATTTTATATACTAGGGGAACTGCTAGGTCAGTTTTTTTTTTTTAGTGTAGGTATTGCTCACGCTCACTCGTTGACAGTCATCTTGATGCGATTTGAAATTAATTGCATTAATTTTTTTGGGGTGGGGGATGATGTCACGAGTGGAGTGAGTGCAATTAAGGGGATTGCTACAGAGCGGGTGTAGAGTAAGGACTCACAGTAGACAGCAAGTTAAGCGTGCTGTTGTGAGTAGTAGTGGGGGCGGGGTCTGAAGGAGGCGAAAGCGCTGTATAACTATCACTGCAAGTTAGAAGGTCCTAGGGAGCGGATCTGTGAATAATAGCCCATCGGGCAGAGATAAAAGGAAGCAGTCGAGAAGACTAGGAGAAAGTCTTTCCAGTTATGACTGGTGTCGGGGACGGGCCGCAGAGCCACCTCGATGAGCACAGGGGATAGGCCAGCATAGGGCCGGAGGCCACACATAGGCCAGAAGTGAGGCTGTCAGTGCAGGACAGTAGAGGCACATAAAGTCGTGGCAGTCAGGCCACGGACAGGGACGTAGATATGAGAGTGAATGAGATACTATGTTGTTGCCATGTTGATAGGCTAGTGAACTGATATTATGTTGTTGCCATGTTGATGGCTATGGAAATAATAATGTGTTATTGCCCTGCGGAGGTGCTAGGGGAGTGCTAAGGTGTATGACAATAGGAAGGTGATATTGAGAGACTGCGGTGCCAGTGAATCATTAATGTACTATTAAGACCCTGAGGGGAGAGGCTGAGGCCGAAGTGCCTTTAGGAGTAACTACCGGATTGTGGATCCGAGGGAGCGTGTGTGTGAGAATAAGGCCGTTGTACGGCAGTCATTTCAATAATATAATATATGTAATTGCGCTATTAGATGTATAATTATGTTTAATAAATGTGTGAGTCTGATGGATTGTTCTGTTAAGTGTTAACTTGTTTGTTCGTGATTGTTGTCCTGTCATAACTTATTACATCTCCCAGTCTGGGATTTGTGACACAATAAATGCATGTGCGTGTAAAGCAAACCTCAAGTCTGTAACGTGACGCTACGCCACTGCAATACACCACAGATTGTTACTATGTTTAGGAATTTAGATCAATTACACGGAAAGAGAAGTGACAGATCATGTTGGAAACACACTTATATTGTAAACATCTATAAGTTTGGGGCCCATTGAATTGAAAACAGAGAAAAGATGAAAGGAATTCGCCGCTTTGAAAGAACGGTGCTGTGCAGAGACTTCAGATTCAAGATTTGTAGAGTCATGATAAATGTAAGACTGCATGCAAAAATTCAGGACGCCGTATTTCGTAATAGCTGAGAAAATCCAACCAAACCGCGATCACGCCTCGGTGAACGAACTATAGTAATTAATTATGTCAATTCGTGTTCCTAAATTAGTAAATGCATATAAATATACAAGCATCCACATTTGCTCACTTAATAATAATGTGCTCACTTTTGTGTAATATCAGCTAAAGTTTTGATAGCCATACGACCTAATTATGTGCTGTGAAGAAGTTGTGATAGTAAAGCGTGACTTGGATTGTACCAAATTGTATCATTTATTGCCCTGAAGATCTCTGTTAGAGAATTATATGGAACAAATTTTGTAACCATATCAAGTTAGCTCACAAAACATAATTTGGGAGGTTACTTCCTGAATCAGTTTATAATTTGCTTGATACAATTTAATCTTATGAAAGTGAATGTTACAGAAACATCTTGTAAGTACGGCGTTGTATGGGATGGAATCTATAAATAAGGATTTACATCAGTTGATGTTGTTTAGTTTGATGTCTGGTAAAAGCTAAATTACGACTGGTATACTTCCGTACGGATAGCTGTATCAACTCTCTTACTTCTCCCCCCCCCCCCCCCCCAATTATTTCCAGACCTGGACCAGTGGTTCTCAACGTGGCCGATGAGATGGGGCGATTTTGATTTCCCGGGGGGAGGCAACGGAGAGAAGAGCAACGAGGGGGCAAAAATGACAGGGGTGATATTGGGCAGAAACGATGAGGAGTGGGGGGGGGGGGGGGGCAACAGCTTAAAATGAAGATGAGTTGAGAGAAAGGGAGCGATGAAAGAAAATTTGATCCTGAGGGGAGCGACTGTCTGAAAAAGGTTTAGATAGAACCGTTGAACTACACAACACAACCTTGGGTGGGTGGGGGGGGGGGGGAAGCACATGTTAGTCTAGAGGCAAGGTGTTCGATCACTGGCCGGTGCAGGCATGCTGGAATTTTTTATATATTTTGGGGGGGGGGGAGGGGGGGGGTAAAAATTCATGTCCGTGATCCTATGGTAGGCAGGATCGGGTACCTAGTCTTCTCGGATAAGGACGAAAAATTCGGAGGGCCCGTGTGAACATTGCGCACGTTCAAAATATCTTGGCAGTTGAAAGTCGAGAAGCGTAGGCCGCTGCCCTGGCAAAATTCTAAAAAAAATAAATAAAAATAATAATAATAATAATAATCCCTTGCACAAAAAACACAGAAATAAGAACAGGAAAAATAAAAGCAAGAAAAGTGAGGTGTAAATGCCTGGAGCAAGCAGCGAACCTCCCACCTAAAAAACAACATAACCATAAGCCCAACCCACAGGATCAAGACAACCCCAGGGGGGATTAAAAAAAAAATAAATGTTCCCGCCGAAGCCCTTCCAAAGTTGATACTTATGATCGATAGTAAAATATCAACCTGAGTCCATTTTGTAAAAATTTGTCAGTGCCTTTGGGACAAAATGTTCAATTCTGGGAGTAAGTTATGCCAAACTGGTGTCAGTACTTGTATTATTATGCATCAGTCTGTAACCTGCAAACACGCCACGCTACATAATGCAGTGGTATAATTTTGACATTAGAACTATTTGTGATTTGCGACAAATGTATTTTGCATTTTTATGATCTGCTCTGAACTTTGAGACGTTTGCAAATTAATAGCAATAAAAACAGACGTACACTTAAAAAAAAACAACAACACAAACATAAAATACATGTAGGAAATAAAGAATATGAACTTTGTTTTCATTGAAAGCACCGTCTTTAGGGTTTATTCAAATATGTGTTAATTATTCCACACAGCTGAAAAGTTCTGTTTTTGAATGATGGAACATCTTGATGTAAAGTGTTTTGGGGATTGCATGGGGCGGTGAAAGTGTCATTTTTTGTTCAATCCATCCACAAAATACATGTAATCTGTCGGCGCATAGATAATAATTATTTTGTGAGGAACTCATAATCTCATCATGGTTCAGTTAACATTTCATCAGGAAATCATAATCTTATCATGGCTCAGTTAACATTTCAAGAGAAAATCGTAATCTTATCATGGCTCAGTTAACATTTCATGAGGAAATCATAATCTCATCATGGCTCGGTTAACATTTCAAGAGAAAATCGTTATTCCATCATGGCTCAGTTAACATTTCAAGAAAAGAATCATTATCCTCATCAAGGCTCAGTTAACACTTCAAGAAAAATCATAATTTCATCATGGCTCAGTATACAGTTTCAGAAAGAAAAAAAATCTCATCATGGCTTAGCTAACATTTCGAGAAAAAGCATAATCTCACGATGGCTCAAAGTTTCAAGAGAAAACAATTACAAAGTCTTTCCGTGGCATTGTTAACATTTCTGGAGGAGATGAGATTATTCTCCACAAACAAGACACTTTAAATCTGAGCTTTTTTTTTTTTCTGGTTTGACGTGATCTGACAGGCGGGAGTGGAGACAGAAATGTCGAGTTTGCTGTCATCCAGCGCTTCTTTCTGCCCGTCTAGAGGGGTTTCAACTTTTGTTGTTTTTTTTAATCACTTTTAGCTTCAAAAATGTCTGTAATTTAATTGGACGAAGAGTTACCTAGCCCAAATTCAAGAAAAAGAAAAATTATTACTTTATCAGTTGTGAAAGAACAGTAAGTAGTATGAGCAACAGAGAGTTACAGTTCGTGGTTGGAGTTGCCGAGACTGCGCACAGCTTGACGGTAACGTAAGGCGAGTAGATGCCATGTTTCACTAAACATTCTCTGGGAATGAGATGAACGGGAAGAACAAAATAACCTTAGTTATTCCCTGCAATTATCAGGATAGAATAACATTATGTGAGTTACGAATAACAATAGTCTTATGTAGGTAACTGGACAGATATTGTACGTATGCTGGGTAATCTCACTTAGTGATTTTCAAACTATACTTTTCTTTGTATGTGGTTGTTGTTGTGTGCAATCGTTCGAAAACTATTCATGCAGGTGAGAGTTTAATAATGGTTTTATCTACATGAATGAAGTACACCACAATCTTAATGTAGAGTTCATTATTTCTCTACATAGTCATCAACAACAAGGACACATTTCTCCACCTGATGAATGACTTTCAGAAATCTGTCACAAAAGTAGGACCTATTTTGGCTATGAAACTAGTCTTCCACCTCGCATATAACGTCATCATCTATTCCAATCGTTGTCCTTTAAGTTGCGTCTTTAGTTTTGGATTAAAAAGAAGCATGAAGGTGCCAGGTTTGGAGAATAGGATGGGTGAGGTAATTTTAATTTTGTATCCACACTATTTAATGGCTACTGATGCCTTGAGTGATGTGTGCACTGGCGTTGCAGTGGAGTAGCACGGCACCTTTGGTTATCTTTCCCAGCCCCCTTTCCCCTCAACCTTGCTTTGATGGCACTATTCGGACTAGTATCAACCGCTTACCCTTTGTTCGGAAAATCCCGATTTTGGGTGTGCATTCCCTGACATGTTGTTGTTGTTTGAAAGTACAAGTGATACCATTATTCTTTGGAATTTGGATGAGCTCAGAATGACGTTATAATTTTACCACTTCTGGTTGGAGGATAAGAAAGTTGTGTGATGTTTTGTATCTTACCCTCCCAACATGGCCAGTTCATAGTTCTTGATCTGCTCAAAACTTTTGCTGCACTCATAAAGTTTGGTGACCTCGCAGTTTTTGATCCCTGCTTGGATGCTGTGGGGGACACGATAGACACGGTTAGGAGTGACACAGCAAGTTACGCTGAATTCTGCCGTGTGAAGACAAAACACTTTATACGTCAATGTAAGTCAGTTTCATTTTCTAACATTGACTTGTAGAATAAAATGTGTGCTATCTTTTTTTTTTTTGTTGTTTGGGAAGGGAGGGGGGAGGTCATACTATGCCGGGAACATCACAGTCAGCTGCTGGCAGACAAAACTGCACACCATAATTTCCCATCTTTTCGAAGTAAATCCGGGAAAACCCTACCATACTAAACCTGGTCAGACGCAGTCAGTTTCTGTCACCATTTCTTGGGCGTACATTTTGCTTTCTGTAACTGGCATTGACGTTCCGGGTTTAGTATGATACCCTTCTTACATTTTTGTAAGGACGTCTTATAGTTGCTATTGGTCACAAATAAAAATGGATACTGAACAAAGTAATAAAGGGGAGCGCACCGCGGAATTTTAAAAAAATTTTTAAGACTTCTTTGGTTTTCAGTAAAAAGCAGTCTTTTCCCACACCACGGCAGAGATAGCCAATGGGTGGCAATAACAGTGGTTCATAGTCAGTACCTGACATTAGCGCACGAGCTGATGCCCGGTAAGATTAAAGTAGTACTTGTATCATGGTGGGTTTTTTTTTTCTTGTCTCCCGCTGTCTCGACTTAACTCTTAGTTTAACCCCTGGTGTAATTTGATACTTCGAGGGGTATTTGCCAAATGTTATATTATGCGATATTTTGCCGATTTTGAGGTTTTGTTATGAAAGTGGTTCGCTTATCCGCAATTTCATGTATAAATGTCATTCCAATCCGTTATAAAAACGTGTCATGATAAGCGTTTGTGACGTAATGTTTATGCGTTTTAGCCCTTTACCGACCGAACTTCAAACTTCATTTTTCTCAAATATGCAAAAAACGCACATACAAGAATGTAGCAAATGTCCGACGATTTATTTTATTTATTATAATTTACTACTAATTGGCCCAGTGACTCGGGGAATTCACCGAAGTGATTTCTTAAAGCTGAGTTTCCATCACCAATGTGTAAAATTTAATTGAGGTGCAGAACGAAATTTCCTGTCCTACGTTTTAATTCTACCAGATGAAAATGCGTCTTTTCTTCCAGCTCAGAATGTCGGCACACTTTCATCTGTTCAATTCAGCTGTGGCTCAAAATCAACGGAGGTATTAAAAATATAGCGAACTTCAAAACCTTTTAAAATATGCCCACGTACACTTGTACGTCTTTCTAGGCAGAATATAATATGATATTTTGAGATAGAATATAAGGCCCAGCGGTTAGAGGGCCTTGCATGATTGCACTGGAGGTCTAAGTTCCTTTATAATATGATACAACACTGATGTCAATGTCTCCTAGGCCATCAAAGTAACATCTGGGAACAATAGGATATTTTCAGTCGTGGGTAATCAACAATTTCTGCATTAGAACCGGATAGTATTATGAACCAGACAGCATTCAACTTTGAGCAAAAGGGAGGAAAATAAAAGTATAGCCTTTCATCCCTGAAGTTATAATGTTGAAACAGAGAGAGAGAGAGAGAGAGAGAGAGAGAGAGACAGACAGACAGACAGAGGAAGAGAAAAGAGAGAATGAAAGTAATAGACAGACAGACGGAGAAAAAGAAGGCGCCAGAGAGAATGTGAGGGAGGGGGTGGTGGGGGTGGGGGGGGTGGGATTTAGACCATGGTTTACTAACTCGCATGAAATATTTCTAGCACTTTCGGCGTTTTTCCCCTTAACGGCTCTTTCTATTCCATCCAGTTGTGATTGCGTAAACTGCCCTTCACATGTTGTGGCGACTTCCTTCGTACAAGACTCCGTCTTCTGCGGATCGTCTTCGAGTGCTTTATAGGCTGGTGAAAAGAAAAGACAGTTAGTGAGAAATACGTATTTAAACACAATATTTAATATAATATGCTCTTCATACTACAAATAATGATTGAACAGATAAGAAGCAATGGAAACGAAGCCTTCATCACGTTCATAGACTACAGCAAAGCGTTCGACAGCGTTAGGCACGATCACCTGTTCGATATAATGATTAAGATGGGATTCCCGAAACACCTTGTGACCCTCATCGCTGCACTATACCACGAACAAAAGGCAACGATTAGATGGAACAATGAGAACTGTCCATATTTCAACATCGAGAAAGGAGTCAGACAGGGTTGCATACTTTCACCTCATCTTTTCAATATTTATACTGAGCAGATCATGAGAAACGCAGACATAGAAGATATGGGAATAAAGATCGGAGACCGAAACATCACAAACCTTCGCTACGCTGATGACACAGCTCTTATGTCAGATAACATCACCAGCATGAAAAGAGTGTTGCACAGAGTGGATGAAGCGGGCAAGACAGCAGGCCTACACCTAAATGCTAAGAAAATGAAAGTCATGCATACTGGAACAGGGCACCATGAACACCAGGAGATACTAGTAAACAAAACAGCACTAGAAAAAGTGACTGATTTCAAATACCTAGGATCACATAAATCGCAAGATGGAAGCTGCTCAAAGGACATAAAAACAAGGATAGGAATGGCAAAACACAAAATAGTTCAACTAAACAACATTTGGAAGGATAGAGGCACACCAACGGACCTCAAAGTGAACATGCTCAAGTGCTTGATCTGGCCAGTCCTACTATATGGTTGTGAAGCCTGGACACTCAAAAAGGCAGACATAACAAGATTGGAGGCAGCTGAAATGTGGCTTTACAGAAGGCTACTCAGAATAAGTTGGACAGAAAGGAGAACAAATACAAGCATCTTAGAACAGCTTGGCACCACCAGAAGAATAACACCTGAAATAAATAAAAGAAGACTTGCATACATCGGCCACGCGGCCCGAAACAAAAGCACGGCCCTTATGATATCAATCCTTCAAGGAAAGACAGAAACAAGGAGAAAACAAGGAAGACCACCCATTACATATCACGATAACATCAAGAAAGTCAGCCAGCTGGAAATAAGTGAACTAACTAGGAAAGCTAAGGACAGGATTGGGTGGAGGAGATTTTGTCGTGACATCCACTGTAGCAGCTAACATCGATGACGATGAAGCCGACAGGTGACAGGTGACCAAGTAAAAAAAAAAAACACCCAAAAAACGATCAAGGTCACCAGCTTAAAGTAAAACACCTGAAAACAAGAACGCTCACCACCAGGTGAAATGAAAAAGTTCAAAAACGTAAAGAAAGCCAGAAAATAAAAAAAAATAAAAAAACAACAACATGAAAATTCGAGATATCAAGACGATCAGTTGAAAGAAAAACAAAACCACTTTTCGTGACTCTAGTTGGTGTTCAATTATAATGTTGGGATGTTGTTACAAGTACGTATGTCCCCCAAGGTTTGTTGTTGTGTTGTTTTTTTCTTAGGCCAGGGGTACGCATTTTAAATCCTTTTGTGACTCCAGAGCTAGAAAGCTCCAACCGAAATGGTAATTAGCAACAGCCTTGATTGATTATGATTAATTATTCTTTCAGATTTTCTGTTTGTTTTCCTCCTTTTTTTTTTTTTTTGTTGAAAGGAAAGGAGGCAGGGTTAGGGATTCGATAAGATTTAGTGTTGAGGATAAGGACGGGGTTAGGGATAGTACTTTTACGTACGCGGCCTTGGGGCAAAATGCTTGGGGGTGCGTACGTACTTTTAACAACAGCCGTAGTTTTCAGTTCTGCCTTTCTATGGTCATGAACATTCAGTGTTGAGGGATTGAATAAATTCGTGGCACATACCTCCCGGGAACGCCTGGGCACAGAAATGGTACGATGCTCTCTTGATATCGTATTCAACTGGGAAATATACCTCATACGGCTCGACATATACCCCTGGTGTACTTTGGGCCCTGTATTTCAGGATGCAGTCTGTGAAGGTGTCCACGTCCCTGGAAGGGGAGAATTTGATTAGAATTGGAGTTCGGGTTTTAATGCTCAGCTCTACTGTCCACCAAGAGCCTTACGATCTTCTAATGGTAAAACAACTTTGTGTGTTCCAGCTAAAAACTATAAATCATTTGGTGAACGTTCATTTACGCATTTCGGCCCAGTTGTATGGAACAAACTTCCAAAGCTGTTCGCGGATCATCTAATTTGGAGATTTTAAAACCTAAACTAAAGCAGCAGCATCTATTCTCACAGTGTTTCCAATAGGTGGCAGAAAAAGAGAGGGTTCGTCATGAACGACAGAGACGGGGAGAGAGTGAGAGATAGATAGAGAGATAGATAGAGGGAGAGAGAGAGAGAGAGAGAAAGAGGGAGGGAGAGAGAGCTGAGTCAGGAAGAGAGAGTCGTGTGAGGCGCATTGAGCATTGTTAATGGAAATGCGCCATACAAATGTAATGTATTATTATTATTATTAATGGCCCTCCAGAAACATTATTTGTCCTTGTAGTGTAATACTAATGATGAGGATGAAACCATTCCTATGACTGGCGTTTAAATTGTTTTGTAGTGTGAAAAATGAAATTCGCCAAATAGTAACACTGAATGCCCTCACCTTAGCCCTGATCCTGCCCCTGCTCTGGCCTTGACCCTTGCCCTGACCCTGACCCTGGCCCTGACCTTAGCTCTGACCTTCTCCCCGCTGGCCCTAAGGATGACCCACAATGACACGAAGACCCATGTGGACAATTGTCCCTGCCCAAGCATTTATATCGCTGTTTTGACATGTATCCACTCATCAACCGTCCAGCAAAGCAACTTTCCAGTCACTCTTTTTCATCCATTTTTCCACCTCGAGAATTCCACTGACTTAGCCACAATTCCCCCCCCCCCCCCCAACCGAAATCATTCCTAAACAGCAATGATAACAACAACAAAGTAAATAACCTAGAGCTCGATTCGCCTTCCCTTTTTCTTTGCATTTTATTGTATGGCTTCGGGATTATTTCTTACCCGAGGCTTCGCTACATGCAACTTTTTCTTTTGGCATATTTTGACTTTGTTTCAGGCCTTGCTGCGACCCTACAGTTTTTTTTGTGGCTTTTACAATTATTTCGTCAGTACGGTATTACTTACCGACATATGCGGAGGTACATCTGCACAAAAGCTGAAGACGCAGCGTATTGTGTGCTGTCATCCGTTTTATGGGCACAGAAAGCTCGCAGGGGCACTCCAGTCTGACAGGAACACAAGACCAGCATATCCACTTTAACCCGGGATTGAAAGAGGAAGAAACAGCAGTTTAAGGATTACAAACAACTAACACTTTCTGTTATCAGTGTACATAATAACACAATAATAAGGCTGTTGTTACTTGTACGTACGCTGTGGACGTCCGAGGTTTGTCCTAAAATTGAGTGCACTATGACCGTACACCGTACGTCCTAAAATCGAGTGCGTTGTACACCGTATGTCCTAGATACGACAATGAGAGAGCGCTCTCCAGCGTACGGCATGGGAAAATGTAGCAGTGAAAGGGTTAACGGTCATATTGTTCCAAATTCCAATGCACAATTTAATAGTTATTAACAATCAACATATAAATATATAAGTATAATTACGTGAACTATAAATTGTGAAATTATCTGTCTGTAATGTTTATATTTAGGGGAGAAGGTGGGCTAGAGGCAAGGTGCTCGCCTCTCGTGCCAAGCAACCCGGGCTGTGCAGGCATGTTGGAAATTGGGATTTTTCTCATATTTTCGTGTCCCTGATCCTATTGGGGGGTAGGATCGAGTACCTAGTCCTCTTGGATAAGGACGAAAAAATCGGAGGGCCCGTCTGCACGTTGCGCACGTTAAAGAAACCTTGGCAGTTGGAAATCGTAAAGAGTAGGCCGTACAGACCGCTGCCCGGGCAAAATTGAAACTAAAAATTAATAGATTAATATTCAGCCATATCAAGCCCCCCCCCCCCCCCATATCTCCAACACACAAAAAAAAATGTATATAATTCATTATTAATTATTTAAAATAGGGAGAACCCCTAAAGGCAGACTACACGGAGGAATGCACTTCCTGCAACACTGTTGATTCCACGCGTATCGACCATGTCGTTCCAATGGATCAAATCAACACTGTCGAGAGTGGGGGGAAAGTACACCATGGGCTAGGCACTTTCTCCATACCCACACAGCCCAGGCATGCAGCACAAACACTATTTAGCTGCTGACCGTCTGTCAAGACGAACAGAGCCAAATATTATTATTACTATTATTATAATGTTTATTCCATACAAACTTCACTGTGAACTGTGAATGAGAACAACACCACTATGGTGGGTTAATATATTTCAAGAATTTCAGCAGTTGGTTAGATTTTTTCTTCTAATGGTGAAGGTGGCAGAATGGACAAAATGACTATTTTGGACTCAACGGTTAAATATAAAAAAAAAAAAAGAAAGAAAGAACGACTACAAACCAACCCATTAGAAGCAACTTCAATGTAGAAAATCCCATCTTTCAAGTTCTGAAATGTTGTAGGTTGCCTTTTTTATTGCTGTGGACAGAAATAAATATTTGCCCTTTTGAATAAAAATAAATGAGTAAATAAATAAATCGTGTCATTAGTTTTCATAATTTTCGTGTTTTTTTTTCTGTTTGTTTGTTTGTTTGTTTCCTGGTTTATTTGTTCGTTTGTTTTAAGAAACGCTATACTACAGGAGCTTGTGTATTTTCTGAATCAACAGGCCAACCAGTGATGATAACAATGCTATTCAAAATGGCAGAGAAAGCCTGGATTTAGACACTTGAGCATACTGGGATATTCTGCTTGATCTCATACAATTATTCACTATGATCATTAAAAGAAAAAGCACATCCTGGCATCTTGAGAAGATATAAAGACTGTGTACTGTCATAAATCTGCAAGGGCATTATAGATAATAAGTCTAGAATCCAGTACATTTGTTTTAGATCTAGATCTATTGAGGTTAAAGATCAGAATGGTGACTTAACCCATTAAATCCCGGCAATGCACAAAAGCGAATTTCCGCTTGTAATGACCCTTGTAAAAATTTGGATAAGCAAGGTTTAGTAATATATTAGGCATTTGTGATTTTTCATTATTTAGATTCAACATAAGACTTAATACGACTGCGGCATTCTTATCTAAATTAAAAAAAGAATGTCAAAATCACAACTTTCTGGTCTTGGCAAGTAAAGCATTAAGGCCAACTAATTGGTTATCTTAAAGTCGATATTCTGTTGCCATGTGGAAGCCAAAACTCGCGTGCAACTTACTGAACTCAAGAGCGCAATAAGTGCGCATTATTTCGGCCACGAAAGCTGCATCTTACTCTTAGAGAGTTTCTCTTCAATTTGATTCTGGGCTATCCAGAGGGATGTTGACAAGGCCATTTCTGTTTGCAGCATATCACACTCTTCGTGGGAGTAGATTTAGTTATTTTACAACACATTTATGTCTTTAAAATGCATGGTTGCTGTCTTTGACTGACTTAAATTTTAAATCTTGCAATAACAATTCACTCGGTGCACTCAGAGAATATAATGTATTTATAGAGAGATCTCACTTCTGCCAAATCGCGAAACTAGGTCGCTGCAGTACACAGGAATTGAAAAAGACTGCCTTCACCGAAGACAGAGTGCATACATGTTTAGTGTGGTTGTTTATATTTTTGGGCTGATTGAAACTATTTAGAGCCGTTCGTAAATATATATATGTATATAAATTTTTAACTCCCAGGGACACGGGCCGAGTCGATTTTTAATGCGCACTGGTGAGATACTCAAATCTGAGAATACCAGTTTTAAGGAAGAAGAAGAAGAAGAAGAAGTTCTTACGCCACTTGGAAATGCACAAAGGGGTATTGTTTATCGCAGCGACCTACTTTCCGGTCCATGCTAACAGTGGTTTCGCGGAGCCTCCGGTGTCTCGCAGTGCAAATCGGTCAATAGTTAAACCTCGCCATACATGATACTTACATACTACCAAGTATGCAATATAGAAGAGACCGAGGAGATATGATTGAGGTGTACAAGTTCACACACGACATGTATGATACTGAATCACCACTGACACCAGAAGAAGACACCAGAACAAGAGGACACACCTATAAACTCAAAAAGAACAGAGTCAACACAGGAATCCGACAGGGCTTCTTTCCAATTAGGACCACGGACACATGGAACAATCTGCCAGCTGACACTGTGAATGCACCAACACTTAACAGCTTTAAGAACAGACTAGATACCCACTGGAAGAATAGAATGTACCAAGTTTGAACTTAGTCAAAGGAGATCACAATGTATAGAATAGGATAGTAACGATCAAAAGATCGGACAAAAGGCCAAAAGGCCTAAAAAGCCCGAAATATATCATATCGTATCATATCATATCATACTCTCTGGTGACCCTAAGCATAGTGGTGGTAACCAAGCTTGTGTCGAGCAAATCTATCGCTTCCGGGAATACGTCACGGACAGTAATTGATTGAACTGGTGCTATTTGGTACATGCCCAAAAATAGATTGAATGCGCTCAGAAAAGTATAGTACAAATATGGCCAAAAGGGTTTTTGTCTCAAAGCCTCGCGGTCTTGTCCACAGCATCCGCTCCGCCCGGCTATGTTTACGGAAAATTACGTATAAAAAAGTAAAATACTTTTTGCTTCCATATACTTGCCCACAGCATCCGTTCCGCTCCGCTCCTCACCGCTGTAGTCATTTTCAGCTTAGATTTAGCGGAGCGGATGCTGTGAACAAGAGCACTAAGAAGTTGTACAGAAAGGATGCCGTGACACACAAATGCATTTTAAGCAAAGACAAAACAAGCTTTTTGCCAAAAAGACCACCATCATAAATGAACTTAATTAAATAGAGAAATTATAAAACGCACAAAAATGTGGCCTGTCCGTCTAGATAATATCGTGTGTTCGATCCACTCGGAAAAAGGGATGAGCCACATAATAAAAGAAAGGTAATTCTGTGATATTTCACATAGTACTTTTTTTTTTTTACAACATGAGAGTGTGAATTAAAAACCACCACAACAACAACAACAACTATACAAAAAGGCTAGATGTCCTGGCAGAGCCTTAGGATGATGGACAATATATTAATGTCACCACAGAATATTTGGGCTTGCCCGCGAGGTTGATTGAAAACTCTGCACACCCGTCGCTAAATTATGAAACCAAAAAATTCATAGCGCGCGCGCGCACACACACACACACACATACACACACACATACACACACACGCACGCACGCACGCACACACACACACACACCCCATTCCACCCTCCACACACACACACACACACACACACACAAATACACACACACGCTAAATCAAACTAGAATTTTTTCTTCAAAGATTGGCATCTAAATACATAATAATATTTTGTCATTTATACAGGGGCTTACTAGGTCCACAGCATCCGCTCCGCTCGGCTATTTTAACGGGAAATGACGTAAGGAAAGGTAAAGCAACTCTTTGCTTCTGTATATTTGTCCGTAGCATCCTTTCCGCTGCTCACCGCTATAGAGGCAAAGAGAATTTTTCATACGTCATTTTCTCACTTAGTGAGAATATCCGGCCCTCTGGATTCTCTCACTACTCTCAGCGTTCAGGTCTGGCCCTTACAAAATGAAAGGTTCTCAATGCTTCACTGAATTACGAGTACTTGTCCTGATGGTGTAGACGTGAGCAATGCCCAGGGGTGGACTATTTCGGGGAAGTCGTCGTCGTTGTTGTTCTTGCCGTTGTTGTTGTAACTGCTGCAGTTCTTATTGCTTTACTGACACTGATTTGTAGTTTTTGTCGCAGTTATTGTTTGGTTGTTATTTGTCGTTTTCATCGTCGATATTGTTACTGTTCATGACGACGATGATGATGACAATGATGTCATAGCTGAGTAATAAAGTTGCAATGATCTTTTGTTGTGGTTGTTTTTTTCAATGAAATATAGCTTACTAAAGCTTTCACCACGAGGCACATTTCGTATTTCCCCACTAGTAGTGATAAAAAGCTGTGAAATCAACTCCATACAGAAACAAAAAGCCCAGTTTAGAAACTTTGGTTGTGTAGCGGCTCTTTCACCTCGGTATCATTTGTCCACTTGTATATAGATCTATCACCCTTTCCCATTGAGACTGTGGTGGCGGGAGTAAAGCTGTTGCTTATCATTCCGTTACGGGTCCCCAATGGAAAATCTGTTTGTTTGTTGTTGTTTTTTACATGCAAGTTCTAATATTGATTTCAACGACAATCCACCAGTGCTGTCATTTTCAATGTGGGCAATTTTGTGCAAATTGTGTTTTAATTTTATAGGAAAATGATCGTTCAAGGTGCGAGGGACTGAATATTTGATTCGGCCACACAAAAGAAAGGACCAATTTTTGTATGCAAGCACCATAAAAAGAAAAATTAAAATCCTTAGAAGAAACGAAACGTGGGCGTGCTACATAAAACAAAATGTCCGAAATAACAACAATAGATAGATTTTACAAGGAATGTGCATATTTACAAATGACAACATTTTAGTTTTCTTTCAAGGTGACAAAATTAACTCCTTGTGTGCCATGAATTTTTCCACGTTTGCCGACACAGGAAGAAAATAGTCAGAGAGGTGGATGAAGACTAACTACAGCAACATCTATGAATAGAAAGTCGACTTTCGTTCTCCCGGAAACAAAATAGCCTAGCATTCTCGTGCACCGACCAATACATCGATGATTAGCACAAACGTGACTAGCGGAAGAACAGATTCATCGGCTATTGGCACACAAAGAGTTTTTAAAAAAAAATCTAAACCACATTTAGATTTTCCCTGTGGGGTGCTTTGCGAAACTTCATCTAGAAGAAATGAGCTAGGATTTTCGTCCCATCGCCTATCTGAGAACAAATATTGGCACTGGCAGTCAGGCGGCGAGAGCGCTGAGTCAAGTGTGTTTTGTCTCGGTCATGGGCTGAGATGTAAACTATGGAGTTAAACAGGCACTCGCGCACTGGTGAGACCAACACAAGTTTATCTCGCTGTTGATTCAAACGAAGTTCAAGCAGAGAGCGTTGTATTTATAGAGAGATCTCACTTCCGCCAAATGGCGAAACTAGTTCGATGAGGTAAACAAGAAAATGAAGAATTGGAAGAGACCGTCTTCATTAAAGATAGTGTGCATATCTGTTTACTGTGGTTTGTTCATATTTTTGGGCTGATTGAAACTATTTAGAGCCGTTTGTAAGTTCTTACGCCCCGTAGAAAAGCACAAACGGGTGTTGTTTACCGCAGCGACCTACTTTCCCCTCTATGCTAACAGTGGTTTCGAGGAGCTTCCTCTCACTCAAACGAAACAACAGAATGTTAGTTACAAAATAAAGCCCAACACAACAGATAATGTTTCTTTTATTTATAGTTATATTCATTTATACCCAGCATAAATTACAAATCATATCAAGTTTTTTCATTAGTGTGTCCTTAATACAAAAGGATCGTAGAGTCGTGTTGTTCATGTGTAGTATGTAAGTAACATTTTGTACTGAGTTCTCAAAATGTGTTTTTCAAAGGCCGTGGCCGTTATATATGATTTTTCATTAAATTACTTCATGTCCAAAACAAACATCATATCTACAGTCTGAGATGAAAACAACAACAATAATAATCACTTTTCTGTGATAATGATGTCATATTATGTCGGGTGTTCAGTTAGACCCATAATATGATACATTTATAAGGTGTGATATACCCGTAATAATTTCACATACCTTGTGAATCAAATAGATCACAGAACCTTGACGGGCTAGAGACATCGTACAGATATCAAGAACAATGTCTCTATGCATTCAATCTGGACACTTTCACGCAGTTAAGAAAAAACAACTTTTTTTCATTCATGACTGATTTTCCACGTCATACCTTGCATGTCACTCGAGTGTTCAAAGGTCACGTGAAACCTTTGATATAGGTTCTTAACCCATTCATTCCCACGATGAATCAATCACTTCCTGTGGTCAAGACCTCCGCTGTTTCACCCAATGACGTGTTTGTAAATATTACATCCATGACATAATTCTATTTTTCATGCGAGTCTTTCAAATCTCTCTCTCATTTCACCATTAAACAGTACGAGATGATACGATGAACATGTTTTGATATGATTTGAGGGTTGTATGATGATGCATAGTTATGGTACAACAGTTTACTGGAGATCTTTATATAAATACGACAAAGTCCTTGTCCTTCCTCTGTTGATGGCGCCTACGTCTGAAGTTCAAAAACTTAATGGCGATGACAAGTAATGAATAACACAATTATGTATTAATTTGTTTGTTCTCGTTGTCTATTCAAACGAACGTGCATACTTGTAGCACTTATGTCTGGACATTTATAACGTGTCTTGTGATGTTGATAAAGTCTTTGTGTGTTTGATGGGATGAATATCAATGTCTTAATATATGGCAGTTCTAAATGTCAGCTGAAAGTGTCGCTACTTCAACTCCAGGTCCTAGTCCTTGTTTCTATTTCTGCAGATATCCCCTGACACGCCCCGTCTGTAAAACCTGGATAAAAATGATATGTGTTAACAAATCATTAATTTGGACTTAGAAAGTGGACTTTGTGTCATGTAAGCATCTAAAACGTCTTTGTCATGATTCGGATGTTGTTAAAACTCACGCAGAGAGTGAGTTGTTGTTGTTTTACCAGGGCCATGAGAAATTGGCTGGTGGCCTTGAACGGCCCTCGCGAATTATAGTTGGTGAGTAAATAAATGTAAAGTTAAACTGTTAGAGTCACGCTTGTCGGTTTTAATGTTCGTGATTAATAAGTAATGGAGTAGGGGTGAAACAAGTTGGGGATAGTTGACATTGTTAAGTATGACTAGACAAGTTTTGCACGTTAACTGGCTGGTAGAATAGTGCAGACGTATTACTACAATTAAAATGGTGGGAGGTTTCGACCTATGAGATAGCTGAACTAATTGGGCCAGCGGACTAGCACTGCTGGGTAGCCAGATAGTATAAAACATCGTGTAACGTTCAGATTTATTGAATACAGACGAGCAGAAGCATCGTGTCGTGACGTATATCCGGTTGGCCAGTACCTGAACTGTGATTTGAAGACTAGAAGTCCTTGCTAACGGACTGACTGAGCTCTAGAAAGGAAGGTCTGAGTGGGCTGACCTTTGAAAGCCCACGCTGCGCTATTTTGATGTTCACGCCTACCAGTAGGCGTGACCAATGGTAATATATCTTATTTGTTCAAGCATAATAGAAGATCAGAGATAGAGAGAGAACCACAGCCTCATAGGAAGTCAAAGGAAACCCCAGCTGGCACTCGACGACGAGTGGCCTGTGTTATAGAATTATTTCCATAGTATGATTGAAGTAATATGGCACATTGTTGA
The DNA here is from genome assembly GCA_963931925.1 of Onchidella celtica. Lineage (NCBI taxonomy): Eukaryota > Metazoa > Mollusca > Gastropoda > Systellommatophora > Onchidiidae > Onchidella > Onchidella celtica. The sequence goes on along the minus strand of OZ007576.1, from coordinate 17,913,401 downwards.
TGAATTGAATAACGATTGTGCATATATATAAATAGTTTTTTTTGCAACTGCATAATTACCTACAAACCGAAGTGTGCTTCTGTAGGCTTGGAACGTACTGGGCTCTCCTAACATTCAAGCCCATATGATTTAGGGAGAGTTTGCCTGGCGACTGGCCAGTGGCGACTCAACTGACACTTTAAATTGATATCTAGTTTCGTATAATATACCTATTTGCTATTGATTGCACTACATCCAATAAGGAACCATAATTACATGAATATCATAGATTAAGTTAGTAATTAGAATTTATTGCTTTGAATATACCTCTATTGTCTTTTGTTTTGTTTATTAATATTTATGTAAAACATGGCCTGACCGGCCTGACATATATAGATCCTCTAGTTGTTTAATACGTTTCTTGTGTGGTTGTGTCCGAGTGTGAGTTAGCTGCCTCTCGTGCAGTCGAATGCTCCCCAAGACCCTAACTCTGCTCGTGACAGTCTTGTCTATGTGACAAAAATTATAAGACTTTGTGTCCTCCTTCAATTTTTTACGATGAATTACGTGGACACGTCAGTTTGGGTGAGTCATCTTTTTTATTTATTTAATTTTGAGCCATCGAGCAAAAAGATCTATGCCTTTCCGTCGAGTAGAGTCGAAAAGTATGATTGTAAATTTCGTTCTTGGCCTCTTCTCACCTATTCGGGAGGTAAGTTAAACTGACCGATCACACAGGGATTTATTACTCTCTTTATGACTCTTCACCATGCCGTCTAGTTTGTGTCATGTTACTGTTTTAAAGAGATTGAAAACAGTAATGATCTATTTGTGTGAAGGGTTACATTCATTCATAAATGTCCTCAGCCAAAATAACAATTTTGAATTACTTTATTAACAAAATGATGTTTCCTTTACAGTAATTACCGTTACTAATATCTCTTGCACTCCACGACTTACTAGAAAAAACATTTTCCATTACAAAAGAAGTCTGACAGGTTACTTATGAATGTGAGAAAAAGCTGTAGCGGTGAGTGAAACGGGGCTTAGCTTTTGAAACTGGATGTGTGCTTTGTACGTGCATGTGTGTGTGTGTGTGTGCGTGTGTGTGTGTGTGGAGTTGTGGGAGTGAATGTAGTTACTTCCGTTTAAAACTTGGTGTGGGGATGAAGGCAACGTTCCTTTCCGCTGAATTTTGATGTTGATGGCAATATTTACTGATGTCTATTACCTTTTTCTGTGTCTCATTTGCCCTGATTCAGAATGTTTCCGAACAGCTTCCACTACATCTGAACAAGCCAGGGTAACTATCCCAGCTGTCTACGACATCAGTACCAGTTGTACACCTACACAATCCTCTCCTGTCGCATCTGTGCCCATCGGTGCCAAGCGTACAGAACATTCAGTCACCTGGAAGTAAAATCGCAATTGAACAATTGAAGGAGTTAGTTAATTTGGGGGTCAAAGCACAACCGACTGGACTCAATCAGTTAATTAAGTGGACAGAGTACAATTTACTGGACTTGACTAATTAATTAAAGGGCGAAAGAACAATTGAAGGAGTTAGTTAATTAATTATTGGAACAAAGCACAGTTGACTGGACTTAATTGATTAATTATAGGGTCAAAGCAGAACTGACTGGACTAAGTTAACTAATTATGGGGACAAAGCACAATTGACTTACTTGATTAATTATACAAACAAAGCACATTTGACGGAACTTGCTTAATCAATTACGGAGACAAAGCTAGATGGCCTTAATAAAAATCAGTTATATTAACAAAACACAAATAACTGGAATTAATTGATTAATTAATGAATGAAATGATTAATTGACATGTTCACACTGTCTTATCTTACCACAGGTAAATTACTCATGTTTCGATTACGCTTTCAAAATGTGCTTGATTATTTTTTTTTTTATCAAGAAAAGAAAACCAAATTACATTTCTATGACTGTGTGTTTGTATGACAAGTTGCCAGGGCGAGCTAGATGTACCGGTCTGAGGAGCTGAGACCCCACATCAAGACACCGGGTTCACAGAAAGTCTGCCATGCACTCAACAAAACTAGATCTGCTCCGTCCATGAGAAGATTTTCTCCTGTTGCCTCTTCTCCTAAGATTTTCCTTTAGGAGGTTGGCCAGTTTGGTCAGAATTCCATGTTCTTCCTCTTTGTCTGGGTGCAGATGCTCCAGCCCGTCCCTCAACCACTTTCTTGACTCCTGAAAGAGGAACAAATATGCAAAGAAACAAATAAAAACAAGGAAATGATTTGCTGGAATTTATCTTTTACCCAAGCATAATCCTGGGAACGGTTACCGATTCCGATTATTTCCATACCACAGGTTGTTTCTTTCATGTTGTGTTTGTTAATCGCCAAGCCACAAGTTAGCTATAAAAATACCCATTTTGAGACTTAATCTGTGTTTTTATGTGTACGGAAACGGAATCGGTAATGGGAAAGTAAAAATCCATCAAGTAGTAAATAGAAAGAGTGTTTTCGTGTATACAGGAAAGAGACATGAAAACATTCTTTCTATTTCACGTCTTGACGGATTGTTGACGTTTCATATGCCGTTTCCGTGCACATGAAAACACAGCTTTACTCGCTAGAGGTGGCCCCAAAGTTGCATCCTTGAGTTGCCGTCGGAATGCCTGGAGTCAGTAATCTTACCCAGTCTTGCAGCTCGTTTTCTGGTTTATTTTTTCCCCGTCCATCCACACACTATGATTGTTAGAGTTTGTCGAAGTTATATAATTACTTGGGAGTGACGTGTCACAAATCCCAGACTGGGAGATGTAATAAGTTATGACAGGACAACAATCACGAACGAACAAGTTTAACACTTAACAGAACAACCCATCAGACTCACACATTTATTAAACATAATTATACAGATAATAGCGCAATTACATCCATTATATTATTGAAATTAACTGCCGTACAACGGCCTTATTCTCACATGCACTCTTCCTCGGATCCACAACCCGGTAGTTACTTCCTAAAGGCACTTCGGCCTCCGCCTCTCCCTTCAGGGTCTTAATAGCACATTAATAATTCACTGGCACCGCAGTCTCTCAATATCACCTTCCTATTGTCATACACCTTAGCATTCCACTAGCACCTCAGCAGGGCAATAGCACATTATCATTTCCATAGCCCATCAACATGGCAATAGCACATTATCATTTCAATAGCCCATCAACATGGCAATAGTACATTATCACATTCACGCTCATATCTACGTCCCTGTCCGTGGCCTGACTGCCACGACTTTATGTGCCTCTACTGTCCTGCACCGACAGCCTCACTCTTGGCCTATGTGTGGCCTCCGGCCCTATGCTGGCCTATCCCCTGTGCTCACCGAGGTGGCTCTTTGGCCCGTCCCCGACACCTACAAGAATAACATTACATTGGTATAATACCATACCATTTCTATTCACTCCACCTCTCCTTACAACCCATGAAGCGTACACACAATAGTTCACCTTTCACTCACCACACATCTTACGGTAACACACCTCCATCGGAGTACACAATACTCACTCGCGCTACAAATCCATGAACTCAACTTTCATCTATCGCTCATGGCGCACATTGCTATATCCAATATCAAGGACTTCCACATTCCTCACATATACTTATTTACATCATGGTAATAGACGAATATAATATAATACATCAATCATAATTATCAATCAACGTTCTACCTACCAGTCATCACTGGAAAAAACACTCTCATCCGTCTTCCGACTGCTCCCCTTATGTTCGCCCGCTGGGCTCTTACTAGCGTCCGTTCAGTAGGACCTTCTAACTTGCAGTGATAGTAATACAGCGCTTTCGCCTCATTCAGACCCCCCACCACTCACAACATGCACGCTTTAACTTACTTGTCTACGTGCGTTAATTTTACTCTCCTCCTTTCCCCCCGTAATTATTAACTATCGCTCACTCCACTCGTGACATGACGCACTGGCAGTAAAGTGGCAGCTGAATGTAAAAGCAATATTGACATCGTGTGCTTCAATAAAGCAATGTCTGTGCATCGTCGAGTTGGTCTTTGTGTTGTTCAAAGCAGGCCAAACCGGAAGGGGAAGGGACGCGCTCTACACAGGCCATGCCAGTTGGTATATTAGGTTAAACCCTTTCAGTGCCGTCTCAGTGAAATGTGAACAAGTTCATGTTTAGGTGACTCAAAGTAGCATTCTTCTGCAGATCATTTTTTACATTGCAAACAGGTATTCTTATTTCAACTCATGTCCTCTGCATGAAAAAGTGGCACATGTAGGATCCACTCAGTACCATTTTCAGCACTGGCAATCAAACAGTTAAGGCAATTCAAGACCCAGGTACCTGCTCTATTATTATAATTTTCACACTTTCACACAGCATAGTGCCGACAATGGGGTTAGGAAACAAAACTAACTTACATTATATCGTTCTCCAATGTAGGCAACGGATGCAATAGCATAACATGAAGTGCCCAAATCTATGGCAGTTGCCGCTTTGCCGAGCTCGAGTGCCAAGTCGTGACATTGTCTGTACAGTGCAAAACATTGGTTTAAAGACGGTGTCAGTGTGACTGGATCGTGAACATTTGAGTGGCAAAGGACGAAAAGCATTAGATTTGTTTTAGAAACACAGGGGGAAAGATAAATAGAATCATTTTAAAGGTAGACACGACAGGGTCTGGTTGTCCACATCATGCAGAGGAGGAGACGGAAAAGGTTGGTTGGTTGGTTGGTTGGTTGGTTGGTTGGTTGGTTGGTTGGCTGGTTGGTAGATTGGTTGGTTGGCTGGTTACTTGGTTGGCTGGTTACTTGGTTGGTTGGTTACTTGGTTTGTTGGTTGGTTGGTTGGTTGGTTGGTAGATTGGTTGGTTGGTTGGTTGGTAGATTGGTTGGTTGGTTGGTTGGTAGATTGGTTGGTTCGTTGGTTACTTGGTTGGTTGGTTACTTGGCTGGCTGGTTGGTTGGTTGGTAGATTTGTTGGTTGGTTGGTTGGTTGGTTGGTTGGTTGGTTGGTTACACCACTGTACCTTAAAACTTTCATTCCGAAAAGGATTTCGTAAGTGTCCATCCAGGTCATGCCAGCAATTGGCACAAACCTCCCTGCCACAGCTAAACGATGAGATGAACTTCTCTCCTCCTCGAGAATTTGGTCTGTTTTGTCGATCCAAATGGCCACACACTGACTGAAGAGTATCAAACAAATGATATAAGATCATCGTTCTTCCGGAAATACTCTCCCAAACGATACAGAATTACTGGATGTTCCTGTGTGTATCTCAGTAATCTTCCGTTTCTTACTCTTTTTTTTTTCTATGTGTTTCATTTTCTCTCATGATGCAGCAAATTTGACCATAGAACAAAGGACACATCACACAAAACGTGTAGGTCTGCTAATGACCTTTTATTAACTGACTCGCCAACTTGAAGGTGTCAATCTAGCGCTTTTCTGAGGAGAAAACAAAGTGGCGTCTATAATTGAAAAGTCAGCCGGTGTCAGGTGTGAGTGAGTGTCCCAGATAATAGTGCACCACAATGTTAAAATGACCTAATGGTGCAAGAGATTAGCTGTCCAGTCAGACCCTCATATAATCAGAAATATAGTATATAAATATATTTTAATGTTGTTGTTGAACATAGTTGTTGGTGTTGTTACTCTTGTTTTGTTAAAGGACATTCAGGATTATTTCGCTCTCTTCTGAGTATGATATTGTCAGTGCAAATTAATAAATAGAACAAAAATATGGGACATCTTGAAAATCGTTCTACGGAACTCTGGGCATCAAAATGCCACCACTTCTTTCCCCCACCCCCAAAACCCAACCCCAATGAGGTATCTAGGACAAGTGCACACCCCACCCACTCACATAACCCTCTCCCTAGCCCCAAACTACTCCCTCCCTAGCTGCGCAACTGATTAAACCAAATGTATAAATCATCGCGATTTCAAATGAAATAACATAGTTTCGTGTCATCCAAGCAACAACAAATATATATTTTTTTTATTTTTTTTTTATAACGTAAGACAAATTTCTGTCTGTCCATGGTCACTGGCACTTGAAAAGATTCCGTCTGATTTGAGCTTGAGTTTGGAGAAATCACATTGACTCGATAATGGTCACGTTATGCCAGGAAGCAGCAAGACGGGTAGACAGAATATAACGCAATCATAGGACAGGAGGAGGCCCAACTAAAAGCATCCACCAACCACCCGTGATTCTGTCTGATTATCTGTACCGTATAAAAGAGGCCGCAATGTTGTTCTCTTCCATTAGGTGAAAGACCTGACCCAGACAGTAAAACCCTGGGGATGTTCTGTAGTCACTCGGGCCATAGGCTTTCGATTTTTGGTAAACCTCTTCAGCAAAACAGTTCCTAGCGTCCTGCAAAGTTCATAGATTTGACAGAGATTTTTTTTTTTTTACTACAAGGCAGGTTGGTTTGCCATGAATGAATTAAGAGCAGAAAAATAGACAGGTGGACAGACAGACAGACGGACGGACGGACAGATAGCCGGACAGACAGTTTGAGTCTGAGTTTGGAGAACGCACAACCACGCGGTAACGGCCACTGTGTGTTAAGGAGAAAGGAAGATAACAGACTAAATATAACACATCGATAGGACAGGACGAGATCTTACCTGGAATGCCAGTCAATCATACGCACAGGCAGACAGACAGTCAGATAGATAGCTAGATAGCTAGATAGATAGGTAGGTAGGTAGGTAGGTAGGTAGGTAGGTAGGTAGGTGGGTAGGTAGGTAGGTGAGTAGATAGATAGATAGATAGATAGATAGATAGATAGATAGATAGATAGATAGATAGATAGATAGATAGATAGATAGATAGATAGATAGATAGATAGATAGATAGATAGATAGATAGATAGATAGATAGATAGATAGATAGATAGATAGATAGATAGTTTATTTAGTGTACGCTTTTCATAGCTGCCCCTAGCCACCCCTCACCCCCATCCCCGAGCCCACATTGTATACAACACCCGTGAGGTGATGACTGACCTCCAGATGGTAGCTGGCCATGGCGATCAACCCTTCGTTATGTCTGATCTGAGCCTTCACGGAAGGTGCCAAAGTTTCATTCTCATCCTCCAGATTTTGGGCCCGGGACAGATAAGTGCCTGCCTGTAGCACAGAATATAAACACCGTCTTAAAACATTTCAGCGAGAAAAGCCCTCTGTCTAAAAGATGTAAGTTTTCTGGAACTTACATGTATTTATAGGCAAAGTGGTACACAAAACTACAGCATTTAAAAAAAATCGATTTTCAGTCCGTTCTCCAAAAAATATTATTTTATTTCCAATTGAAATATTTTTCTTTTATCGGCATATCTGCTTCATTTGCCGCTATCCTCATCCTCGATTACACTGCTGGATCCCTCCTATTTCTAGGGCCACACGGTCTATGTTCTTCACTCCGGGGGGATCTCAATATGCACTTACCTCGGTCGGCTCTCCTTTATGTACATGGCATTCTGCAGCGATGAGAAGAGGTTGTATCTGGGTCTCCACAATGTCTTTTACGGGCAAACCTGACGCCATCTTGACTGTTGATCTGGCAGCCGCTATGGCTATATCATAGTTTCCCTGTCACACAAAAAAAAGAACAAACAAACAAACAAATTAATTAACAAACAAGCAAAACTACGATAAATTATTGAGTCCGATCCTTTCATCATTCATGATTATTCCTATAAGACTCCAGTGTAGAAAGAAGGTAAAATCCTTTAAATGTCTGAAGAATATTATAACTGCGGTTTCGGTATCATATCTTTCCTCAATATCTTTATATATAAATTCGTAGAAAAATGACATTGATAGGTTTGGCCCTGGAAGGTAATACCCTGTTTTGAAAGTCAGACATATTTCTATGTCGAAGCTCTGTTTCATCTATGGCACTTTGGGCTGTAGATCGTTATAGGTTGAACGAACATGACGTTGCACGCACGCTTTGTTTACTTCCGCCCGCCATTGCACTGGTGAATGCTATAGAAAATGCCTAGGATATAGCGATAGCTTGGTTGTCGATATCGAACGTCGGACAAAAGCAAAGGCTTTTCTCTTTTTTTTTTTTCGTACACGCGACGGGAAAGTAGTAGAGGAACTGAGTGAGAGAAGGAGACATTTGTGGATCAAGCCCATAAACAGAAAACGCATTTCCAGCTCCATAGTTCGGAAAAATCTACTTACTTTGAACTGATCAAATGTGTAGGCACTTCGTTCGGCACTAAAGAATGAAAAATGTTAGGGTGTGTGATGTTTGGCAACTCGGGTCGGTTGTTAGCTCCATCTGTCCTTTGGCCACTTGTACAGATCAACACCTCCTATGCTTTGTAATGTTTGACTCTATCGTTTGTTTCCTTTTTTCGCAACGGGATCTATCAAGTCTCCACTTTAGGACGCGATGTTCCTTGATCTTAGAGTACGTGTAAAATGGCTGCTGGGTCAAAGTTAAATTCTGAACGTTCAACCTACACCAAAACCCATACAATGGGGATACCATTTTTAGCTGCACTAGGCGCGCATCAGCCGAATTTGACCCGCTGACTAGTGCACAGAGAGCTGCACTTCTGACAGAACTCTCCCTCCTAGTGCTGGGCCTCGGTTCCGACTCTGGAGTCGATTCCTTAGCTACTGACCTTCGACTTGCGACTCCGACACCAGAATGTGGTACCGATACCGGCACCAACACCGACAGTGCAGCGGCTTTATAGTTTTTCCTTCTCTTTACCACGGCCTAATTTATATTTAACACGTGTAAACATTACATTATGAAGATTTTGAATACTTAGAAAATTATTTCTGCGTATCCCCGACATGGCAGTACCGTATCAGTGCCTCGCACTTAGACAAGAGACAGCCAACTAAAGTTTGACCATTCACCTTTGCATCATGCCAAGTCCTCAGAGACAGTGTCAGAGTCAAAGGTCTGTGAGTCGACATTAGTGTTGGAGTCCTGACAACACATCCTCGGGTCAGTGTTACGGTTAGAGTCAACGCCAGTGTCGGAACTTTCAGCAAAGAGCCGTGACGACTTTGGAGTCTGTGTCGGTGTCGACTTCAACGAAAGGTTATAGTGTCGGAGCCTGAAGTCGCGACACTGTAAGAGTCTTGTTCCCCCCCCCCACCCCCCCCCCAGCCCTAAACCCTCCTTCTCTCTCTTTTTAAATTGCCGAAACACAAACAAACAGCAATATAATGTAACGTATTAATTAACGTGTAGGCCTACAGTGCTCAAATCCACACACACACAAAGAAAATGAGATACTCTAAGGCGCTGAACTAAAATTAAAAACAGGATTAACTCATCAATTCGTTATGCTCCCGCTCATACATATCAACAAACACTTGATCCCTCTCATCCTCAAAATTCTGCGATCAGAAAGGGACGCCATTCAGTTTCAATGAAAACAGTCCTGAACCATTATTTTTTTATAGCCTAATTTTAAATAGATCTTAGCCTCTCTCAGAAAGGACAGGATGTGTCGCGGGTCCACGTTAGAAAATAATTCTTTCACGTAAGGCAGGGCGATACATAGAATATGAAAGAACGATATAGGACAGAAGCAGACACTTCCAGAAGAGCCCACCAACCATTCGCATTTGCCCACGTACAACACGGGTGATCAGACCAAAGTGACCGACCTCTTCCTTGTTTAACGCGGCAACTTCAGCGCTCCAGGTCATCAGCTCTCGCCGTCTACGTAAATTTTGTCTTCTGGCCTGTTCTGCAGTGGGACCATCAGGGTCGTGTCTAACATGGAACTCTCGTAGTTTTAGCAGTTTGGCACAAATTAAAGGATGGAATTCCTGGATGGACGACAGAACGGTCTTTCGTCTTTATTGGTTGCACACCGACACACATGCACATCTACATACATAGACTGTCTGTCTGTTTGTATGTCTGTTTGTCTATCTATCTATCTATCTATCTATCTATCTATCTATCTATCTATCTATCTATCTATCTATCGAGGGAGCGCATTCTACACGGGATTAGAGCAACCTTCTCTTAATAATAGCCAGTATGGAATTAGATCATTTCATAATTTTATCATAACGTAATGTTTTTACATAGGGAATTATCAACTCATTAGAACACATTATTTTTTTCTTTTACATAGCATTTGTCTGTCAGTTCAGAAGTAATTCAGAAATATTCAGTCTAAATAGATACTCAGGGTGTGACCTGGGTCTGAGATAAGGGAATGGATGGATGTCATAAAATGATTAAGACTCTGGGGGCGGTTTGGGAGGAGGGGGGGAGGGCAGTATGTACTAATTTGATGTGATTTTAAGATACCGTGTTCAATATAGTATTGGAAATTTTGTTTTGAGTCATAGAAATTCAGGAAGGTTCTATACGTTTTTCCCCTGTCAGAAATGCTGTAAGGGGAGATGCAAACATAATTATGGTACACACACATTTACATAACACTGTTAGCCGAACGGCAAGAGGCAAAATACACTACTTTAGACCTTATGTGATCCGCATAAAAAGTTAGGTTAGTGTGGGGCCGAGATGCCAGGGTTATTCACAGAATTCGGAGAGTGACAGACGGGCAGCCAGACAACCAGACAGACGGGCAGCCAGACAACCAGACAGACGGGCAGCCAGACAACCAGACAGACGGGCAGCCAGACAACCAGACAGTCGGGCAGCCAGACAACCAGACAGACGGGCAGCCAGACAACCAGCAGACGGGCAGCCAGACAACCAGGCAGACAGGCAGCCAGACAACCAGACAGACGGCAGCCAGACAACCAGACAGACAGGCAGCCAGACAACCAGGCAGACGGACAGCCAGACAACCAGACAGACGGACAGCCAGACAACCAGACAGACAGGCAGCCAGACAACCAGACAGACGGGCAGCCAGACAACCAGGCAGACGGACAGCCAGACAACCAGACAGACGGGCAGCCAGACAACCAGACAGACGGGCAGCCAGACAACCAGACAGACAGGCAGCCAGACAACCAGGCAGCCAGACAACCAGGCAGACAGGCAGAGATTCAGGCAACCAGACAGACAGAGATTCAGCCAACCGGGGAGACAAACAGACAGGCAGAGACAGACAGGATGGCAGACAGCCAATCAGGCAGGCATTCAGACAGACAGACAGGCAGGTGGGCAGGCAGACAGACTGGCAGACAGATGGACAGACAGACAGACAGTCACATAACAACACTATTTTATCTTGACACTGCCCAGGTCAATTTTCCAGCCAAATGCCCCCTCCTAAAAAACTAACCACTCTCTGTTGAAAATGAATTCTGGTCAGCGATTTTCAGAGATGGTGTTCCTTTGAGTGGACCGGACTTTGGATCATCCACCTCAAAATATCTGGATATCCGGATCAGGATCCAAAGCTTAGACTAGATAAGAAAATCAGATCTGGATCCTAGTCCATAACGAAAACTCTTTGTCTCGTTACCGTGACAACAACAAAAACAAAACACCCAAGGTTGCAGTACCCGCTCTATGTCGTAATGTTCTGGACAACAGTAATTGGCCTCTTTGCACCGAGCACACTGATACCTGGCCGGCTGTCCACACAGCTCACACCTAGGGCAGAGGCCTTTGGGAATTGCCAGGTGACACAACTTCTTCAGTGCCATCTTGCCGTATTCCGTCGAGACACTCTCTGCAGTTCCATAGTCTCTACTCCACATAGCGACGGTTGCTGGAGGAATATAATGCAATGTAATAATTGGCTTGTATAGCCCTCACTCCACACACAAAAAAATTGTGTGTATGTGTGGGGGAGGGGGGAGAGTGGATTCCTGTTCCTGAGCCTATGATAGGTAGGATCGAGCACCCAGTCTTCTCAGATAAGGACGAAAAACCCGGAGGGCCCGTGTGCAGGTTGCGCACGTTAATGATACCTTGGCAGTTGAAAGGCGAGAAGAGCAGGCCGAACAAGGCCGCCCCCGGGCAAATTTAAAATAATAATAATAATAATGATAATAACAACAATAATCCCTACCACAAAAACATGAGCAAGAAAAATAAAAACAAGAAAAGTGAAGTATTTGTAATTGTATTTGTATTTGTAAACTACTATAATTCCATTTGGGAAATTTGCCTTTGTGTCATTGCACCCACTTATAACTGGAGCAGACACGTCGTCGCCACAGTGCAGCGCCGGTCGGCGGTTGTTTTTGTTTTTTGGGGGGGGGGAGAGATGAGGGGAGAGGGGGGGGTTGTAGGAATGAATTTTGGTTGATTTTGCCCGGGCAGCGGCCTTTACGGCCTGCTATTTTCGATTTCCAACTGCCAAGGTATTTTTAACGTGCGCAACGTGCACACGGGCCCTCCGAATTTTTTCGTCCTTATCCGAGAAGACTAGGTACTCGATCCTACCCCCCAGTAGGATCAGGGACACGAAATATGAGAAAAATCCCAAACTTCCAACATGCCTGCACCGGCCGGGTTTTGAACCCGAGACCCTTGGCATGAGAGGCGAGCACCTTGCCTCTAGACCACCTTGTCCCTAAAGTGTAAATGCCAAGGGCAGCGAGCCTCCTAAAATCAAGAACTAAACACAAATCCACGAAAAAATGATGATAATTATGCTCTAAAGCGTTGAACTAAAATTAGAGTCAGGATTAAAATAAGATCAATTTATCGTGCTCCCACTCACATGCATTAAAAAAGATTAATCTACTCTCACCCCAAACCTCTGAGACTAAAAGTTACATCTTTCAGTTTCTAAGAAAACAATCCTATACAATTCAGTTTTCAGCCTATATTTAAATGCGATGATGTTCTCATTTTTCCAGGTGTCAATGCTACAGGGCATGAAAAAATACGAATTTCTCGAGGAAAAGAAGAGGTGGCGGACTAAACTTTGAAGCAGAGATACTACCAATGCATATTGGAATTCAAGGGCCTTTTTTTGGCTAACAGAGAAGAGGTTGAAAACTGAATTTTGCAACAGAAATGCTACCCAGTCAAGCTTGTGAGGTAATGGAATACATAGGACCCATAGGATCCATTGTCAATGTTCGAGGTGAGTAAGGTCTTGGGGATAATAGCGCATTCGACTAATTGAAAGGCCACTCACACTCGTCCAGGCACAGTCATAATAATTAATAACACACTTGTTGAATATATATATCAAGCCTGAAGGGCCATACTACTTTATTACTACGGATACAATAGGTATGATTGTAGATACAATAATATGTTTGCAGATACAATAGATAGGATTGCAGATACAATAATATGTTTGCAGATACAATAGATAGGATTGCCAGGCCAGAGTTTTCTGCTATTGTATGACAGTACACAATACAGCCTGCTACTGTCACCCCCACTGTCTTGTGGGTCATCTCGGGAGAGAGGAAGACTAGGGGAAGGTAACCCTGAATACAAATACCACACTGCCTTGTGTGTTGCTATGATAGCAAAGGCTATGGGAGTAAACCCAGACAGAAAATCAGGAGTGGAGACCCGAAGGTGGTTGTCAGGGAGAACTGCATCAAACTGGCTTCCAGCATCTCCTGCAGCCGGACTAGTTCCAAATGTATTGACCTGGTCTCTCCTTTGGGTTTAACTAGAATGGCAGAGAGAGGGGTGGTGCCTCTGGGCAAAGCACCATCTCTTAAAAATAGCCCAGGCAAGGCAGCAAAACGAGGAGGCGTTTTCTCGGGCTTGGCAAGCGTCTGTCTCTCCTCTATAAGCCCACCCATTTCCGATTTGGAGAGGACACTCCAGCCATCCGTTACGGATGGGCACAACACGGGAGGTGGCAGTTACAGGTGATAAGCTCAATCCATTTGGCGTACGGATGAGCGCCAGGGGTCCCTTCTGTCGGTGGGAGCGGTTTTTCAGCTGCATTGATCAACTACCGCTCGCCGTAACCTGGGCAGCTCCCAGGCAGTTGGGTGTTGTTCCGCCACGTCAGCCTGCTTCATAAGGTGGTTGGAGCTAGACCAAAAGTCAAAAAGCTGACGTAAAGTGTGCACCTGGCAAAAACAGAAAAATACTAAAACTTGGTACCTGGAACGTCAGAACAATGCGCCCAGGCTTGCAACAGCAAGATCTCACTGATATTGACTCCATCAGGAAATCCCAAATTATTGATCGAGAACTTCAGCTACTAAACATCGACATCGCTGCCCTTCAAGAAACTCGACTTCCCGACTCCGGGTCAGTCAAAGAAGAAAACTACACCTTCTTCTGGCAGGGCCTTAGCAGCGAACAGCGGAGAATCCACGGCGTGGGCTTCGCCGTAAAAAACTCCCTTATCAATTCGATCGCAACTCCAATTGGAGTGTCAGAACGCATCATGACACTCAGACTGAACACCCGGTCTGGTTTTACCAACATTATCTGTGTCTATGCCCCAACACTTACCTCCTCTGACGAAACCAAAGACATTTTCTACGAGGCATTGCAGAGGACTCTCCACAACATCCCTCTCACCGACGGCCTGCTAATTCTGGGTGACTTTAACGCTCGAGTGGGAGCAGATCACTCCGCATGGCCAAAGTGCATTGGGCACTTCGGCATTGGCAACATCAACGAAAACGGGCAGCGCCTTCTGGAGCTATGCTCCGTAAACTCATTATGTGTTACAAACACGTACTTTGACCTTAAGAGATGCCAAAGAACATCATGGCGCCATCCCAGGTCTGGCCATTGGCATCAGTTATATCTTATTCTCTCAAGGAGGAAGAGTTTGGGCTGTATAAAAATAACTCGTTCCCTCCACAGTGCTGACTGTGACACCGACCATGCACTGGTAGTCAGCAAAATCAAAATTTCGGCCAAGAAAATATACAGATCAAAAGCCCCTTCAATCCCTAAGATCAATGTAACAGCAATCAAAGATGAATCAAATAGAAAGTCATTTGAAAAGTTATTTGCTGAAAGCATGGATAATGTCACCCAATGTGACTCGGTAGATGAAACATGGAACACTCTCAGTTCAAAAATTCATGACTGTTGTCACGAGTGGAGTGAGTGCAATTAAGGGGATTGCTACAGAGCGGGTGTAGAGTAAGAAAGGCTCACAGTAGACAGCAAGTTAAGCGTGCTGTTGTGAGTAATGGGGGGGGGGGAGTCTGAAGGAGGCGAAAGCGCTGTATAACTATCACTGCAAGTTAGAAGGTCCTACGGATCGGACCTGTGCATAAGAGCCCATCATCATCATCATCATTGCCTTTCTCACCCTGGATCAGGGTATAGGCCACCAACAAACACCTTCCATCCCTCTCTATCAAGAGCCCATCGGGCGGACATAAAGGGAAGCAGTCGAGAAGACTAGTGAGAGTCTTTCCAGTTATGACTGGTACGTAGAATGTTGATTGATTATTATGATTGATGTATTATATTATATTCGTCTATTACCATGATGTGAATAAGTATATGTGAGGAATGTGGAAGTCCTTGATATTGGATATAGCAATGTGCGCCACGAGCGATAGATGAAAGTGAGTTCATGGATTTGTAGCGCGAGTGAGTAGTGTGTACTCCGATGGAGGTGTGTTACCGTAAGATGTGTGGTGAGTGAAAGGTGAACTAGTGTGTGTACGCTTCATGGATTGTAAGGAGAGGTGGAGTGAATAGAAATGGTAGGGTATTATACCAATGTAATGTTATTCTTGTAGGTGTCGGGGACGGGCCGCAGAGCCACCTCGATGAGCACAGGAGATAGGCCAGCATAGGGCCGGAGGCCACACATAGGCCAGAAGTGAGGCTGTCAGTGCAGGACAGTAGAGGCACATAAAGTCGTGGCAGTCAGGCCACGGACAGGGACGTAGATATGAGAGTGAATGAGATACTATATTGTTGCCATGTTGATAGGCTAGTGAACTGATATTATGTTGTTGCCATGTTGATGGCTATGGAAATAATAATGTGTTATTGCCCTGCTGAGGTGCGAGGGAGTGCTAAGGTGTATGACAATAGGAAGGTGATATTGAGAGACTGCGGTGCCAGTGAATCATTAATGTACTATTAAGACCCTGAGGGGAGAGGCTGAGGCCGAAGTGCCTTTAGGAGTAACTACCGGATTGTGGATCCGAGGGAGCGTGTGTGTGAGAATAAGGCCGTTGTACGGCAGTCATTTCAATAGTATAATATATGTAATTGCGCTATTATATGTATAATTATGTTTAATAAATGTGTGAGTCTGATGGGTTGTTTTGTTAAGTGTTAAACTTGTTTGTTCGTGATTGTCGTCCTGTCATAAACTATTACATTTCCCAGTCTGGGATTTGTGACACTGGGGGCTCGTCCGTTGTGACACTGGGGGCTCGTCCGTTGTGACACTGGGGGCTCGTCCGTTGTGACACTGGGGGCTCGTCCGTTGTGACACTGGGGGCTCGTCCTGTTTACCTGTGGTCATTTTGACATTGTGTATTCGTTATATCTAGTTGTTTTTCTGTTGTGCTAGGAATTCGTGCTGTTGTCTTTGTTCGTGGGATGAATGGAAATTTCATGATGGTATGATTTAGGTATGTTTATGAATAATAATATGTATTGATGCGTGTATTTTGATGAATATGTATTAATGTGTACTTAAATTTCTGCAGAGTGTGCGTGCCAGCCTGTAGAGGTCAAGCAGCCAGAGCTCCGAGGAAAGGGAGAAATTGAAATCTAGGGTGAAAGTTAAGTGAAAATTTTGTGCCCTGGATTGAGGGCTGTCTTTTCTTCTGTCTTTTCCTGCTGTTTTTCTGTTTTCGTTGTAATTGATTATACGGGCGGTGGCGCGGGTTTGCTGTGGTGAGCGTAGTTTATCCTCTTCGGGAGGTGGGCTAAACTTGGAACCGCGTTCACCACGGTGAACAGTTCTGTAGGGACCTGTATTTTTGTTTAGTTGTAGCGTCGATATCTTCTCTGTTCGGCAGGAAGACGTATTCTCTTGTCCCTCTTTCTACCTATCTGTAGATACGTTCTTTTTTTTCAGACTCTGTTCTTGTTTGTACCGTGTAGTGTAATCGGCGTAGTAGGTTGCATTTTTTTCCATTATAGTTTTTTTTTGTAGAAGCTTTGTCCTAGTCTGGTTCGTTGTCCTTGACGTACTTGTGGTCCTTCTACTGTATTTCTTCATTCTTGTCGTTCTATTTTCTTTTATAATTAATAGTGCTATACATTTTGTAGATATGGAATTAGTTGTGCTGTAAAGGTAAATTTCTGAATTGTATTCTGAACTGGGTATTGTTATATCTGGTGTGATCTCAGGTCTCTGGTCGTATCATACGTTAGTGATCATACCGACAGGTTGGTCGTTCGCATAATAGATACCATAACCATAAATCTGTGAAATGGCGGAACTCCAACAACTAATCAAGTTGGGTAAGGAACTTGGCCTGGAGGGAGAGGAGCTACGCGGCTGGATTAAAGAACAGCAGGCGGATTTGCGCGATGAGCGTGCTAAGGATAGAGAGCGAGAAAAAGAGGCTCAAGACCGACAGAGAGAAGAGGAGAGAGAGTTTAAGTTAAAGGAGTTAGAGGCTCAGCAACAGGAAAGGGAGTTTAAGCAACAGGAAAGAGAGGCTAAGGCTCAGGAGCAGGAGAGGGAGATAAAGTTAAAGGAGATAGAAGCCCAAGAGCGGGAGATAGAGGCTAGGGATAAGCAACAGGAGAGAGAGGCGCGAATAAGAATCGCCGAGTTGGAAATCAATAAGAATGCGCCAACAGAAACAGTTGAGCGGCAGGTACACAATAAAGGTGGTGTTAGGATTAAGCTCCCTACGTTCGACGACCGGAAGGACGACATAGACGCCTTCCTTTACAGGTTCGAGCTGAACGCACAATTGCAATGGGGGGAAAATAAGGAATTATGGGCCACGTACCTGGCGTCGCTATTGCAGGGGCGAGCGTTAACCTACTTTAAAGAGCTACAGCGCGAAGACGTGCAAGATTACGATAAGCTGAAGGCTTTGCTGCTTCGCCGATTTGCGCGTACCGAGGAATATTTCCGGGAGCAGTTTAGGCGAGCACGTGCAGACACCAGGGAGGATTTTGCTGCCTTCGTCGCGAGACTGACGGAGTATTTCGCGAACTGGGTAGACTTGGCGCATGTGGGCACGGATTTTGCTAAACTGAAAGACTTAATGATCCGTGACCAGCTGTACGCGTCGTGCCACAAAGATCTGGTGGCTTTCCTGAAAGAGAACGAACCCGCGACGGTGCAGGAGGCGTCTAAGTTGGCGGAGGCATACCGTACGGCGCATCCGTCCAAACCAGTCGCCAGGGCGTACGTCCAAGATGTTGGGTACGTCGCCGTTGTCGAGGGGTCGCCGGCAGGACTTAGGGACAGGTCGCGTCAGCGTGGTGCCTATAGTGGGCAAGCCCAGGGGCAGCATAGGGGCTATCACCAATCACCGGCATATGGATCCGGTAAGTTTGACCGAGCAGGAGGGCTAGGTCGCGGTAATGGCCGGGGGCGAGTTGTGACCTTTGCCGATGACCGACGGCATAGGGACTCTAGTTCCGGTCGCGAGGGGTCACGGGGACCCAGGCCTAGAGCAGCACAGGGAGCGGAGTGTTGGACTTGCGGACGCGTGGGTCACTTTTCGCGCGAGTGTAGGGCCGCGAAGTGTTGGAACTGCGGAAGAGCAGATCACATCAGCGTGAACTGCCCTGCAGGTAGGATAGCGGCGAACGTGGACAGTAGCTCCAGTCCATGTTCCCCAAATAAATTTCATCATGCAGCTGCGTGTGTTACATCGGACAACGGAGGCGGACAGTATTCTAAGTGTCCCAGTTGTGAGAAGTTATTATCTTCCGGTGTTTTACCTTGTGGGAGAAAGATCCCCGTTATAAATTCATGTCATACAGGAGGTGGTCTTAGGGTTTATCCGGGGTTTGTTGGGGACGAACCGGTCTCGGTTTTACGAGATACAGGATCTACCGTTGTGGGAGTGCATAGAGACTGCATTCGGGATTCACAGCTTACAGGTGAGACTGTCCCGTGCATCCAATTTTCGGGGGCCATTGAGAAATTACCCATGGCAAGAATAATGATAGATACACCTTTCCTTAGCGGGGAAGTCGAAGCAGTCGTTGGTTGTTTTCCAGGCGCCCAGCTCATCATTGGGAATGTATCACGGGTAGTTTCCCCTTCCGATGAGAACGTGCAAGCATGGTCGCAATCAAAAGGTATTGACTTTTGCGCCGCGGTCGAAACACGTCGACGGGTAGCTGATAAAGATAAGATTAGACCTTTGGCTACGCCAGCGGTCAACCTAGATATCACGCCGGAGCGCTTGGCGAGATTACAAAGGGAGGACCCATCATTAAACCCATGTTTTGGGGAAGCGCGAACCGAGAAAACGAGGAGATATAAGAACGGGTCGTCCTCCTTTATTGTTCAGGCGGGCATTCTGTTCCGTAAGTATGTAACGGTGTCCTCCATTTTAAAGCAGGTCGTTGTGCCAGCGTTGCTGATCGCAACAGTATTGCATTTGGCACATGATGTCCCATTAGCGGGTCATATGGGGATAGCTAGAACCAAAGAAAGGGTTCTTAAAAATTTTTACTGGCCATCGATCCACAGAGATGTGCAGGTCTATTGTAAGACGTGCAGTGCGTGCCAAAAGACGACGCATAAGGGTCGTACACCCCAGGCTCCTCTTCAGAAGATCCCCACGGTCTCGGGACCGTTTAAAAAGGTCTCGATAGACCTTGTTGGCCCCATTCACCCAGCGACCGATAGGGGGAATCGATTTTTCTTAACGGTCATATGTAATGCTACGAGATGGCCAGAGGCGGTCCCTCTGCGGACCATAACGTCGGAGGCAGTCGCGGAAGCGTTGTTCGCAATTTTCGCTAGGGTAGGAATACCAGAGCAAATTCTGTCTGATAGGGGCGCGCAATTTACGTCGCAGATGATGAAGGAATTGTTCCGCTTATTCAGTATACAACCCATCACTACCACCCCCTATCATCCGCAGGCTAATGGCATGTGCGAGAGATTGAACTCGACGTTGAAGTCGATGCTGCGTAAGGTAGCTGCTGATCGCCCTAAAGATTGGGATAGATATATCCCTGCAGTGTTATTCGCGTACAGAGAGGTACGGCAGGAGTCAACGGGATTCTCGCCGTTCGAAATGATGTACGGTCGTAGTCCTAGGGGCCCAACTGATGTTCTTCGGGACATGATGACGTCGCCATCATCGGGAGACGATGAGCAGATTTCGGTGTTTCAGTACCTTGTTGATTTAAGAGAAAGACTATCTTCAGCGCGCACTATAGCACAAGAAGCTTCTGGTATCGCTTCGAAAAGAGCAAAAGACTATAAAGATAGAGGGTCCAAACTGAGAATTTTTAAGCCAGGAGACAAGGTTCTGTTGCTGTTACCTACGGACCATAATAAGTTATTGATGACATGGAAAGGTCCTTATGTTATTGAGCGAGTTGTTTCAAAGGTAGATTACGCTATCCACATTGATGGAGCGAGTAAGGTTTTCCATGTTAATATGCTACAGAGATTTTATGAGAGACCACAGTATCTGTGTGCACAGACAAGACCAGAGGAGACTGTCTTCTCTACTGCTTGTACGGGGGTCGTAGACCAGTTGGACTGTGACGTAAGCGACACCGAGGCGCAGGAGGAGTTACAAATTCAATTGCCGGAGTTAACTCCGACACAAGGTTACAGGGACGTAAAAATTAACCCTGACCTTACGAGTTCAAGGAGTAGGGAACTTGAGACCCTGTTAGCGTCATTTCCGGATGTTGTTACGGATTTGCCGGGTCGCACTACGGTGATCCAGCACCAAATAAAGTTGACTTCGGATAAGCCAGTATTTCTTAGACCGTATCCGTTGCCTTTTTCTTCGAGAGATAGAGTCATAAAGGAAGTTGAGTCAATGTTGAAGTTAGATGTGATAGAACCATCAACATCGCCGTATTCATCACCCATCGTCCTCGTGAAAAAACTTGATGGATCGGTGCGGTTCTGTATTGATTTTCGAAGATTGAACACTATTACGGTAGGCGATAGGGAGCCTATTCCGTTTCAGGAGGAATTAATAGCTTCATTGGCCGGGTCCACGTGGTTTTCCAAGATAGATTTGACGAAAGGGTATTGGGAAATCCCGCTTACTGAGGAGTCTAAACAATACACGGCGTTCCAAACGCCCATTGGATTATTCCAATTTAAGGTCATGCCATTTGGGTTGGTAAACGCGCCAGCGACGTTTGCACGATTAATGAGATTGGTGTTGAAGGACATACCTAATGTCGTGTCATTCTTTGATGATATAGCATGCCATACGTCGACATGGTCTGATCATATTCAGACACTAACAGTAATTTTTCAACGATTACGTCATTTTGGGTTAACTGCTAAACCCGCAAAGATGGATTTGGCATGTCCAGAGATAATATTCTTAGGACATATTGTGGGTAGAGGTGTTCAGAGACCTGAAGTAACAAAAATTGACAAATTAGTAGGGTTGCAAATCCCTAAAACAAAGAAACAAGTCAGAAGCTTAGTGGGAATTTTAAATTATTACAGAAAGTTCATTCCAAATTTTTCCTCCTTGTCATCTTCTCTTACTGACCTTACTAAGAAGGGACAACCCGATAAGGTCCAGTGGACGTCTGAATGTCAGACAGCATTTGATAATTTGGTGACAGCATTATCATCGTCACCCATTCTGATATTACCCGATTTTCGATCAAATTTTATCCTCAGAACGGATGCGTCGGACTCTGGTGTCGGCGCTTGTCTTCTACAGGAGAAGAACGAATGTCTCCATCCTGTATGTTATGTCAGTAGGAAGTTATTGCAGAGAGAAAGAAAGTATTCTGTGATAGAGCGTGAGTGTCTTGCCATTGTGTGGTCCGTCCAGAAACTAGGACGTTATCTCATGGGACGAGAATTTTGTATCCAGACAGACCACAAGCCACTGACATTTTTGTCGAAGAATCGTTCGTCCAGCCCACGCTTGTCTAGATGGGCATTGGCTTTGCAGCCGTATACCTTCGTTATTCAACCAATTCCAGGAACCAGCAATCATATCGCCGACTACCTTAGTCGAGCCTAGGGGAAGAATTCAGGAGCTTATACATCAGAGGACAGGAACATTGACAGGATCTGTGTGAATGAGTCGACTTTAAAATATTGACATTATAAATATGATATGAAGAATGGTTGATAGGTTGAATGGTTTTTGATTCTGTATTAAGTATTGTGTTTAGTTAGCTATTCATGAGGTGACACATATATGCATATTTCAGACCATATTGATCCCCATATTTTCCCCTGATTTCGGTATTTTATATACTAGGGGAACTGCTAGGTCAGTTTTTTTTTAGTGTAGGTATTGCTCACGCTCACTCGTTGACAGTCATCTTGATGCGATTTGAAATTAATTGCATTAATTTTTTTGGGGTGGGGGATGATGTCACGAGTGGAGTGAGTGCAATTAAGGGGATTGCTACAGAGCGGGTGTAGAGTAAGAAAGGCTCACAGTAGACAGCAAGTTAAGCGTGCTGTTGTGAGTAATGGGGGGGGGGGGAGTCTGAAGGAGGCGAAAGCGCTGTATAACTATCACTGCAAGTTAGAAGGTCCTACGGATCGGACCTGTGCATAAGAGCCCATCGGGCGGACATAAAGGGAAGCAGTCGAGAAGACTAGTGAGAGTCTTTCCAGTTATGACTGGTACGTAGAATGTTGATTGATTATTATGATTGATGTATTATATTATATTCGTCTATTACCATGATGTGAATAAGTATATGTGAGGAATGTGGAAGTCCTTGATATTGGATATAGCAATGTGCGCCACGAGCGATAGATGAAAGTGAGTTCATGGATTTGTAGCGCGAGTGAGTAGTGTGTACTCCGATGGAGGTGTGTTACCGTAAGATGTGTGGTGAGTGAAAGGTGAACTAGTGTGTGTACGCTTCATGGATTGTAAGGAGAGGTGGAGTGAATAGAAATGGTAGGGTATTATACCAATGTAATGTTATTCTTGTAGGTGTCGGGGACGGGCCGCAGAGCCACCTCGATGAGCACAGGAGATAGGCCAGCATAGGGCCGGAGGCCACACATAGGCCAGAAGTGAGGCTGTCAGTGCAGGACAGTAGAGGCACATAAAGTCGTGGCAGTCAGGCCACGGACAGGGACGTAGATATGAGAGTGAATGAGATACTATATTGTTGCCATGTTGATAGGCTAGTGAACTGATATTATGTTGTTGCCATGTTGATGGCTATGGAAATAATAATGTGTTATTGCCCTGCTGAGGTGCGAGGGAGTGCTAAGGTGTATGACAATAGGAAGGTGATATTGAGAGACTGCGGTGCCAGTGAATCATTAATGTACTATTAAGACCCTGAGGGGAGAGGCTGAGGCCGAAGTGCCTTTAGGAGTAACTACCGGATTGTGGATCCGAGGGAGCGTGTGTGTGAGAATAAGGCCGTTGTACGGCAGTCATTTCAATAGTATAATATATGTAATTGCGCTATTATATGTATAATTATGTTTAATAAATGTGTGAGTCTGATGGGTTGTTTTGTTAAGTGTTAAACTTGTTTGTTCGTGATTGTCGTCCTGTCATAAACTATTACATTTCCCAGTCTGGGATTTGTGACAACTGTGCCATCAAGTCTTTTGGACAGCATAAAGTTTCAAACAACGACTGGGTAGCCCAGAACAGCGAAATTCTCCTACCTCTCATTGAGCAAAAGAAATCTGCTTTCAATGAGTATAACAAAAATTGCAGTCAGAGTACAAAAACTTGTTTGAAAAATGCAAAAGCTAAACTTCAGCTGGAGGTAAGACGTTGCGCCAACAAATACTGGACAGACTTGTGTAACAGCATACAAGGGGCAAATGAAAAGGGAGATATGAAAACCGCCTTTAGTCAGATGAAAGTAGCTCTTGGGCCAATCATCACCAAAAGCGCCCCACTTAAGTCTGTAAATGGTGAACCCATCACAGATAAAAATGAACAACTGAATAGGTGGGTAGAGCATTACTCTCTGTTGTATTCAACTGAGAAAAATATTCCACCAGATTTTGAGGAACACCTCCAAAAACTGCCAATAATGGCCGAACTTGACGCTGAACCTTCCTTAGTCGAGCTTTCCAATGCAATCGACCACCTGTCTGCTGGAAAAGCCACAGGAAGTGACAACATTCCTGCAGAGGTATTAAAAGACCTAAAAGGCCCACTATTACCACACCTGTATAATCTGTTACTGCAGTGTTGGAAAGAAGGCGTGATACCACATGATATGAGAGACGCCAAAATTGTCACACTTTACAAGAACAAAGGAGACAAAGGCGACTGCAACAACTATCGAGGCATATCCCTCCTCAGCATTACTGGAAAGGCTTTTGCTCGCGTCATTATGTGCCGCCTTCAACAACTGACGGAAAAAGTCTTACCAGAAACACAATGTGGCTTTCGAAGCAAACGATCAACTATTGACATGATATTTGCACTTCGGCAAATCCAAGAAAAATGTAAAGAACAAAACAGGCCGCTTATAACATGCTTTGTGGACCTAACAAAGGCTTTCGACACCGTAAGCCGATCTGGCCTGTATGCAGTCCTTAAATCCATAGGCTGTCCACCAACACTGCTAAAACTTATTGCATCCTTCCACACTGACATGAGGGCATGTGTCAACTTTGAGGGCTGCACATCCAATTCATTTGCTGTAAACAGCGGTGTGAAGCAGGGATGTGTTCTTGCTCCTACCTTATTTGGTATATATTTTGCAGCCCTACTCAAGAATGCCTTTGGTCAATGTTCAGGTGGAGTACTTATTAACACCAGAGTGGACGGCTCCATTTTTAATGTTGCCAGACTAAAAGCAAAATCTCGTACAGAGCATATTATGTTACCAGAGCTCCTCTTCGCAGATGATGCTGCAATCGTGGCCCACGATGAAACCACGCTCCAGGCTCTCATCAATGGCCTTGCCAAAGCCTGTGACAAATTCATGCTAAAAATCAGTGTCTCAAAAACTGTAGTTTTGACACAAGGCTTGAGAAACCCCAACCCAATCATGCTGAATGGCTCTCCTCTGGAGCAAGTGGGAAAATTCTGCTACCTAGGCTCAACCATCAATGGTAGCACAGACATAACAACTGAAATAAATGCCAGAATAGGAAAGGCGGCCACAGCTTTTGGCAAACTCTCAAAAAGGATGTGGAACAATAGCAAGCTGACCATCAAAACAAAGGTACTCGTGTACCAAACTTGCGTCCTAAGCACCCTGCTGTATGGCTCAGAGACATGGACCACCTACTCCAAACATGAAAGATCCCTCAACTCCTTCCACCTGCGCTGCCTACGCAAAATTCTCAAGATCAATTGGCAAGACAGGATCTCAAATATCGAAGTTCTGAGCCGAGCCCACATTCCATCAACTCAGGCTCTCCTAGGCAAAAAAAGACTGCGGTGGCTTGGGCATCTCCACCGTATGGAAAATGATCGCATCCCCAGACAAATTCTCTACGGGGAACTTGCTACTGGCAACCGACCCAGAGGTAGGCCACATCTGCGATTCAAAGACACTTGCAAGGTCACGATGAAAGCATTCAACATCGACCCCAATGAATGGGAGAACCTTGCAAATGATCGAAGCAGATGGAGACAAAAATTGCGCAGTGGCACGCTCGCAATAGACTTCAAGGCAAAAGAAACATACCTGACAAAACGACAGAGGCGGAATGAAAACACTCGCCAAAGTGAACCCAAAAGACTGACCTGCAATCACTGCCATCGCACTCTCGGGTCAAACATTGGTAGAATAAGCCACGAGAGAAGCTGTCAGTCAAAGTGAAAGTGAATATTCTAGCTGCTAAGACCGTCTGTAAAGACGCTAAAGGCCATATATATATATACTATATTATATATAGATAGGATTGCAGATACAATAAATATGGTTGCAGATACAATAAATAGGACTGCATTAATTAGTGGCTACATCAAAGCCCCATTGTGGGAACTCCAGCTTGTCGCTGAACTTATTAACTGTAATTCAAGAGTTCTAATTTCACATGGGATACAACTAAGGCATTCGATATAACATGAGATACAATCTCTACGTACTACGTCTACAAAAGATTATTTTTCTATGAATGACTTCAATACTTCTTTCTTTCCACACACACTATCATTCTACAATGTATTAATCCTGTCTCTATTGTGAGGATTGCCAGGTGGCTTTCCTACTACTCAGCTTCGTCACTGGGCTGATCTAGTAATTCCTGTCTCTATTGTGTGGACTTATGGATTGCCTACCATTATACGCTCGTAGCCAAGTACGAGCGTAGATCCAAAGGACACGGTTCGCACTTTTGGCCTAGTGCGACGAGGCGTTTATCAATTCTCTGGATGACGACACGGTCACTCCACTTCGACTTCACTTGTATCTATTCTGTCTGTGCTCGACTCCTATTGTCAGGCCCTCTAGCTGGAGCCTAGAGGAACCTCACTGGATCGAATGATTTCCACAGCCGTTCTCTGCTTAAACAATGGCGACTTAAGCTTATTTACCTCCAGCCAAACCCCGTGAAAGTTTGTCTCACCTTCCGAAATCATGCCGGGTTCACGTGCCCCGTGCACTGCTTGCAAAACTCACCGCCTTAGGACGTGAGTCCACTAACCTATAAAATCCCACCTTTTTATTCTAAGGGTCGGATCACCCTAACACTACTCACTGGATCCCCAAAATGAGATCATGACATCCCTGTAGAATTATTTTCTAACGTGGACCCCCAACGCATCATGTCCTCTCTGAGAGAGGCTAAGATCTACAACTTGATTTAATAAATTTTATACTCGTTTATAAAACCTTTTTTCAGATCTATACAAAACAACTTTTGAGAACCTCACAAATGTGATAAAATTATATGAAAGTATTTAATTCTATCGTTAAACTTATCATCTCTGAATACGAAATATAAATTAAAAAGGTGTACCCAAATAGACCTTGAAAGGCGCAAAGTGGCCGTTATCGTGCCGACACCCCGTAAAACCCAAACTCAAACTCAAACTCTAAGCTCGTAGGACTTCAGAGACCCATTTTTATTTTTCGCCTAATGAGAGAAGAGGATGAGAGCCAGTCTTTGTCATAGAAATCCTGCCTTTAGTACAACATTTTCAAGAGCTGCCCGTAGAGCTATCAAATATCAGTTTTCTGGAGTTTGTGCGTGTGCGTGTGTGCGTGTGTGTGTGTGTTGGGGGAGTGGGGAGTTTGAGTTTGGAGAAAGGACGTCAGCGCGATAACGGTCACATTGTGCTCGGAAAAAAAGCAAGACAATACACAAACTAAAACAACAACAACAAAAACAACGATAGGACAGAAGGAGATGCTACCATAGAAGAGCCCACCAACTACCCGCATTGGGAAGAGGTGGGGTGGGTAGGGGATCATGTGTTTCGGCTATCTCCGGTTATCATGGATTCGTTACTACGCCTAAACTTATCAGTGACGTCCAGTTGTCGATGGTACGCTTACCATGTTACTGGGGAAGACTTCACTGACGTACAGTGGTCGATGGCACGCTACCAGCACCGTGTAACTGGGAAAGACTTCCGAAAGGGTTTAAAATGCCAGCATCTTTCACTGCACTCAGCAGTTAATCGCTGAGCCACGTTATAACAACATCCTAATAGAGGGCTCCCTCACCAGGAGCCCAAGCCTCATCCCCCCTCCCCAGGCAAGGCTGCTCCCAAAGTCCCGACCTTCTCGAGGGATCGGCAACCTCTCCTCGCCCCCCCCCCCCCAGGTTGATGTATTTCATTACTGTAAGAAAATCAGGCCACGAGAATTATCCAGTTGTCTCCCGATTTGGCACCCGTATATAAATAAGCTGATTGCCAGAACACAGAATTTTATCTATAATAATATACTGATGAAGACACTGGGCAGACCCGCTTCCAGTGATATCTCTGGGTTTGATAATATAATTTTATTTGTTGTGAATACTTCCCAGTAGTCTCTAGATGATCTATGAGACTCTATCTTCTGAAACCTTTTAGAGCTGGGGTGGCCGAACCGGCTTAATGCAAGAGCTACATACGATAAACTTCAGATGTTTAAGAGCCGCAAGATATGAACACAATTTACACACAGGTTTGTATTGTTACATACAAATTTTGTTACAAAATTTTATTTTTTAATTGAATATTGAGAATATTATATGTATGCAACAATATACATTTACTCTTGTATGGAGTTTTTTAAACTGTTAATTTATACTAGATCTAGTTTCAGTAATCACAAAGTACACATGATTAAATATCAAATGTTTTCAAAATCTTGACTGATGAATAGTTTAACTATATTGAACGTATTAAATACGTTACTGAACTGCGCGAACATCTAAGTAAAACATGCGGATTTGCATTTCAGTAACAAA
Organism: Onchidella celtica; assembly: GCA_963931925.1. NCBI lineage: Eukaryota > Metazoa > Mollusca > Gastropoda > Systellommatophora > Onchidiidae > Onchidella > Onchidella celtica. Next base: position 17,885,036 of record OZ007576.1, on the reverse strand, counting down.
AACAGACTGCCAAATATAAAACTAAATAGGTAACAAAAAACAAATTGATATTTTTAATGATATTTGTTTGACAGCTAAGACATTTCCACGAGCCGAGGTTTGGTCACCCCTGTTCTAGAGCATTCCGGACACTAATTCTAATTGTTGGACCACAAGAAAGTTCTCCCGGGGTTGGAGCGGGAGGAGGTTGGGGTTGGGGGGGGGGGACCCTTATCTTAGGAAGGTAGTTGTAATTTAGAAATAGCATAGAGCATTTAGTATAAAAACCACAGAAGAACTGTGGGGTCGTAACAAGGCTTAAAGCAAAGCCAAAAATTGGCAAAAAGAACAAGTTGTATATTTCCTGTCTTTCCTTTAGTTCGCGTTTCATTATATCGTTTGGGTATTATTTCTTACGGCACTTTGCTACATACAACTTTTTCTTTTTGCCAATTTTTTTACTTTAAAATGTGTAACAATGGCTGGTGTGCCAGGGCCAAAGACAGACAGATCTAGTGTAGCCTATTCAAATCTGCCATTGTCTGCCATCATCATTTCCATGATATGACTGTAACGTTCCAACATACTCTACAATCGTGGTGGTTATTTCAGAACTGAGGTCAAAGTTCACACTGGATTGGAAGGACAAAACTGTTTAGGTTGATAACTGTGATCAGCCAGTCTGTTGGTCTACTAGTTGTTTCATTGCAATATATTTATGTATGTTCAAATCTGGTGCAAGTTGGTGCAATGTCTGTCCACTAGGCAGGGTTTTGCTACATACAACCTTTTCTTTTTGCCCAATTTTGACATTAGTTGTGATTTTTGTAATTTGTCACCACTAAGGTGAGATAAATTTATGCTACAGCAAAAGTGGAATTCGGCTGGACATATGGGAAGGATGAATGAAAGTAGATGGACAAAACGTTGTACTGAATGGCAACCATGGACAGGAAAAAGAACACGAGGACGACCAGGAAGAAGATGACAGGATGACATTAAAAAGAGAGGGGGAACAAAATGGATGAGGAAGACATCAGACAGAGAGGAATGGAAGTCATTGTCGAAGAGCTACATTCTGCAGTGGATGGACAATGCCTAGGTGAAAGGTGAACGATTGTGAGATGTTTAATGAGCAACCCACCCCCTATCTCTCTCTCTGCCTCTCAGTTGTGTGTGTCTGTCTTTATACGTGAGTGAGTGTACACTACCTTTTCTGTACATTTGGGTCTCTTCCCACCCCCCCCCCCAACTGTCCCTCTCTCTCTTTCTCTCTCTCTCCTACTCTCTTTACCCTCTTTTCTACCATCTCTCTCTGCCAGCTGTGTCTATATACGTGGCTGAGTGTATATTTCTTCCTAAACATTTGGGTCTCTCTCTCTCCCTCCCTCTTTCTCTCTCTCTCTCTGCGTGAGTCTCTCTCTCTCTCTCTCCGTCTCTTTTGCTTCTGGTTTTGGGCATATCTACCTTTTCTATACATTTGGGTCCTCTCTCTCTCTCTCTCTCTCTCTCTCACTCTCTCTTTCTCTCTTTCTCCGACTCTCTCCACCCTCATCTCTACCATTTCTCTCTGCCAGTTGGGTCTATATACGTGTGTGAGTGTATAAAATTATCTCTTCCTAAACATTACGGTCTCCCCCTCTCTCTCTCTCTCCCTCTCTCTCTCTCTCTCTCTCTTCCCCTCTTCCTCTCTGCTTGAGTCTCTCGGTCTCTCCGTCTCTTTTGTTTCTGTTTCTCTGTGTATCTCTTTCTGCCTCTGTCTTCCATATCATTCCATGCCTGACAAACAGTAGTATGTGTAAATAGTACGTTTATTCGTCCGTCCTACAACCTCTGTAAATGCAATAAAAAAACCATAGTAGATCTATATTTTGTCAAGCCTTAGCGGCTCTGTGGGATTCTGTAAATCGGTACACTCTTCTGCAAAGGATGTGGGTGAAGACAGTGTTGAGCTCGTTGTGGCGACCCTCTCGTCTTTCGTTCTCCTGTCACAGTATTTGATTATGTCTGTCATCAGTTTCTGGTGCGGGTCACGTTGCATGTCGGCACTCTGCAGGTACAACAGTCCTTCCTTGGCAGAATGTTTGCAGTTCTGGGAGATAGAAGGGGTAGAGAGTATAGTACACTGACCAGCACTGACGAAATATTATTATGAAAACCATAGAAAAACTGTGGGGTCGCAGGAAAGTTCTATGCAGAGTCACAAATTGCCAACAAGAAAAAAGTTCTATGCAGAGTCACAAATTGCCAACAAGAAAAAAGTTCTATGCAGAGTCACAAATTGCCAACAAGAAAAAAGTTCTATGCAGAGTCACAAATGGCCAACAAGAAAAAAGTTCTATGCAGAGTCACAAATTGCCAACAAGAAAAAAGTTCTATGCAGAGTCACAAATTGCCAACAAGAAAAAAGTTCTATGCAGAGTCACAAATTGCCAACAAGAAAAAAGTTCTATGCAGAGTCACAAATTGCCAACAAGAAAAAAGTTCTATGCAGAGTCACAAATTGCCAACAAGAAACAAGTTCTATGCAGAGTCACAAATTGCCAACAAGAAAAAAGTTCTATGCAGAGTCACAAATTGCCAACAAGAAAAAAGTTCTATGCAGAGTCACAAATTGCCAACAAGAAACAAGTTCTATGCAGAGTCACAAATTGCCAACAAGAAACAAGTTCTATGCAGAGTCACAAATTGCCAACAAGAAAAAAGTTCTATGCAGAGTCACAAATTGCCAACAAGAAAAAAGTTCTATGCAGAGTCACAAATTGCCAACAAGAAAAAAGTTCTATGCAGAGTCACAAATTGCCAACAAGAAAAAAGTTCTATGCAGAGTCACAAATTGCCAACAAGAAAAAAGTTCTATGCAGAGTCACAAATTGCCAACAAGAAACAAGTTGTATGTAGTTTTGTTCTTTTTCTTTTTTTCCTTGAAGAAGGCTGTTTTGGCCGTTTTCCGCTTTCTCTTTTAGTTTGCCTTTCAGTGTAACGTTGGGTATTATTTCTTACGCGAGGCTTTGCTACATACAACTTTTTCTTTCTGCCAATTTTTGACTGACCAGCATGTCTTCAGTCTAAAGCTGTGTTTTCGTGTGTAGGGAAACGGAAGCGGCGACGGCAAACAGAAACGTCAAAAATCCATCAAGTAGCAAAAAAGAGTGTTTCCATTTCTACGGAACCTGCGTTTCCCCACACATAAAAATATCGTTTCTATTTCACTTCTTGAAGCGTGTTTTCGTGTGTACGGGAACGGAAATGGCAAACGGAAACGTCAAAAATGTTTCAAGTAGTGAAAGAGAAAGAATGTTTTCATGTGTGCTACCACATAAATTTAAACAAATTTAACATCTTATTTAAATATTCCAATTTTATATATAAAAGAGGCCTTCAAGACAACAGGCCAGAAATGTTGTAATAGCCTACATATCACCTCAGTTGTTGTTTGTTCCAACTTCACTTTTTTTTTTTTTTTTGCACAACTGAGAAATTCGACATTAAATGTTTGCGGGCCAGAGATGAGCACTGAACACAACACAGTTGTTTCCCTGTTCGGCCTTGCAATTTGACAACAGCGAAAAGCAGTAGTTAGAATAAATCGAAATGATGAAACGGCCTGGCGAGTGCCACAACGCATTTTAAACGAGTGTCAAAATGTGTATGACATGCTATAGGCAGAATGCGCATATCCACCATCTCGTCTGGCCGGACCCACGCATGACCATGGCGATGGTAGCATTGATTTTGATTCGTTAGCCGATTTGCACTGTGAGCACTTAAGGCGTCGCGAACCAATCGGCGGCGAGTTTTAAAAAAGTACACTACAGTAAACAATGACACGTGTGTACACGCACATGGGACACGTTCGGCCAATTCTTTCACTTTCCTTCCCTTGTTTACACGGATGGTAGGGAATTTGACCAGCTTGGATCCATCCTTTCCACCCCTGTCATAACAGTCAACCGCAATGCAACCAGCAGGCATTTTAACCGCTTAGACACATCTCGAAGTTACATTCATCAGCTGATCCACCGGCCATCTTGTTTGGCGGAAGTACAAAACAAAAACGCTCTGTGACGTCATGCGCATTCTTCCTATAGGTAGAATGCGCATATCCACCATCTTGTCTGTCCGGACCCACTTAAGGCGTCGCGAACCAATCGGCGGCGAGTTCACTACTGTAAACAATGACACGTGTGTATACGCTCACGGGAGACATTCGGTCAATTCTTTCACTTCCTTCCTCTTGTTTACACGGATGGTAGGGAATCGGACCAGTTTGGATACATCCATTCCACCCCTGCCACAACAGTCAACTGCAATGCAACCAGTGGGCATTTTAACTGCTTAGACACATCTCGAAGTTACACTCATCAGCTGATCCACCGGCCATCTTGTTTGGCGGAAGTACAAAACAAAAACGCTGGGACATTCGAATGGTTCAACGCGGTGGTTAAGCACAGTTGTTATGGACTTTGTAAGGGCGATTCGAGGCACAAAGATCAACTGCAAGTGAAAGGTACGTGTATAAAGTCCATAACTGTGCTTAACCGCCGCGTTGAACAGTTCGAATGTCCCATGAAGTAATTCTAAATATAGCAGCTGTGTCATTCAATCCCGTTCCCTATACCTCTTTTATATATATACTGAAAGATCTATAAGTTTTCAGAAAAGTACTGAGCTCGCGATACAATGTATTACGTATTTCTGAATTTGACCTAGTTTCCAGTCAGGGTGTTCCCATGAGCCGTTGAATCAAAATATGGCGCCGAAAGCCCTGAGTAAAGCGGTCTGTGTGTGGGTAGACTTTGTTTACAAACACTGATGATTTTAGGGAACAGAGAGAGAGAAAAAGAGACTGGCAGCAGGGAATGAAGGAGACAGAGAAAGAGAGCAAAAGAGTGTGTCAGAAAAAAAAAGAGAAAGAGAGATTGGGAGTGGTGAAAGTTAGAAAGAAAACAAAAGAGAAAGAGAGATGGGGAGTGGTGACAGTGAGAGAGAAAGAGAGATGGGGAGTGGTGAAAGTGAGAGAGAAAGAGAGATTGGGAGTGGTGAAAGTTAGAAAGAAAACAAAAGAGAAAGAGAGATGGGGAGTGGTGAAAGTGAGAGAGAAAGAGAGATGGGGAGTGGTGAAAGTGAGAGAGATGGGGAGTGGTGAAAGTGAGAGAGAAAGAGAGATGGGGAGTGGTGAAAGTGAGAGAGAAAGAGAGATGGGGAGTGGTGAAAGTGAGAAAGAAAACAAAAGAGAAGGAGAGATGGGGAGAGGTGAAAGTGAGAGAGAGAGAAAAAAAGAGAAGGAGAGATGGGGAGAGGTGAAAGTGAGAGAGAGAAAAAAAGAGAAGGAGAGATTGGGAGAGGTGAAATTGAGAGAGAGCGAAAAAAAGAGAAGGAGAGATGGGGACTGGTGAAACTGAGAGAGAGAAAAAAAGAGAAAGATGGATGGGGAGTGGTGAAAGTGAGAGAGAGAAACAAGAGAAAGAAAGATGGAGGGTGGTGAAAGTGAGAGAGAGGAAAAAAAAAAAGAAGGAGAGAGTGGGGAATGGTGAAAGTGAGAGAGAAGAAAAACAGAAAGAGGACACGTGTGATAACTCAGACAATTTGTTCACGTCAATGTGACATATAAATCTCGGATATATTTTAATTGACATTAATTGCATGCTATATTCAGAAATATGTAATATTATAGTACATTATATCGCGATCCCAGTAATTTTCTGAAAATCTATAGATCTTTTAGCAGAAAGAAAAGGTATAACATATTATAGACGCGTTGACACTTGTTTAAAATGCGTTGTGGCACTTGTCAAGTTTGTTTCATTGTCCCGACATTAATAGATGTTCAGATAGAAAGAAGGAAGAGAAAGAGAGAGAGAGAGTGAGTGGGAGAGTGTGAGGAAGGGAGCTTTTACTCACACTGTACTGCTCTGATATGAAATAGAGAGAGGCAGCCGCATAAAGTACACGTACAATGTCCATGGGCATGGTGGCTTCTGGGTTACACTCGGTTAGATCTTTACATTTCCTGAATACACAAGGGGTGATAGACATTGGGAGAGACAGGCAAGGAGGAAAGAGGGGAGGGAGAAGAGGAGAGAGCGAGAGAGTGAAAGAAAGAGACAGAGAATGAATAGATTGCTGGTGGATGAATGAATGAAGGTGGAGGGATGAATTCGTAGATAAGCAAACGGATGGACTAATGGATGGCTGATAATTGGATGAACACAGGAGTACAGACAGACAGACAGATAGATTGACTGACAAACAGACAGACACACAGCCAGACAGACAGACAGATAGATCGATAGATAAACAGATGGGTAGATAGAAAGATAATGCAGATAGATAGACAAACAAACAGACAGACAGACAAACAGAGAGAGAGAGAGAGAGATAGATAGACAGATAGATAGATAGATAGATAGATAGATAGATAGATAGATAGATAGATAGATAGATAGATAGATAGATAGATAGATAGATAGATAGATAGATAGATAGATAGATAGATAGATAGATAGATAGATAGATAGATAGATAGATAGACAGACCATACGTACGTTATAATTTTCATGCCCAGATATAAATCATAATGATTCATCCAAACTCGTTTCTGCACAAAGTGCAGTGCACCTTGAACATTTTTTGCGGGCACCTGGGACTGGGTGGTCATTTCTTCAAGTATCGGTTCCGTGGTATCGATCCAAATGTTTACTGTTTGACTGAAAGAGAATAAATATCGAAATGACTCTATCTTCTTTCACTGGCTTTATTCATGTTATGTTCTGCGTACCAACAACGACATTTTTATTCAGACAAGGGTGCGAGCTGATTCACTACTACAAGCCGCTCCGGGCGGCTCATCCAAAATACATTCAGTGCAGATGGTATATGAAAATCACGCTGAGAAAAAAAAACATTTTTTGATAAATTTCCAATTATTTTATTATTCATCTACATTTCTTTCAAGCTCCCTGGATCCCGTACAGCCATGACACTGAACGGAGTTCTTTCTCTCCATGAGAACCGAAGTTTTCTGTAAGAAACTAGCTGGTCTTGAATCAGTTAATCTACTGTCGTGTTTACTGTTTAGTATAATAATATCGTGACAGTCCTCAGCAGTTAATTTTTTTTTTTTAACAAAAGAATGAAAGTCAAGTACAACTCTGTTCCTAATGAAACAATCAACTGCTCCATGCAAAATGCCACTCAAATCGGTCAGATCGTGTGAGTGATGCACCGGATGCGCCGGATTAAGACTTTTTGGGACCCTGATTTGTTTGTCTGATTTTGGGTTTTAAGGCCCGTCGGCACGATAACAGCCACCTTGCGTCCTTCACTGTCTATTTGGGCACACTTTCTTTCTTTAAGTTTCGTTTCCAGAGCTTTTAAGTTGAACATAGAATTAAATACATTCATATAATTTTAACACATTGGTAAAGTTCTAAAAAAAAGTTGTTTTGTATAGATGTGGAAAAAGGTTTTTGTAGGTGAGTATAAAAGTTATTAAATCAAGTTGTAGATCTTAGTCTTTTACCGGAAAGAACAAGACGAGCTGCCGGTCCACGTCAGAAAATAATTCTTCCATGGATCCGCAGGCCTGGTGTCTTCTTCGGATATGCATGAAATCAACACATTCAGTTAAAAAAAGAGGTTTCATTATCATTTATAGAACTATAGCTGGGATTTCTCAGCTCATTTGGAGCCAATCCCATGCCAACATGAGCTGTGTTCTTAAGCACTTTAGAGATTTTGATGCCCCCATAAATAATATACTGTTTAATTTAACATAGTGCAAACACTGAAGCATTCTCCATTGTCTATGATACGGCCACATTAAACGCAGGACAATTTTTTAAAATATATTTTTGTTTTTTTAAAAAGGAGTCTTGTACGCCAACATAAACTAATTTTTTTTCATTTATTGTGGGGGGGGGGGGGGGCCTTTTTGTGGACCCTGGTTCAACAGCACCATTTGCAGTTTTGCACCATGTGGTACAAGGTGGGTCCGGCAATGAAAATTTTCTGTGGTGCCCCCTTTCCCTTGATACCCCAAGCACTTGCTTATTTGGTTAATGGTTAATCCAGCCCTGGATACATGTTAAAGAATAATTTTTACACGGCATCTCAAATATACACACAAATGACCTGCTTGATGCTGTTTGCAACTCTATTGAACTGCCCTGTCATCAGTGTCTGGTCCAGAATGGCCACATGGGATAAATCAAATAATTACACATTAATTTTTCCTCTTTAAATTGAACTAGTTGGCCCTTTGACTGGGAGAATACACAGATGTGATTTTTAAAGCTGAGTTTCGATCACGAATGCGTAACTTGAGCCGCAGAACAAAATTTCTTGTCATATTTTTTTAATTGTAAAAGCAGAAACTGCGCCACTTTCCGGCTCAAAATGTCGGAACACTTTCTTCTGTTCAACTCAGTTGTGGTTCAAAATCAATGGAAATATTAAATATATAGCAAACTTCAAAAGCTTTCAAAATATGCCCATGCACACCTTTACGTCGTTCTATGGTATCATGATATTTTGTAGAATTTAGGGCCAAGCGGTTTATATTTTTATGATTACACTGGAGGCCTTACTTCCTATTTAATATTATTACAAATCCCAGATTTATCTTAATTGGCATTGGATTAATAGATATTAAAAGTACGTTTTGAGTTTGAATTTGATGTTCGGTTTGGCTTTTAACAGTGCGTCAGCGCGATGACGGTCACGTTGTGACTTTCACTGTTTTGGAGATACTTTATTTCGTCACTGTTCCCTAAAACTGTGATAACTCAAAAATGTGAAAAATCCATGTTTATATTATTATGTGTTCAACTACATTCCAAGCCGCATCGAATGGTCTTCTTGGCTCTAGACTTTTAAGCCAAAAAAAAAAAAAAAATTCAAAAGTTCATCGTCACCAGACCGGTAGGGGCTGTTCAAATACATTATTACACCATTTTGGGGACTTTTTTACCCCCCCCCCCCCTCCCCTTATTACACTTTTCTTACAGAAGCCAAAGACCCCCCCCCCCCCCCCATTCTGTATTATTACAATTTTACATACTCGGTACTATTTTTTTTTAGCTTCACTAGTATAATGGCAACATTGGTGAAAGTTGGACCGGATTGCCAGGTTTAGTAAAAAAAAAAAGCCAAAGGTTGAGCCAAAAATTATACACTGAATAAAAATATATATTCTGTATTTAAGATTTTATTCTTCATTAAAATAAAAATAGTTTAAAAAATAAAGGACAAATTTTTTTTTTTCTCTCAGCTACCCAACCTTTTTACCTCCTAGGGAGCAAAAAGTGTAATATTACACTTGGGTGACCCCCCCCCCCCTCATTACACTTTTCTTACAGGAGCCAAAGACCCCCCCCCCCTCCGAGGTGTAATAATGTATTTGAACGGCCCCGTAGGCTGACATAAAACAGTTTTTGGTTTCTGATGAAAAGGAGCCAGTCAAAACCACTTACTACAGTTGTAGGGAACGTTTTTTTTTTTTTTAGACACCCTGTAGATGGAACTGATCAACGCAATAGAGCAAGAGATTCTAACTGTAAGAATAGATTTCTGGAAGTACCGTACAGTAAACTTTGGCATGACTGCCACAAATTGACGATAAAATGCTGAAACGTGATCACTAACCGATAAAAAGAGGCCGCTATTGCGTAGTCTTCTGTCATTTGAAAGGATTCACCCAAATAGCAATAGCCCGCTGAAGTTCTGAGATGATCAGAGCCAAACCCTTTCGTGTTCTGATATACTTCCTCCGCAAAGTCCTCTTTAGCTTTCTGGATAGATAGATAGTTAGATAGATAGACAGATAGATAGATAGACAGACAAACAGACAGACAGACAGACAGACAGACAGACAGGTAGATAGATAGATAGATAGATAGATAGATAGATAGATAGATAGATAGATAGATAGATAGATAGATAGATAGATAGATAGATAGATAGATAGATAGATAGATAGATAGATAGATAGATAGATAGATAGATAGATAGATGGCTGGCTGGGTGGATGGATGGCTAGACAGGAGGATGGATGGATGGGCGGACGGGATAATGGATGGACGGGAGGGAGGGAGGGACAGACGGATGGGTGGGTGGATTAACGGATGGATGGATGCTTGGATGGGATGGATGGATGGCTGAGTGGATGGACGGGTGAATAAATGGATGGAATGATGGATGGATGGATGGATCGATGGATGGATGAATGAATGAATGGATGGATGGATGGTTGGATGGATGGAAGGATGGATGGATGGATGGATGGATGGCTGGATGGATGCACTTTACCTCAATATTATCCTTAGCCAAATTTAACATGCCTTCAATGTGGCGTATCTGAGCCCTAACGGAAGGCTGAATCTTACCCGCTTCCCTCTCGATATTGAGAGCTCTTGCCATAAACGCTTCAGCCTGAAACAGAGCGTGTGAAAGAATGAACTATTTTTAGTATTGCGTCCAGTCAGGTTTTCTTGAATTCTCAACGACTTGTTCTGGTGATACCGGGATATTCCAACACTGACACCAAGTTTCGGTATTTAAACGACCTAGGTACTAATATAATGATCACCAAGCCTGGAGAAGACGAGTGTTCAGTACCGTTGTTCGGGACCCCCCCCCCCCCCATGTCTCCTTTAAGCGAGCTGAGAGTTCGAGCTGAAGTAACATTACATATTTCTCCTTTAGTATTAGATCGTAGAGTCAAGTTGCGTTATTCGGATACGAAAGATGTTTAATTCCAGCATAAATTACATAATATGTACCAAAGAGTATCGTTCTGTGACAAAATTGGAATTGGTGAATACTTTAACCGTGGCAAGACCTTAGCCCTTGTTTCGCGGGTATAGAGCCAAATTGTTGTATCTCCAGGTTTATGAATTGGGGTTCATAATGGCAATACTTTAATAATGACAAACTGCTTCTTGCAATTTTTTCGTTATTCCACTATATTCAATCAGTTCCAAGTTACAGAGAAGCAGTATTGTTGTATCTCCCTTAAAAATGAGATCATTTAGACCAATATTGTGGTATTTCCGAATAAGCTCCCATTATTCATATCACTGGAGATACAACAATTTTGCTCTAAACCCGCGGCTTGTCCCTATTCCAATTTTCGCACAACTTTCTATCTATCTATCTATCTATCTATCTATCTATCTATCTATCTATCTATCTATCTATCTATCTATCTATCTATCTATCTATCTATCTATCTATCTATCTATGTATCTATCTATCTATCTATCTATCTATCTATCTATCTATCTATCTATCTATCTCGATTTGATGAATTTATTAATAGCGGGTTTAAAGTCGGTGTGTAGTATTTTCAGGTGCCCTGGCCTTGTTGTTTCTTTGGCCAGTGTGTCTGCGCCTGTCGGCAAAACTGACCGAAAGCAAAAGGAAACAAAGCCACTGTGCCTGGGCTTTCATTCTAAGCTCTTGTTACGTGTACGTGCGCATCCCTAGCTTATTTCTAGTGTTGCGTCCAGTCAGGTTCTCTTGAAGTCTAGCGAGTTGTTCTGATGATATCGGCTTGATAAGTACTTCGACGCATTTTAAACAAGTGTTTACTGCGCATTTGTTATACCTCTTCTACATACTAGTAGATCTCCAGTTTTTCAGAAAAACAAAATGGAGACAGAACAAACAAGAACAAAGATCGTGATGAGTACCCAGACTTACTACAGTCAGATTGCCCTTGTGCAAATGACACTCAGCAACCACCAGCAAGGGCATGACGGTACTGGGGACGTCCACGTCTGGATCGGTGTACTTGGTCGACAAACTCGCGGAAGCGATACCTAAATCGTACTTGCCCTGTGGATAAATAGACGATCAAACAAAGTCCCAGGAGTAAAATATTCTGTATCGAAAGCCACCCTTACTGAACGTAATTTCGACCCACTCTGGAAACCTTCATCATATACATCTCTGGTTCTTAGCAGATTTTAGGTTGAAAAAAAAAAAAAAAAATTACATGGGCTGTTTGTACATAGACACTCAACAACAACAAAAAAAAAAAGAATCGACTATCAGTATGTGAGTAAGAAAAGTGAAATCCAATGTCCAAAGTCAAATTCACTATTTACTTCGAAATCAAACGACTTTCAACAATATTAGCGCTGTCACCTTCTTATCTTATTGTCTTTCTGGAGTTTCATAAGAGCTAAATCTATAAGTCGGCGCTAGAGGGTTAATATGAAATAGCACAGACCTGTTCTAACGACGCCTGACCAACTCGTAAGGAATGGTCTCTCATGTCTAGCTCCAATTGTCTCCTCTCGTGTCTCGCTATGGCACGTTCGTCTGAGTTACTTTGAAATTCAATGGGTTGTCTCAACAATTTGAGACGCTTACAGGCGTACGAATGCATTTCCTGCAAAGTGAAAATGAATGGTAGGTAACAATCTATAACATTGAAACAAAGAGAATGGTCATGTGTTTGTAGAAAGTTGGTGAAGAAATTGGATTGCAGCTCTATCTATCTATCTATCTATCTATCTATCTATCTATCTATCTATCTATCTATCTATCTATCTACCTATCTATTTATCTATCTATCTGTCTATCTATCTATCTATCTATCTATCTATCTATCTATCTATCTATCTATCTATCTATCTATCTATCTATCTATCTATAACTATCTATCTTATCTATCTATCTATCTATCTATCTATCTATCTATCTATCTATCTATCTATCTATCTATCTATCTATCTATCTATCTATCTATCTGTCTATCTATCTATCTATCTATAACTATATATCTTATCTATCTATCTATCTATCTATCTATCTATCTATAACTATATATCTTATCTATCTATCTATCTATCTATCTATTTATCTATCTATCTATCTATCTATCTATCTATCTATCTATCTATCTATCTATCTATCTCGATTTGATGAATTTATTAATAGCGGGTTTAAAGTCGGTGTGTAGTATTTTCAGGTGCCCTGGCCTTGTTGTTTCTTTGGCCAGTGTGTCTGCGCCTGTCGGCAAAACTGACCGAAAGCAAAAGGAAACAAAGCCACTGTGTCTGGGCTTTTATTCTAAGCTCTTGTTACTTGTACGTACGCAACCCAAGCGTATTTCTAGTGTTGCGTCCAGTCACATTTTCTTGAAGTCTAGCGACTTGTTCTAATGATATCGGGATATTTAAGCACTGACACCAAGTTTCGGTAAGTAAACGACCTAGATACTAATATAATGATCACCAAGCCTGGAGAAGACGAGTGCTCAGTACCGTTGTTCGGGAGCCGCCCATACCTCCCTTGAGGAGCTGAGAGTTCGAGTTGAAATAGAATTAAAGATCTCTCCTTTAGTATTAGATCTTAGAGTCAAGTTACATTATTCGGGTTCGAAAGATGTTTAATTCCAGCATTATGTACCAAGCGTTTTACGCTAGGGGCACGTAAGTATATATACCTATCTCTCACCCTGTTCTTATTCTCAACCCTAAATCTTATCGATTCCCAAGCCCTCCCTAATACCGGAGAACGAAAAGAAAATCTGAAAGAATAATTAATTAAGGCTGTTATTAGGACTATTTCGGGAGGAGCTCTCTAGCTCTGGAGTCACAAAAGGCTTTAAAATACGTACCCCTAGCGCAAAAAAAAACAACAAAAAAACTTGGTGGACATGGGTAGATGTAACAACATTCCTTATTCCATGCACGTTTGTTTACCTTGTCAGTACGGTAATGTTCCAGGCTGCAGTAGTAGGTCACGCCACAGGACGGACACTTCAATTTACCGCGATCATCGCAAAGTTCACAAATGTGAGTCCTGCCCCTCGGCAGTGCCAACAGATTGATCTTCTCAGGGTATTTGGGCGGAGGCGCCTTTTTGTCACCCGTTAGGGTGTTTCTCTTGCGAAGAATTTCTCTCTTAGAGTATGACGCCATTTCTTTGGCAGTGAAATGTACAGTCGTGGAGGTATTTGACAAGGCAGTAAGATTTGTCGTAACGTAACAGTAGGTCAAAAGTCTGCTATTACATGCCCAGGTAGCAGTGATAATTTTAATAACGGTGTGTGGGTGATTGTAACAGTCGTCGTAATAGTCGTAGCAGTAGTAGTAATTGTAATAGTAGACGTTGTGGTAGACTTATTGTCCAGTTGGGTCGTCGATTTACTTCCCTGTCAGACAGAACTCGCTGTCTTGTCAGTTTTGTGTTCAGCAATGACTTGCCATTCGCACGTCATGGAGTCCTGGTTGTTATCTGGAAATTGTAGAACATTTTTGTAAATATTCATCATGGATATCAGAATTTTCAACAGTCATATCCAAATAAACTGCACCCACCCCCCCCCCACCCCCCGCCAAACCAGGGAAGGATTAAGACCGTCAGAGGCCAAAAACATTTCAAAGATGTAGATGCCCTCATAAAAAATACTATATGTAATTCAAAATAAAAATAACCAGCCTTATATGCCAGTAAATACTTCATTTTTTCCCCCACTTATTGTGGACCCTGTTTCAGCTGCACCATTTGCAGTTTTGCACCACATGGTCCATGGTAAATCCAGCAATGAAACATATCTGTGGTGCCAACCCCCCCCCCCCCACCCCCCCCCATGCCCTAAGCACTTGCTTATTTTGCTTAATAGTTAATCCAGCCCTGCCCCCACCCCAAACATTCAGTTTGTGAATGCCATATCAACAGAATGGCAACCAATTTTTGCACACATTTTTCTCATCTCCTGTCATTACAGCAAATATTTCATTATCAATTTTCGTCTGTCTCAGGGCATTGTCTGCATGCTCTATTTACGCACTAGTTCATCCTGATAGGCTGTCTTGCTTTCTTTTCAATATATCTAGATCCAAATTCTATTGGTTCTATTGGATACAAATATATCTCGGCTTGAAAAGAGAAAAGTTTGATTCTCTCTGGTCGTCAGATGTCTTGACCAGTTCCAGATTTACCATTAGGCTAGGTAGGCTAAAGCTTAAGGCCTCAAAATCTAGGAAAGTGGGGGGGGGGGGGGAGGGGGGGGGCTCGCCGCGCCTCGGGCCAATCTGCATAATATTTTGTGAAGTCAAAAACTGGCAAAAACAAAAAAAAGTTGTATGTAGCAAGCAAAGCTACGCGTAAAAATTAATTACAACTTATTCTTTTTGCCAATTTTTGCCTTTGTTTTGAACCTTTGCTGCGATCGCACAGTTTTTCCGTGATTTTTATAATAATATTTTGCGACCTGCGTAGTCTTTTCATTGTGTTACAATGCACTGTAATTTCTAAACTAGTCTTTTGTAAGTTTCCTAGCTTTTGTCCCTTTAAGAATCAATTACGAAGTGCGGAATTTTAAACACCTATCACCACCATTGGCAACACTCAAATTATTGAAACACCTCTATCTTCCTCTTGGTGTGTAGGGGAGGGGGATTGGGAAGGGTCTCATAGCTAGAATAACCTAGGGCCTCTCTTCATCTAAATCCCATTCATTCCCACCCTGGTATTGACTCACAAATATTTGTTGTAAGAGTCTAAGTGTAATCAGAGAGTATATGTGTATAGTGAGGTTTCACTATTCGTCGATTTGCATTGCGAGACACGGGAGGCGCCGCGAAACCACAGTTAAGGAGCGGAAAGTAGGTCGCTGCGGTAAACAATATCCGTTTGTGCATTTCCACGGGGCGCAAGAGCTTACAGACGACTCTAAATAGTTTCAATCACCCCAAAAATATGAACAAACCACAGTAAACTGACATGCCCACTATCTTTGTTGAAGACGATCTCTTTCAACTCTTCGGTTTCTTGTTTCGCTGTGGCTATTCTTACGGCAGCCTACCAACTGTTAGTCCATTGTCAGATTGATATGTAACGACGTGAGGGTTTAGTCAGTTTGTATCATCGAGGCCGTAGGCCGATGTTCGTCTGGGCAGTAGTCAGATTGACATATCAGGGTGAGCCGCCGGGGTAGCTATGTATTGTTTTCACTCGTTAGCTCTAAGAAGGACTTCCGAATGCATTCTATAGTCCGAGTGAAAACAATACATAGCTACCCCGGCGGCTCACCCTGATATGTCAGTCTGACTACTGCCCAGAAGAACATCGGCCTACGGCCTCGATGATACAAACTGACTAGACCCTCACGTCGTTACATATCAATCTGACAATGGACTGATATAGCCTAGGTAAGTTGGTAGGCTGCCGTAAGAATAGCCACAGCGTTCTTGTTTACCTCAGCGACGTAGTTTCGAGATTTGGCGGAAGTGAGATCTCTCTATAAATACATAGGCTACTGTCTAGTGTAATGTTTACTTTCTCAAGATAGAGTGGGCACTTTGCTATTAAATACTTCTTGAATTTTGAAATCATGCCTAAATTCCATGACACCAAGTGCAATTTGAAGTTCTTAAATTATTTACTTGCTTACCGCTCAGCAAGAAACAGAAAGTGATTTTCTAATCAAATTCTGATCTCTTGCGAAAACAAATCGCAGAACATGTTGATAAGAAAATGCGAAAATGCGAGAACGCGGACAGCAGTTGTGCTGTGTAGTGTGGTTTGCGCACCAAGAGACGCATGGCACGTAAAGTAAGAAAAACGTGACTTTGTTGTTGTTTTTGGTGATGATATTGAAGATGTTGTTGTTGTTCTTGTTATTGATATTGTTGTTGTTGTCGTCGTCGGCGATTGTACACCGTGTTGTAACAGAAGATCTTGGGCGAAATCAAAAGCTTTAAGCAATTTATATCATAATAAGCTCGTTTTAACTGCCAGGCCGTCAGACAATCTGGCGGACCCTTTAAAATGGCAGTCCTTAAGTCCCGGATGTACATACCACCTCCGACCACCCTCCTCAGAACTTTTAGAAAGTAGATTTCTTACAATTTCATTCTGCTGGGGGAAAAGTTACGACACTGTCGGCGTGTGTTAAAGGTGCCGCGAAAAAAATTCTATTTCAACTTGTATTATACCTGTACATGTACAATGTACAAAGGTTCTGAGTGTGGTCGGGAGATAACTACAAAAAGGGCTCTTAGGTTGCCTCCCTTGGGGAAACGATGGTCTAGAGGCAAGGAGTTCGCCTCTCACGCCGAAGGTACCGTGTTAGATCTCCGGTCGATGCAGGCATGTTGGATTGGGAGGTTGGGGGGCGGGGGTGGGGGGAGAATTCCTGTCCCTGATCCTAGGGTAGTTTGGATTGAGCACGTAGTCTTCTCGGAAAAGGACGAAAAAATCAAAGGGCCCGTGTGCACGTTGTGCACGTTAAAGATACCTTGGCAGTTGAAAGTCGAGAAGAGCAGGCCAAACAATGCCTCTGCCCGGGTCAAAAGTTCTAACACTAATCCCTGGCCTACCACAAAACACACAGAAATAAGATCAAGAAAAGTGAGGTGTAAATGCCAAGGGCAGCGAAACCTCCTAAAATAAAGACCTAAAAACGTCGCCTCTCTTTCCCCATCTCGTCTTCTCCTCACACAGGCGGCTACAAACAAGGCAGTCTACACGACACCAGAGAAGACATATAGACAGAGGAAGAACATCTACAATCAGAAACAATAATGAAGAATAGGGGACTGAGGAAAGACAGATCTTCCCGGAAATCAAAAGCTACAATTGCACATGACGTCTAGTACACCACAGGACAAGAAGTAACTGCTTGTTGATGAAACAAACAAATAAATAGATTAATTAATTCATTCATTCATTAACTAATTAACATAATAAATAAATTTGTGAATGAATTAGTATGTAAGTACAAGGAAATAAATAGATGAATGAAAAACAGAAAGCACAAATCTGACAGAATCCCTTTCTTTTCACCAGTTCTTTAATGATTTTAATATGAAGCAGAAAAAAATATCAGCACTCAAACCGAGTTCCGAAATCTGCCAAATAACTGATTGAAAATAGCTCGGTATTTAGAACTCATCTTGTAATAAAGAAAAATATTGATGCTGGAGTTGGCGGATTCCGGAATTGTGCAGCAGGAATAGACCACTAAGAAGATGTTTCGGTATTTACCGTCAATGTTGAGGTTTGGTTCATAAGACATTGCCGACAGCATGATGACGTTTGGCGTAAGGCAAACTACGAAGATGCTGGAAATTAGAGTTACCATTTTGACAATTTTACGATCTTTGTTGGTCACATGCTCCACTAATGCCAAGGAGTTTTCTCGCCATGTGCCTCTGTACGTCAGTTTAACCACAAGAATTATCGTACACGCAAAAACAAGAATAAAAGCCGCAAAATTTGTGAAGATATTAAAGATAAACAAGGCGTTGTCTATAGCTAGTCGATCTGCAGTAAAGTCAAGACCTACAAGTGTACGATTTCTTTCTGGATAAAACTTCCAAACTAATCGGCTTGAATAATACATGGGCATGGATGAACCCGTGAAAAGCAAGAAAATGAGTACTATGATGAGAGTTGTCCTCTTGCTGGTAATGATGAGTTTTACTTTGAGAGGTACAGTAATGCAGAGACATCTTTCAAATGCAACGAAAGCCGTGATCCAGGCAGTGATGCGTGTGAAGACAGAACGTGGCCACCCGGCTGTTAAATACTGGACCTCGGTGGGTAAGAACGGAACGTTTGAGTATCTCAAAAATGGAGTAAAACAAATGTTTAACCATTGAAGAATTATGAGACTGCCGAGATCAGAAACTGCCAAGCCAATCAAGCTGATACTGATGGGTTCAGTAAAGCCTTGTTTACTGAAGACGATGATGTTGATTATATTGGAAATGATACCGAAAATGTTGATGAGAGTGCTGATGATACAATACTGGACAAAGATGACGATGTCGAGAGTTTGGTCATCCACCAAAGGGTGGAATGTGTCAATACTGGAGTTGACAATGTCGGAGCTGTTGATCATAATGATGCAGTTGGTTTAATCAGATCTGACTAAGATGTCATTTGAAACACCTGTACAAGCTGGCATGGTATGTCTTATTCTATCTAGGTGAGCAACACTAGAGATCAGTTTGCGTGGCCAATGATTATGCTTCCGAATTACCTTTCAATAAGCTTAGTGTGCCGTCTTAAGCTTGTCACTGCCATGGGCAATGTGTTTGAGCTGTGCAATAGGTTCTTGGGCTGAAGTGATAACCTTACAAATTTTGATATTTGTTGCGTGGATTGAGCTGGAAACCAAGGTAAATTTTATCTTTCTGTATGACTGATTTCATTGGTTCTGGCAATGCAGTGTTGAAATCTTAAACGATTTCATTGGCGTAAAGCAGTCACAGGATTAACAAGGAGCCAAGGCTGTCTTGAATCGACGAATTCCTGTCTGATATAAAGAACACACAATTTATCATAATTATTTCCATTCATTATTTTTATATTTCAAAATCCTTGTATAATTTTCACAATATTGAAGCCAGCGTAGAGCTTTGCCAAATACTTCTTTTCTGGTTTATTCATATTTTTGGATTGATTAAAACTATCTAGAGCCCCTTGTAAGCTCTTACTCCCCGTGGAAATGTACAAACAGGTGCTGTTTACCGCCGATCAAGCCAAGTGAAGTTGCAATATATCCAAAATGGCGATACCCATACTTCCTGAAATCACGAAATGTCGGCTTCTTTTACTTCTGATACTTCTCTATTCTGTGATCTGAAGCCTGCGTGTAATTCCCATGAGGACAGTTTGCTAGATGGGCCCTGCATGTGCAAGCATCATCTTCTGCGCAGCCACATTTGAAAACTAAGACTCTGATTCTGCCATCTCGGTCCAGAACTGTACCAGCTTTACAGATCGATACCAGATATTCTTTTACTTATTACATTTATCAAAAACTTCCAGCCATGCCATCGCTGCATTCAAGACTCTGACCAAGCACACACTGTTGGCTTTTGTTGGTAGGGTGTTTTAGAGGAATAAATTAAAGGCTTTTGAACAATAATTATTCATAGAATGAAAAATGTTTGATTGGATAGTGTTTCCTTGTGGAAAAGGCCATCAATTTAACCCTGATTATACGGCATCTCTTAATGTTTGTCTTGACGTCGATTTGAAGTAAATTTCTAGTTTTTAATTTATTTCATTTTCTTGAATTTATTGGGTAGAAAAACATCACCTGTGCAGGAAATGAAAGGGAAAACTAGTAATTATAACTTGCATGTTTTGTAATCTTTGATTTTTGCGCTAAAGACCAAAGTTCTGGTTTGCTTCCCTTCTGTAGTCCTGTAGATTTAAAAACAACAACCACTTAGTGGTGAACAGTAATTATTCTTCCGCTGACAAAATAACTCTTTGAAGTTCTTTAACAGTAGGAGTGACAGTTGGAAATAGTTTGTGTGTGTGTGTGTGATGTTTGTGTGTGTGTTTGAGTGTGGGTATTTGTTTCTTGAACGTTTTTGAGAGTTCTAAAGTTCAAAGCGAAAAAAATTCATACTTCTGAAATCAATGATAGTTACAGGTTTGAAATCACAGAGCACAGTTTTAATTGGTTCCTTTCTTTTCCTTATGACAGGCATTTAATAATACACCATGACTTCATTGTTTTATGTGAAATGTTTGCTACAATCACCGCTGTCTGAATTCTGAGCATTGCAAAGCCCACAGGCAGAATTATGACAATTTCACTGACATTTCCAATTCTTCTAGAAGGTTGCGACAACGCAAATGGCTGAACCGCTTCTTTAATGGTGAATCTCACAGAGAATACTTTTGAGTCGGGAGCAACAATTTTGGTTCTGTGATCTTGGCCTTTATTTAAAGAAAATCATAATAATTGATTATTTAGAGATAATAATCTTTGTGTTGTAATTCTGTGTGTGTGCGCGAGAGCGGGAAAACAAGCAAATGCGAACCTTCAAAGATCATTAATATCTTTAAACAATTAAATATACTAGCCGACCCCACGGAAAATAAGTCTTCAAATTTCTTTGTACCAAGCCCTATATCTACATCTAGGCCACAGTAACTACAGCACGTCAAATCGATACAAGGACTATTAGACCTAACTGTTACTTGACTCCTTCATGGGGTTGGCTGATGACAGATCCGAGTGGAGAGTCATGATCGCCAATGTCTGTTCCAGACAGGGCAACTGATGATGATGATGTTACTTGACAACTCCATATAGAATACACAGATGCGAAAAATTTGATTTTCAAGCAGCAAAGTCTAAAGAGAAGCGAAGAAAGGAATTTCCGATCACACTTTTTGACTTTAATCGATGAAAATATGTCTTTTTGTGCTGTTGGAAAAAATTGTGAATAAATAACATTAATGACAATGATTGTATTTTCTCCAAAATGGATGTGTACACTTAAATTACCGTTTTTAATTGAGATAGGACACAACGTTTCATAACTTGTGGTCGCTGAGCCAAGAGGTTTTCGGTGCTTACATTTTCACCCTTTAGAGACACTCTCAGGAGGCCAGGAAACAGCGTCACGAAGAAGGTATTGGATTGGAATCCCCAGGGCAAGAGATCAAGAGGAAGGCCGCGCGGAACGTGGAGAAGAGCCAGAGAAAATGATGTGCAACGAAGCTGAAAGACTTGGAATAATGTAAAGAGGCTGGCCCATGATAGAGAGGGATGGAAAGTGTTTGTTGGTGGCCTATACCCTGATCCAGGGTGAGAAAGGCAATGATGATGATGATGATGAGAGACAAAATAATAATAATAATAGTAATAATAATAATAACACTATAATGAAGATGATGTTGATTGTGATGTTTGTTCGACCCTAAGTTATCTTGTTGGGATTTCCTACCACTGGAAAGCATTGAAATAATATTTTTATTCGTTCTGAGAGAGGAAAAAGGTGGGGACAGATTGACTTCTTCCGTGTAATTGAAATTAAATTTCCATTCTGCAAAATCATAAATGGTGGGAATGTTTTACTTGACGAAAAGTCGAAATTGGCAAAAAAAGAAAAAAGTGTATATAGCAAAGCCTCGCGTAAGAAAGAAAAAATACCTAAACGATACAATAAATTAAAACATAAGAAAAATTGCAGTCTGCTTTAATTCTTTGTGTGCCAGTCACCGATGTATTGGTTTCTTCTGCTGCTCACGTTTGTTCCAATCTCCGATGTATCGGTGCACAAGAATGCTAGGCTATTAATTTTGTTTTGGAAAGAAAGAAAGTCCACTTTCTAGTTACAAAACGTTGCTCCAGTCAGCCTTCATTCATCTCGCCCACTATTTTCTTCCTGTATCAGCAAGAGTGGAAAAATTCATGGCACACAAAAGAGTTAAGCATTGCTGCCACCCTACCTTTTTTCTGTGATTTTTATACTATTTCGTTGATTTGACGCAGTAAATGCTAAAACCATTTGCAGAGCAGTTAATTCATGCTTGGCTCCCGCCATCTTTTTTCCCCCGCCCCCTTTCCAATATCCGTAATGGAGGCGATTCTGTTGAACTGAATATATTCAGGAATCAGAAACTATCTGATGAGATATACATAATTATAACATGACTCTACTGAGTTTGGGAGCTGAGTTTGAGTTTGGGAAAAGCACGTCGAGGCGATAATAATTGTCAAATTATACTAGGAGGAAAGCGAGAAAATGAACAGATCATACCGGAACGGCAGGGCCGAAGAAGACCCTACCAGAAGCGCCCACCAAACACTCGAGAGACTCAAATAAAGATTTACTTGTAACTAAATCAGACAAATGCAATGCATTTAGGGTACCGACTGTATTGGGTGAACATTGAATCCCGGATACACAGTTATTTTGGGGACGCCGTGGTCTGGAGGCAAGGTGCTCGCCTCCCATGCCAAAGATACCGGGTTCAAATCCCGGTCGGTGCAGGCATGTTGGAATTTTTGGGATTTTTCTCATATTTTCCAGTTCCTGATTCTATGGGAATCACCTAGTCTTCTCGGATAAGGACGAAAAATACGGAAGGCCCTTGTGCACGTTAAAGACAACTTGGGAGTTGGAAATCGAAAAGAGCAGGCCGAACAGGTCGCTTCCCGGGCAAAATTAAATAAAATTCATCCCTACCACTCCCCCCCCCCCCCCCCAACACAAACAACCCGCCGACCGGCGCTGCACTGTGGCGACAACGTGCTTGCTCCAGTTGTAACTGGGCTTGAATGGCACAAAGGCAAATTTCCCAAATGGGATTAAAGAAGTATACAAAATACAAAAATAAAAAAAAAATTCATATAATTAAACTAGCTTCCCTTAAAAATCATTGATAAAAATATGAATTATAAGTTGATATAGATAACGCATTTTAAAATATTAATTTCAAATTTAATATATATTGTTCTATTTTCATAACGGTTGAATATAAAGTGATGAGGCGGCATGGCACAGTATTAGACTGGACCAGGCAACAGGACATTGCTAGATGGCTGTTTGGTGAGTAGTGATGTTTGGTGTTTGTGACCATCAAACATTTTCTCTTTGCCACAGTTTGGCTTTGCTTCAAGACTTGCTGCGATCCCATAGATTTTCTGTATTTTTTTTGTTTTATATATATATACTAAGCAGTGGTGAGACTGCGCCTGGAGGCTACAACGTAAATGTAGCAGATGGGAGGTTTTCTTTCTGGGAGGTTCATACAGCAGCTGGCATGGTTTCTTCTTATCTGACTTCCCTCGGCTGTGGAAGTCAAGAGTTTATTGTCTTATCGGGAATATAAACCAGCTGTAAGTAATCTTGTGGAACAACGGAACTAAATAACACAAGTTAAGACATTGAAGATCTTTTTTTTTTTCCTAGTTGTTATTTTTTTCCTCCTTATCCACCCCCAGCCACCACCCCCGCCACCGAGCGAAGTTCTGATGTAGAGCCAAGCAGGGGTTGTCCAACTGTGAGGCGTCTGGCTCCAAGGGAGGAATTTCAAATCTGAGGGGAGAACTTTTATGCAGGGGAGGAACCGGGGAGGGATGTCAGACGGAGGAGAATCTCCCTAGGCATTAAATCAATTATAAGTGTTATGATCCATTGAAATAAGGATTTCTTTCCTTCATTTGACTGCAAGCCATAAAGAAATTAAAAATTGTTTCAGAAATTACCAACTGAAGGGTTTGACAGCAAAACGCGATAAGCGCCATTTTCACAAAATCAGAGTTAAGTCCATGATATAGTACTTCGATGTTAGCCACATGATATGTCTAAAAAAAAAAATTCCACAAAAAGTGATATATCCAATGGCAATGACCCATGAAATTTTTTTTTTTTTTTTTTTTTTGCAAAACGCGATAAACGCCGCATTCCTTGTTTTTTTTTGACAAAACTCGACAAATCCAAAGGGGAATCTCCTCATGGCGTCATTCCATTTTTTTTAACCAATCACTGACGCTGAAGCTCTTAAGTCCACACACAAGCTTCAAAATGGTGGCCCTCACTACAACAACAAATACGTTTGATGACTTTTTTTAGTCTGCCTCTCCTTTGCCAAGCAGAAAGAAAAAAAAAAGAAAAGCAGGGACTCCTTGAAGCATGGCAGGCACTCAGGTACAGGGAAAATGCCCTCAGTCAGTTTGCCAAGCAGCACTTTTGACTCCTGGTAAATTAACAACCGGGCCAAACAGGCTTATATCGTATGTCTAGATCTGTACCTAAAATAATGAATTATGGACAAGATTATACATTAGAATCTATACCAAGACTGAAGTCAGGTTCAAGGTCTAGATCTAGAGTCTAGGTAGAAATTAAGATGCCGCTCAATCTGTGAGGATCTCGTACAGATCTTGATCGAGGCTAGATGTAGACGTAGTCAATCAAATCTAGACTTCAAAAGTTAAGTAGATTTAATAGAATTTAACAGGTAGTTTCTTGCTTTAGATTTATCAGTTCACTTACCTGTAATAATTATTTTATATCGAATACTGGCTGGCACTGTCACAGAGGATGGTGAAGACAATTATTGATTAAATTTTAAATTTGGTGAAGGTTTATTAAATTCTGTGCTTCTAAATCTTGATGTTGAATACAGTTGGTATAAATTTAGAATGATTGTGGTGTATTTGGAATGATTCTGTTTGCTTGACTGGCTTTATCTCATTTTGCCAAAACAAAAATCCATTCGATCATGATTATCTTCAAAAGCATGCAAATAATATTTTATTTTGTTTTGCTATTTGAATGTAGCATATTTAACATTTATGATATGCTCAATTAACAACAGTTAACAAAAACGGCTTATTTGGAACAGAAACTTATTTTCTTAAAATGAGAAAAATGGATATATATCTCATTTTGCGGTCAAACCCTTCAACTGTAAAAGTACTAAGCCGTGATTTCATGTGTACGGAAAAGGAAACTTCAAAGATCCACCAAATGGTAAAACGAAAGAATGTTTCCGTACACATGAAAACATTCTTTCTTTTTTCACTACTTAAAGGGCTTTGACGTTTCGGTTGCCGCTTCTGTTCCCGTACAAATGAAACTACAGCTTGATGGCGAGAAAAGCATTAAGCTGTGT